>ML777167.1:497610-543960 GCA_009831015.1 Picea engelmannii | reverse complement strand
CATGATGTATACTATCCATTCATGGGTGTTGTATATGCATGTGCATTTTCCTTCATGTCCAAATACCTTTATCAATCTTGCGGTCCAAAACCCATGACTAGGGTTGACATCAATGACAACAATCAATCTTCCAACAATAAAATAACCCATTGTTTTCTGATTGACGACGGTTGACGACGGTTCGGGCCCACGCGTAATTTCAAAAATTATTATGGAAGAGTTAGGATTGTCTTGTACAAATGAAAATGCCAGAAGCATGCTCTCTTATAATAGTTTACAACAATCAACCATAAGTGAAATCAAGGATGTGACCTTGGTTTTGTGTGTGCATCTTGAAATAAGGACAACCCTTAGTATTCAGGTAATTGACATGCCAGTGAGTAATTACTCAATCATCTTAGGAAGAGACTTCCAAGATTTGACAGGTGTATACCTCTCACTCGACGGGACACGCTTATTTGTTCCTCGAAATGGGAAGAACATCATAGTCCTAAGGGAGGGAATAATTTCACCTTATATAGAAATCATCGCACATCCTAATGTAAATTATATTGAAGAGGACCTAGGAGTGTACTCCATCTTTGTCGATGGGGACAACACTACCTTGGAACAAATCGACCTAGTGGATGGGATGTGGCATATGCACTTTGATTGATCATGCTCCAATGAAGAAAATGGAGATGGAATTATCTTGTACTCTCTTGTAGATAAAATTCACAACTTTTCCTATAGGTTAGAATTTTATTGCACTAACAACATCACCGAATTTGAATCATTACTTCTAGGCATTGAAAATGCCTATAATTTAGGTTGTGGTCACTTTACATTTTTGGGGGATTTTGAACTTGTTGTAAACCTTGTATGTAAGATATATTCTCCTAGCAAAAAGTTAATGAAACGTTACACCCAAATTGTTTGGGTGCTTATCTCGAACTTACTATCATTCAACATCACTCATGTTAAAAGGGAATTGAACTCAATGGCTGACAGGTTAGCTATTTTTGCAGCCTCTCCTACTCGGAAACTTTTTCCACAAAGACCTGATTGCACCTTTCAATCTTTGTGTCGTCCTCATATCCCTAACAATGTAGAGTCATGGAAGGTCTTCCCTAGTGATGAGATCACATGTGATTTCATACAAAATGAACCTTACAAGCCCAAGGAGATTATATCCATGGAAGACAACAAAATTCTGAAGGGATTGACTCCTCTAGAAATTTCATTTTCATCGAGTGATGTAGGCGACAAAGAAAAACATAAAAAAGAGGAGTCGAAAAGGAAAGTGGGTGAAACCATTTCCTTGAACATTGGGACACTTGATTGTCCAAATAATGCTAATATAGGTGCCCAATGTACTGATGAAGAAAATTTGAAGTTCACTAAGTTACTTCGTGAATTTCAAGATGTTTTTTCTTGGTCTTATGAGGATCTTCGTGGTTTTGATCTTGCTCTTATATAACATGTCATCCCTCTCAAGGATGGAATAAAACCGGTTAGGAAAAAACAATGACCCATTAACCTCGCACTTGAAGCAACCATTAGGAAGGAGTTGGAAAAACTCTTGAAGGGTGGGATAATTTTCCCTGTTAAGTATTCTAAGTGGGTTTCCAATTTGGTTCTTGTTCAGAAAACAACTGGTCAGATCAAACTATGTGTTGATTTTCGTGCATTAAATAAAGATAGTGTGAAATACCATTTTTATCTCCCTAATATGGAAATGATTTTGCAGCAAGTTGTGGGGTCACAGATGATGTCCTTACTTGACGGTTTTTGTGGTTATAATCAGATCAAGGTAAAAAGCATTGATAAATATAAAACCAATTTTATTACACTTTGGGGCACATTTTCTTATGAACACATGCCTTTTGGCTTATCTAATGCAGGTACCACTTTCCAAAGATCTATGCAAATAGATTTTGACGATCTGATCGAAAAAATTATTCAAATTTATCTTGATGACTTAACTGTGTATTCAAAGAACCGATCGGATCATTTTGGTCATCTTAGAAAGGTTCTCATGCGATGCAGGAAATTTGTCATTTCTTTAAATCCTTCTAATTTTGTCTTTGGTGTTAACAAGGGAAAGCTCCTAGGGGACATTGTCTCTGATTCAGGAATAAGCATAGATTCTGAAAGGATTTTTTCTATCCTGAATCTTCCTGCCCCTACTTCCAAAAAGGAGGTTCAAGCCTTTATGGGTATTATCAACTTTATATGTACGTTTGTTCCTGATTTTGTTGTAATGGTCAAACCAATTCACAATATTCTTCAGCAAGATCACCCCTTTTATTGGACTAATGACGTAAAAAATGCTTTCATAAGGATCAAGAAGGAAATCAGCTCTACACCGATTTTGGCAAAGCTTGATTTTGAGAAAGAGTTTATTATATACACTAATGCCACAAAGGAAACTGTCTCTGCTATCCTCATACAATGTGATGACCAAATTAACGAAAAAAAAGTAGCTTACATGAGTCAAATCTTGTCAGATGATGAATTCAAATATTCTTATATTGAAAAACATGTGTTCTCTCTTGTTAAAGATGTTGAAATTTTTTTCCACTGTATCTTAGGTAAGCACACGCTAATAAAACTCCCTTTACATGTTGTCAAGTTTTTTCTCTCATAGACTTAGATTTCAGTGAAGCTTGCACATTGGCTTGCCAAGATCCAGGAGCATGATTTAACCATTGTGACTTCTAAAACCATTAAGGGACGTGACTTAGCCCTTCACTTGGCTCAGCATGCAGAAGCAAGTGAAGAAATTGATGAACATGATAGCTCTCTGTCAACACTATTTTATATTGATATTCAAATCCTTCCTATAGATGAACATCCCTGGTACAAAGATATGGTATATTACTTACAAAATCAGAAATTTCCAAATAAATTAGATACTCATCAAAGGAGAAGGCTCAGTCTTTAATCTTCAAGATATGCCATTTTAGGAGACTTCTTTTTTAGGAGATATGTCGATGGTATATTACTTCATTGTGTGAATAATGAGGAAGAACATAAATTGTTACAAGAGACCCATGGATCTTCAGATGTTGTTATTCATGTAGGAGGCCACTTTTCTGCTAAAACTACTGCTTTTAAAATTATCATGAAAGGATACTATTGGCCTTCGATTTTTCATGATTCTTATCATTTTTCAAGATCTTGTGACAAGTTCCAAAAGTTCGTTGGGAAAGAATGTCTTTATGCCGTGCCTTTACAACCTATCCTCCCTGACTTTTCTTTTTCAAAATGGGGTCTAGACTTTATTGGTCCTATTAATCCTCCATATTCAGCAAGGCAAGTTTTTGTCTTGACAGCCACATAATATTTTACAAAATGGACTGAAGTTGTCCCACTTAAGCATTCGTAGGATGAGTAGGTGATTTCTTTCCTTGAAAGTAATATCTTCTCCAGATTTGGTCTTCCTTTGGAAATTATTATAGACAATGGTCCCGCTTTTATTTTTTCTAAGCTAACTCAGTTTCTAGCTAAACTGGGGGTTAAACATTTTACCTCATCATCTTATTATCCCCAAGGAAATAGGCAAGCCGAGTCTACTAAAAAAAATCTGGTTATAATTATCAAGAGGATCATTGCAGATAATCTTCGTCAATGGTACACTCTCCTCACTTATGCCCTTTGGGAAGATCACACTACCACCAAGGTGACCATTGGTTGCACTCCCTTCCAACTTTTTTATGGTCAAGAAGCCATTCTGCCTACCGAGTTGGAACTTTCTTCTCTAAGGTTGATGCTACAGGTTGAAGAATTAAATTCTTCCAATATCTCTCAAAGGATAAATGCACTCTTGGCTTTAGAGGAACAAAGGACATTTTCCTTGGATAACATAAAAAGAAGACATCAAACTTTTAAAAGATATTTCAATAAAAGTGAAAATGTTGTCAAATTTAAGGTTAATGAGAAAGTCTTGTTGTGGGATTCAGCTCACGCTGATAGAGGAAGGCATTCAAAGTTCCAAAATTTATGGTTGGGTCCTTTTAAGATCGCTTTTGTCTTGGGCACAGACTCTTATATCCTAAAGGACTTGGAAGAGCGATTGTTTTCCTATAGCAGCAACGGTTACCACTTAAAACACTACATGCAACCAACTTGAAAGTTTAAATGTTGTATGGGATTTTTTTTGTATTATAGTTTTGTTTTGTTGCTTGATTTTATTTTGTTGTTATTTCTTTCTGTTGTTTTATTTCTTTTATTGACTTCTTTTCTTGTTAGAAATAAAAATTTTGGATCAATTTTCCCACAACGACACTATTCTACAAGTATTGTTAATCAATAACAATCAGGTTACACAACTGTCATGATGTTCCCCCTTGAAGACATCATTGGAATTACTATCTGCTTCAACTTTTGTTAGATAAGATAGTTGATTTTTTATCCCTATTTCTGCTTTCCTTTTCTTCCCTCCGCTCCAAGATGCAAAAGAGCACACCATAATTTTTTTCTCCTTGAAGCCAAGAATGATTTCACTATGATTAATCGAATGATTATGCATATAGGGATAAGCCCCCTCATACGTAACACTTTCCATGAGTTATTCCCAAAATCTCAAATCATTTTTCCCTTAAACCGTTCACTTCCCCCTATTGCATAATCATTTTGATGTCTATTTCCTTGATCTTGTTGGATTACTGAGAGGGGGGGTGAATCAGTAATAGAGAAATTTAATCATTTTTCACCATAAAATGAAAGTGTTATATCAATGTAGCATTATTATCCAATAGTTGCATAGTAAATAAACAGTGAACAAATGAGCAATCATACACATACACAGTACACCAGTGTTTTACGTGGAAACCCAAAGAGGGAGAAAACCACAGAATTATTTTTCTTATATGTCTTTAAGAATTACATTCATTGGAAGCACCAACTTCCTTTGTTTTCCAGCTGCAACTGGAAGGAGGCTCCAACCCCCTATTTTCTCAGGCTACAACCTGAGAGAAGTTCCAACTCCCCAATTCTCTAGTGACAACCAGAAGGAGGATACAACCCCCTATGTTCTCTGACTACAACCGGAAGGTGTCTACAACCACTTGTACTTGCCCCATCCAACCGCCCTGACGTATAAGTAGAATTATGGAACCACTATCACACTATCACTGTGAGATATATTGGTGTAACCTGTACCAATCAACCTGCACCAATAAATTGTACCAATAACCTAAACGACGCATCAACCATGAATCAACATGTATCTCAACCTGTAATCAAACTGTATCATAAACAAGTGCATCAACCATACACCAACATGTACAAAACAACCTATATTCAACATGTACCCTAAACAAGTGCATCAATCATGCATCAACTTGTACCTCAACCTGTACCATCAACGAGTGCATCAACCATGCACCAAACCTGTACGAATAACCTATCACAACAACATGTATAAACAACCTATCACAATAACCTATCTCATCAATATTATCAACCAAATCAGATCTACTCATCAATATCAATCACCAATACAACTCTCAAAGATGTGCATCAACCAAGCATAACACAACAACTTATAATCATCACCAAGATCAATATGTGCTTCTAATAATATACCAATACAAGTATGTTACATCATCCATAAACCATGTGTCAACAATACTACTAACAAGTGCCTCCAACCATGTACCAAGTATGTATCAATCACATGTCAACTAGTCATCAACTATGACTCATCAATATGTACCAACATCATCAACTATACACCTCATGTATGTGCCAACTCATCAACTACTTGTCTTAACCATGTACCCAACATGTACCTCAAACAAAATCCCTCATCAATTTCATCATCCAAATCTGATTTGTAATTATTTAATAGACCTAGTGTATATGATCACATACCTGCAAACCTTCCTTAACTTTAACAACAAGAGACTAGCATTTTCATCAAACTTTCTTTAGTCTCACGTGACTAATTTTGGATTAGTCAACAACCCTAACTTGAAATAATCATAACTATGTACATGTAATGAATAAATATATAAAAATGCTACACAATGTTCTTGAATGTCTTTTATGCAATTCATCCATAATTCACTACTTGGGACCTCTAATAAATGGATTTATAGCAAAAATGGCATACCTTGTTGAATTCCGGCTTATTCTAGAGAGCGAACTTGTAGAGCATGCCCCGCACGAAATATTTGTTGTATGGATCTGAAAATTGTACACAGAATACTACAGACTGTAATCTAACCAATACATTTCATCTTACTGAATTTGGATCTATTATGAAGAAGTTATGGCGTTTTTACTTGAAACACTTGTTTTAGACTAGTTTCAGGACTAGCCACAAACCCTATTTTCCACGGCGTGTAACTCCAAAAATACAATGACCCACGAGTTGAAATTTGTATCACAACTACTTGGATATGTTTACTCAATAGCATCCCAATTTCACGGTCTGAATCATTCTAGAAAAATAATTTATTGTGAAAATGGTGAGATGACCTGTAAATAACATACCTTAAAAAGCATCATCAAAAGAA
This sequence comes from Picea engelmannii, assembly GCA_009831015.1. Classification (NCBI taxonomy): domain Eukaryota; kingdom Viridiplantae; phylum Streptophyta; class Pinopsida; order Pinales; family Pinaceae; genus Picea; species Picea engelmannii. The sequence continues at coordinate 537,454 of ML777167.1, read as the reverse complement.
TTTATCCTCCCTTGAATTTTGGCCTTCTTTACTTCACCTTCCCTCTTAAATTAGGCTTAGATATCCTTTGGTTACCTTAGTCACCTGTAGATATTTAATATTCTCAACTGTAATTAAAATGAGAGAGCCTTGCCTCTTATTTATACTTTCATGTAGCTTCCTCAAGGGGTTACCTTTTAACCATATTAACCCACTTTCCTTATTTTAGGGTTAACCCACTTCTAATTTCTCCATTAACTTTATTATTTAAATAATTTATTTTGTATTCACTTTGACTTGTAGTACACTCATCACTTCACTTTATTATTTACCTTCTAAAATCTCTTAAACCACTTTGACTACTTTGACCTTTTGGGGCTTCTAGATGACTCATGAGGGTTCTCCAACTTCGCATGGCCATAACTCTCTAACCGTGAGGAGTTATGTGAAGTTCCACATGTTATCACCTGCTAATTTGTATCATTTTTTCCCAAAGCGTCTTGTCCTTATGCTATTTTTCTACTCATACTTTCAAACTTTTTCACCAGCTCCATCAAGCTCCCATCACCTAAATCCTTCGCTCAACTAGTCATCCAAAATATTCATGTCCTCCATAAGTCAAAAATTTGACAAATATCCCAAACCTATACCTAGTCTTAATGCTTATCTAATTCCCTTAGTTCCATCACTTCATTCATTTTTACCCTTATTTTCATATTTCCATTGAAAATAAAAAATATTCATTTTATTAAGAACCCTTATCCTATCCACAAAGTCATGTGTTAAAGCCTCATATGCCCAAAGTCTTTAAAATTTTGGAAAAACGATTATTATTAATATAAATATTTTTATATTAAAATATTTATATTAATATTTAATCCAATATTTAATTTATGGAATCACGTCAAATCATATCATGGGCATGAATCTCAATTTATAACTTGGAAAAGTCAAAGGTTGGATGGAGGGCGCACATACATATCATGGATTGAAGTAACGAGGAGGTTAATTATGTGAAGGCGGATCAGGGAATACTACCGTGGTTTATTTGGTAGACACGTGTTTTTATGTAAAGCACATCGGAGGTAAAAGCAGTTTGATTTAAACCACTTTTTGTCCAAGCCCGATATAATAAATGCAAGCATTTATCATATTTTTTATGTGCGGCATTTTTCCAGGAATTCATTTCAATAATGATTATGGGATTTCCAATCAAACAAATTCCTCCTCACGATAAAAAGGTTTTACGGAGGTAATATTTAAGTTTTACACATTAATGTTATTTCCATGCAAAAAAATTAAATGGGAAGATGCACGTGAACGAAGACTTGGATAATTTTTTATCCAAAGATTTACAAAAGTAAAAGAAGAAGATAAAAGGTATTTTGCCAAAGACGATAAATTGGAAAAAAACATTACACAACAAATGTTTTTCACAGGAAATAGCAATAGTAAATGTTTTTTACAGTGAATGGTGAATTGGGCAAAACAAGACATGGTTTTAAAGACCACGGGCATGAATTAAACTATGGAAATTTAATTCTCCAGGATATAAAATATTTGGGAATTATTTTTATTTCAAACATATTATTCCCAAATGTTTAATGAGAATATGGATAAATGCAATTATATTTGAAAGAGTATGAGTGAAATTTCAAAGAGAACGTGGCAGAGGAAGGAGTTGGAGTATCAGAGGAATCTGCAGAGATCATGAAACATTTTTTCTGAAAACTGTCATTTGTAATCATTGTAGAAGTTGAAACGTTTCATTTCAGTTATTGTAACCAGTTGCACATTGAAGGAACTCAAATTGTATAAGTGTTAGAGGTTCTGAGTGTATTAGAGATGGGCAGAAGTGCAAGGGCACAATTCTGGTGGTTTTGGACTCTATTGTAATTTTTCTGGGACTGAATTGAATACATATGCAAAATCATTTTGAACTGTTTATGAAAAGATTCTAATGGCTATGATATGAGTTTTGTCTTCCCTCGTTGTATGTATTTCCTGTGTTTCTTTAATTCCATTTACACTGTCTTCTGTTTAAATTGGAGAGTTAAAGGCCCAGAATTCATCATTTGATGCTCTTGGCTTAAGCAATTTAAACTGTGTATATTTCTTCTTAGCTAATTTAGAATTCATTTCCGTAATTCTCTGATGCAGTTATTTGTTTCCTCTTTCCTCTTACCACTCTGATTTATTTTAAGTTACAACTCAGATTCATTGCCTCATTTAGCCTTTATCCTCTGGAGAGTTCTACTTGTTGATCATTGTTTTCATTCATTTTCATAAATTTTGACTCCATAGCCCTGTGTGTCCCTCAAATCTAGCCACTGATTTCCATAGATATATCAAGTGACATGAGAGAGCCCTCTCTGAGTTGAGAAGGCTAGTGCCTCAAGTCTAAAGTTGGTTGCAACGGTTACCGCTGTCGTTTGTCTATTCAGCCAGACAGAATTTACAAAGTGCTAACACCACATACCACTAGAAATGGCATGACATGTACTATCCAAATAGAATAGTCATTCCTCCAAATATATAAAAACGCATACCATTATCCATCAAACAAACTTGGGTCCATTACCCAAACCAGGGTTCTCAAACTTCTCATGGCCATAACTCTCTAACCGTGAGGAGTTATGTGGCATTCCACATACCACCAGAAATGGAATGACATGTACTATCCATATAGAATAGCATTACCTTCAAATATATTAAAACTCATACCATTATATATTAAACAACATTGGGTCCATTATCCAAATATTTTTTCTACCGGAATTCGCTACCGGACTTTCTCCAAGGGTTGGCATCAATCACTATGGGTTGACATCAATCTACAATATCAATCTCCAATGGTTGGCATCAATGAAAACCAACATTCCATACCAAATTTCCATCAACCTAAGCTAACTGTCTAACAGATCTAATGTTCATCTGGTCTGTGAAACTAGACAATCTGAGTTCTTAATCTGTTGGAAACAGATTTCTCTGTGGAGTCGCCAGTTTGTTGATGATTAAAATTGCAACGATGAATATTGTTCGCAAATGATTTCCAAGCTCTATTATTTATTTATAATAATAATAATAAACTAGTAGGTGGGACCCCCTTGTAAACTAATGGTGCTATGATGGATGTGTTACACTTATATCTTTGTTGTTGTTATAATGATGCCAACACAGTCTTCTAGAGTTTATGATTCAGGTCATGGTTTTATTCGTTATGGAAACATAAGATGGTTAGTTGATCGTGTTATGGATAAATGGTTTTGATGGTCACTCACAACTTATGGTTGTACTATGGATAAAAGGAATATTTTTTACAGGTTCTATGTTTATTTATTAGACATCAATTGATTATTTTACATATGATTTTATGCAAAACGATGATGTGGGAGCTTAAACAAAAAGGAAAAAAGAGTATGTACAAGCCTTAAGGTTACATGTAATAGTGACAAAAGAAAAGTGTATAGACCTTGATGCTAGTCTTGTGCCCTTTGATTTAAGGTTATGTGTGAGGCATATATGGTAATGTTATAGCATATGGTTGTTGTTAAAAGATTTTAACATGAATGAAGGTGGCGCACTATGTAATGGATATAGGAATGGATATTTGTTTGAATCAATTGTTGATGTTATGGTGGATCGGTTGGCTTCTACGTTGAATTGAATGGGGTTGGGGAAGGAAGCGACATGCATTTACTGCACGTCACTCAAACAACCCTCGAGCCCGTCACCCTATCCATACTTGCATTTGGTTTTTCGGCTCTAGTGGTTGTTGATGCTCCACGATTTTTGGTTGTGAAAGAAGGATACCGTCCAAATCTCTCCCTCAAGCAAGATTTTCCAGGTATGGTTCCTTTATTTTCCATCCATGATGGCTCCTCTATTTTATGAATCGATTTTTGTCTCATAATGGATTGAGGTCTGTGTTTTTCTTAAGTTTTTTTACTATGTATCAGTATCATGCTTATGGTTTCTTCTATGAGTACTCTAAATTGTTGGTGTTTTAAAGAAAAAGAATGAATTTTCTTGTTGTGTGTAGCATGTGCATTGGTTTATTGGTTAAAAACATGTTCGGTTAGCTTGGGGTTTCGGTCCATTTCTCTGTGGAAAATTATGATGATGGTTTAGGAATCCTTGGTGCATGGGTTTTACAACCAATTTTGGTGATTAAGTTTTTATCACTCCTTTTTGTCTCGGTGGTTGATATGTTTCGTTCCTCTGGGTTGCAATGCAATTTGTTAAAAGTTGGAGTGTTCTTGCCTTGTTTTGGTCGAGCCTCAAACCATCTTTTTTCATGGCATTGCCTCCATTATCATTGTTACTGGAAATCATTATACAGTTGGGTTTTTAGCATCACCCAAAATTTTAAATGGAAGCTTGTATAGTTTTGGTTGGCCACGGGTTGTGCTCAGTCATTCTTTCCACAGTGTTTTTTAGAGTTCACTTCTCTCGTTATCCATTGGAGGTGGCTAACTGTTATGCTCTAGTAACCCTCAATGTCAATTTTTTGGGTTAAAGGTTATGTGTATGTGGTGATTTTTAAAAGGCATGAGTTGTTTGTGTCTCAAATACTATTCCTTGATTGAGCCATATGTTGTTACCTCTCTGGAATAATTTTTTAAAAGAGCACAAGATGTTTGCATCCCTGAGGACTTTCTCATGTGCTCAAGCTAATTGTTCTTACTTAATTTGTTGCATTAAACCCTAAATGTGATCTTGGTCTTGTTTCAATCCTATCAAGGGTAAAAGAGACAAATGTGTGTGCTTGGTCTATTGAGCACAACTTGGTTATGTTTCTCCTCGGGCACTATTTGGCTTTGTCTCTTATTGGGAATTTATTTTAAAAGAAGTATGTACATGAATCTCATGCTCAGAGTTGCATGTATTTAGTTGAATGTTATTTTGAATCAAGACTTACGTTGATAAACGTTTGTGTGTGATTGAATCAGGACCAGATTATGAGTTTTAATGTGAGTGGATTGTGTCAAACAGTGTTGGAAAGTCGGCGGTTGGTGGTTAATACTAGGCCTATTCTTATTTGAGTTTAAGAAATAAATATTGGATGTGGATGGCTGGAATCACTGTGCATATTTCTATTTGGTTTTGAAAGGAAAAGGGGTTTATCATTGGAATATTAAATATTGTGGCTTGAAGGGTTATAATGTTGTTATGAAATTGGCAATGATGTTATTATGACTGTTGTATAGATATTGTATAGATGCAAGGGTTGCTATAATTAAAGTATTTTGGGCATATGAATTGCCTTTTATTTGAAGTCAGCAAGCATTCTGTAAAAAAGTGGCAGTTAAATGGTTTTTGTTTTAAAAGTGAATGATTATTGGATTATGAGGTCTGAACAAAGTTATGGTTGTTGTTTGATTTGATATATTTTTATGAATAGTATCCATATTATTCCCTCTCATACTATCACTTTTTATCTCATTATACCCCCCTCATGATCCCAATTTCATTTTTACACGCCCTGTTCTATAAAATAAATTAAAAACTTTGTATAACAGTGATAAAAGATATGACACGGAAATAGGTGGCAGCTGATATTTTTGGTATTTGATTACACAATTAAACTTTTTAATGAATTGTTGAGCAGTACTCGTGTAATTGTTCCCTATCATGCTACCACATTTTTTCTCATTACAATCCCTCCAGATGTCCCATGAACCCTATCCACCCCCTGCTCACTTGGAAATTATTAAATAATTTATTATGGATTGATTTGCATGGGTCTCATGTCAATTTATGAGACAAACTTTGTTTCATGTAAACAAAATATCATGTATGGTATGTTAAGGTCTAGTTACTAATGTAGGATGAGTTTCTTCGGCAGGGGAAGCCATGGCCGAAATAATAGAGGAAGAGGTAACTGGAACAGAGGGCCTAGAAGACCTAGTTTCTCAATTCTTTTGATGGTGACCCCCAGGGGTTGAACCAGTTATTTCAGTTTAGGTTATTCAATTGGATTTGGAAAGGGATAATTCAACCCCGACCAAAGGGACCTTCCTTCCATCCTTAAAATATCCTTGGTATTCATGTGCATCCTCATGTTTCCTTGCAACCAGAAGTTCCTGCAAATGATAGATGGCAGGAGATTGTCAATCTAACAGTCTCTCACCATCATGGTTGGCCTAATTTTTCATTACCCCCTCCACCACCTGTAAATCCTAATATTCAAATTTCCCCTATGCATTCACCTATTCAATCCTCTCATGCTAGAAAACGGCTTAAAATCGATGTCCCCCATGTGCAAGACAAAGGAAAAGTTGCTCCCTCCCCTTCATCTCCTTCAAATGACTCTTCAAAACTAGTGTCCTCTCGTATGCATCTGAAGGACGATTGTTCCCGTGTTATTAGTGAGATTAAGTCTCAATGTTCAAATCAACCAAAGGCTACTTCTGGGAAGTCCAAAGGGGACAACAATGACAGAAGAAATATTGCATCTCAAAATGGCAAGTATGGATTTTAATTTATGTGTTTGTGATTGAGTTGTTGAAGACAGTGGTCTTCAGAAAGTTTTGGACAACAAGCTATTTTTTTGGATAATGTGGATATTTACATATTTTTGATATGATTTGAATTATTTCTTATATTTAATATTCAAATTTTGGAATTATTTATGGGAGCTACAAGTCGGCATGTGTTTAAATGATTATATAATTGTGTTTATTTTTTTAAATAATAAAAAAGGGGAGACACAAGGGGTCCCACCTACTTAGTTATTATTTAATAAAGACCCTTAAGTATTATTATTATTATTATTATTATTATTATTATTATTATTATTTCTCCTAAACTAAACTTAGTTAAGTTTAACTAACTTAACTAAAGAAAGTAGTTGAACTACTTTAACTTATTTGGAATGCATAAAATCCAAATGAGAAGGGAGAATAGAAGGAGAAAGCAAGACTAAGGTTTTCTCTTTTGTTTACATGAGATAGTATAGTTTTCATTCATTCTTGAGTTATTCAAGGCCTAATTCTCTTTTTAATAGCAGGGTCCTATTGTAGACAGCAAGGTTCAAAGCTTAACCATATCATTCAGATGCTTGTTTTAGAGGTGTTGACCTATCTTTGATAGTCTATGTATACTTGTATGTTTATGTATTAAATTTCATAGCTGATAAAGGTTATTGTGCAGAGTCAAATTGGCAGTAGTTTGTGGCGAGCTGATCCAGATTATAAAGTTCATTTTTTACTTCTTGTTAGAGTCCTTTTGTATGGTTTTCATTGGGGATATCTAAATTAGACTTTGGTCCATGCCCTCACAGGAGTTTTGTAAAGAGAAAGATACTTTTGATTTCTTGGAATGAAATAAAGCAGATTTCTATCCTATCTCATTTGTGTGTATCTATGACTTGGTTACTTCTGCTTTTGATCTCCACATTTACTTTCTGTAATCTACATATTTTTCATAAAATTACATAAAAAATTATGTTATTTTGCAACATTCTTTTCTTAAAAAAAAACAGCCTAAACCCTTGTAATTAATACTTGTGGATTGAGAAATATTTGTGAGGCTATAAAACATAGGGTGATATTCCCGATTATCTTGCCTTAGCCAAGCGAGATTCGAAAATGCTTGAGTAAGATAAATGCATATATTTGCCTCAACAAGTTTGTCGTTGTATGCTTATATGACATCCTTATATATTCTAAGTCTGAAGAAGAGCATGAGCAACACTTGAGGTTGGTGTTATAGGCATTGAGGGAGAATTAGTTGTAAGCCAAATTGAGCAAGTGCCCATTCTACTAGAAGCGGATTCATTATTTGGACCAAATCAAATTAGAGGAAGGGATAATAGTTGATCCGAAAAAGATAAGATCCATTGAAGCATGGCCAACACCAAGGACTGCTTTTGAGGTGAGATCATTCATGGGACTTGTAGGTTACTACCAAATATTTATTGAAGGATTCTCAAAGATTGCACACCCAAACAATTCCTTGCAAAAGAAGGGTGTGAAGTTTGAGTGGACATCAGATTGTGAAAGAAGTTTCCAACACTTGAAATATTTGTTGACCAGTGCACCAATTTTGAGAATTGTTGATCCTAATGAAGATTTTGTAGTTTTCATCGATGCATGTAAAGAAGGACTTGGTGGAGTTCTTAGTCGGAATGGGCATGTGGTGTGTTATGGATCAATAAAATTAAAAGAGAATGAAAGACACTATGTTACTCATGACTTAGAATTGGTTGTCATAGTGCATGCCTTGAAGATGTGGAGGCACTACCTCATGGGAAAAATATTTGAGTTGAGTATATACCATAGTGGTCTGAAATATTTATTTGGATAGCTAACTTTAAATCCCAGGCAAAGCAGATGGTTGGAATTCCTTAGTGAATATGACTTCGATATAAAGCATATCAAAGGTGAAGAGAATAAGGTGGTTGATGCACTTAGCAGAAGGGTGCATGAGATGCATGATACATACATTAGCATGTATCAAACATATTTGAAAGACAAAATTATAGAGGCTACAAAATCACATGAGAAATACATGGAAATAAAGGAAAATTTTCAGGAAGGTAATTTATAGCAGAAAACTGAAGACTATAAGCTAAAAAAGGATGAAATTCTCATGTACAGGGGCATAATTTATGTGCTAAATTCTCAAGAATTGAAAAATATTATATTAAAAGAAATGCATAATGTGCCTTATGTTGGGCACCGAGGTTACCATAAAACTATTGCAGTTTTCAAGAGCCAATATTATTGGCCATGCATGATGAAGAAGTTGTTGATTTTATTTCCAAGTGTTTGGAATGTCAAAAGGTCAAGGTTGAGCATAGACACCCAACTGGTTTGCTACAGCCATTTCTCATTCCTGAGTGGAAATGGGAAGTTGTAACAATGGATTATGTCACCAACATTCCTAGAACAAACAAGCAACATGATTCCATCATGGTGGTGGTGGATAAGCTTACTAAATCTTCCCATTTTATTCCAGTAAAGTTCACTCACAAGGCAACTAACATTGTTGATATTTATATGAGAGAGATTTCTAGGCTAGACGGTTTGCCTAAGATGATTGTATCTGACAGAGATCCCAAATTTACATCAAAATTTTGTAAAGGATTTGGAACAAATATGAATTTTAGCACAACCTATCATCCAAAGTCGGATGGGAAAACAGAAAGGGTAAATCAAGTGATAGAAGACATGCTAAGGATGTATGTGATAGATAAACCATCAAAATGGGAGGATTATTTTCATTTGGTGGAGTTTGCTTACAACAATGGGTATCAAGCATCTCTAAAGATGATCACATTTGAGGAACTTTATGGCATAAAGTGTAACATCCCAGTGAGTCGGGACAACCCAACAGACAAAGCAGTGCTTGGAACAGAATTACTCAAGGAAACAGAAGAGAAGATGGTGAAAATAAAAGGACAGGCAGAAAAGTTATGCAGATAAAGGTAGAACTCACAAAGAGTTTAAAGTGGGTGACCATGTGTTCTTAAAAGTAAATTCCAAGAGAATTTCACTGAAGTTGGGAAATTGTTCAAATCTAGGAGCATGTTATTGTGGGTCGTTTGAAATCCTAGAGAGGATTCTTCATGTCACATGCATGCTTTCCTTACCTGCATCGATGTGTATTCATAATGTATTCCATGTATCATTGATTAAAAAGTATGTACCTGATGCTAATTATGTCATTGATTGGAAAGTGATTCAACTGGAGCAAGAAGGTAACTTTCAAGTGCAACCGAATTGCATATTGGATTGGAAGATCAAGCAGCTCTAAAATTGAGCCATAGGGATAGTAAAGGTCCAATGGACTTGGTACGGTCATGATAATGCAACTTGGGAGCAAGAGGATTCTATGCGATCATAATACCCCCATATTTTTGAAGAATTTTGAAGTTTTGATTGTACATGTGTATATAATGCATTGAGGACAGTGCATAAATAATGGGGAGGGGAATGTAATACCCCTAGGTCGAACCCCAATTGTAAATATTAACGTAATTGTACATGTAGGATGGTGATCTAGGATACTTTGGGGCAGCAATGCCTTTGTATGTATGTATTTTGAGGCCAGAGTGTTTGTTTGATTATTAGGATGGAGATCCAGAAGCTAAAAGGCTAGTGAGTCTATATTTGTAAAACGTAATCACTCTTCTTTTTTAATGAAAACACATCATTTATGCAGACCTATCAGGTAAAAGAGTACGGTGAGGTAAACTCCACTAGAATGGAATAAGGTGGGATAAGAGTCTAGGATTAAGGGGCTAAGCTAAGAGGGCTTAATCCCAAAGGAATATTTTATTAATATTCCTAAAATCTAAAGTTTAAAACTATGGATATAAAATATATCCGAGGTTCTAAATTGGGAAACGTATCCCATGTGGACCCAAGTTAGTTCCCAACATGACAAGTGTCAAGTTGGGAACATGCAAGTATAATTGGGGGGATTTAGTTCATTTGGCCATCATTCCATCATTATTCTCACCTCACCTTACTGTTTTCATATGTACCTTCATGTTGTCATAACCTGTACCTGTACCATGGAAAGTTTTGGAACTGGACTGAAGAGGCAAGTTGTCAGGCCTATGGGATACTGAAGAAGCGGGTTTTCAGGCCCGTGGGATACTGAAGAAGTAGGTTTTCAGGCCTGTGAGTATTCTCTCCATGTGAGAGAACCGCTAGGAATTGATTTTCCAAGGTGCCAAGCTACATCTACATGGCTCTAAGACTTCCTATATGTCCTATTGTTGAAGCCACGAAAGGGAAGTAGGGCATTCAAAAGAGTATTGAGCAGAGAAGGGGCACACTTCCTCGAGTGGGATAGGCGTGTGGGGAATGAGGAATTGTAGGTTGTTCTCTAGAGTTGGCACTTGAGTCTGAGTTTGTGTTGTCTAAGAGACATTAGCCTGGTTAGGAATGTTGTACCCGGGTGGATTTTTAGCCCTATCTCGGGGGTGACCCACTGCTAAGAGTTATGATCAGTGTGGTCTAAGGCTGGGAGGATCGTGGAAGGCCTGCATGTAGTTGGTGTTATTTTTACCAACAATAAGTGTCTATTGTGTGTTAATTTATGTGTTGTGCCAATATTTATGCATTTATTTTCATGGGTTTTTCTGTATATGTTGTATATATATAGTTGTTGTTATTCTGCAATAATCTATGTGATTGCAAAGCTTTTTCATTAATTAAATTAGTATCAAAGTTCAAAATTTTTATGTGGCATTACCCAACAGGGTTCTGGGGATGCTACATTCATTCTTCTCTCTCATTCTCAAGGCATGAAGTTACTTCTATTTCCATTTTTATGCTATTTGGGTGTTTGGTGCATATCAAGTTGATAGATCTTCTCCACATGGGTTGGAGCTAATTGTCAATTTGATTCCATCTTCAAATATTGTTTCCTTGGAAGGTTTTGAATTCAAACAATCATTGATCATAATATCTTCCCCATTTTCATGTGATGGCTCCTTGATAAGGTCAATGGCTTTAATCATATAGTGGTGATCCTTATATTCCTACCACAAAATGGGCTTAAAAGTCTTCTTCTTTGAACTTTCCTTTAGTTATTTCTAGGAGTAAAGAGATGGATTCTTGTTACACTTCAAGAAAGATGTTGCTATGTTTTTATAGGAAAAACATGATCTACATCTAAATTCTACTAGTTCATAATCCAATTTTTTCTTCCATGTGATACCACCCATCTTTAGCTAGATTTTATTCAGGGAGAACTTTGACAAGATTCATTTCAATGTATAACAGGTTTGTGAAGGTTTTAAGAATCCTTTCACTAGTGTCGTGAGAATGTAGGTTAAATTTTCACAGTGTCTTAATGGATTCCATAAAGCGTGGGACCCAAGACTAGAGAGGCAAAATAGGGAGACTAACCCATATTTGAACTCAACATAGCACAAGGATCAAAAGAGGGGACCTAGGGATTCATTCACAAACTTGCATTGCCAATAAAGCAAGGGCCAACATGGAGAATGTAGTCTTATCATTACTAAATCAAATTCTATAATAAAATAACCACAAGTATAGGGATATATATAAGCTTCCTCTTTTAAGAGTGGATTTTGAGTTAGAGGCATCCATTGGTGAAGATATGAGAGTCGTGGCCATTGTCTATAGAATATACAAATCAAACAAGGATCTTGGTAGAATTCAATTTGAGCAAGAACCTCATCATTAAGATTGATAATAGAAGTTGAGGTCAATTTCTCCATAATAAAGCTACCCTTGGAGATTCTAGGTGCTACAACCTCTTTGAAATATGTATAAGATGAGGATGTTCCTTATGTATCCACGAGGAAAATAAAACCAACTTTTAACAAATTAGTGCTACATTGTCTTATTAAATATAACAACAAAGCAATAAGAAGTAGACTTTTTAATAGAGTTGAACAAGTATGAAAAAACCATGGCTAAATTAATTTACTCACGATGTAAACTAGGCTTAACTCACAACTAAAGTTATGGGATCTTGATGTTGAAGAGGAACCTACAAGGAGAGATAGCCTGCAACCATATATAGGTCACGTTGATGCCCAAAACACCCTACAGGAAAGTGTCACCCTTCCACACTTCACCTATAAAAAAAACTCTAACAAGGAATCAAAATCAAAAGATGGTAGAATAGATGCTCTCCACGCTTTACATAGAAAAACCCTCAACCAAACAATGGAATCAATGCACAACGTTGCAATTGGAGCTAAAAAAAATTAACAAGTTTGTCCTCATACATAACCCAACACCTCACTTGTTTCCCTTGAGAGCAAAATTTGTGCCTATAAACCCAAGCTTTTGTCATGCAATCTATGTCATTTCTTACTAGTCAATGTTAAATTAAAATTTGTCGTAACAAATAACTTTTGTCGCACATTCTATGTCATTTTAAATTAGACTTTGCCAAAACAAATAAGAATAAAAAAGTCTTAAAAAAAAACTAACCAACTTGCCCCATATAATATATTTTTAAGATCACAACCAAGCAAGACACCAAATTGGTGTATGAGACCCCCTCCGCCCAACGATTTTTACTGGTAAAGTTTACAGAGGTATACATACCCTACCCCACTCTGGATTTGAACTTGTGACCTCTTATGAGGAATACATGTTCTTAACCATTAAATCCACTCAATATATATATTTATATATATAGTTTAAATATTGTGATATAAAATTTGTATTAATTTTGAAAAGTTGGTTATTTCTTTTTAATACTTTTCTATTATTTTTAATACTTTTATATTCTTATTTGTTTTGGCAAATTCTAAATTATTTAATGATTAAATAGTGAACTTTAAATGTAAAACCTCATTACTCGTACAACAATAAACTATATTTAAATTTATTTTCATAATATAATGTTTCTCATTAGTGCGTCTTATGAATATCCATATTTTTTATACATTTTAACAGATATATCTCATCGTTGAGATTTCCTTCGACTTTAATACAACGAAGGGAAGGAATTTTTAGTTTTTCTTTTGAACTCTAAAGTTGTTAGTTTCAGAATTTTGTTTGGAATCCACGTGTAAAGTTGTTAATTTGAAAATTTTGTTTGTTTTCCACGCGTAAAGTTGTTAAGGTCAGAATTTGTTTATTTGAATCCACGCGTAAAGTTGTTAATTTGAAAATTTTGTTTGTTTTCCACGCGTAAAGTTGTTAATTTGAAAATTTTGTTTGTTTGAATCCACGCGTAAAGTTAAAATGAGTCATAAATCGGTAAAGTGCTCCGGTCGGGGAAGAATTTTGTATTAAATGTGGCAGAGCTTTTCAAAGCTATTTTTATAAGAAATTATGTACATTGATGTTACTTAAAGAAAACCACATTATAAAAAAACTACATCACTAAAAATTGATTAAGTGGTGGTATGTAAGGGGTAGAATTTCACTTCTGTAAAATGTTTTTGAGGTTTTGTTCGTTAACCCATTTCCTTACGTTTAAGGAAATTGAGTTCTTAACTAATAAGAAACAATTTTGGGTCTTACTCCAAGATAAAAGAATTATGTTTTTTCCCAATTCGTCGAAATCCGATAATACAAATCCGCATGAAATCACAACTTTATTTTTTTTAAATTGCATTTATGAGTGCAGAAATGAATTTAACGTGCTGAAAAAGCCCTAGAGCACCGGATTATACTGATTTAACCACTCAAATCTGCAGATTCAACAATATCTCATTGGATTTTGGGAAAATATCCCTGGAAAATATGCCCCAAAAAAGGACGAAAACGTAGCACATTTAGATTACGGCTAAAAAAAATAGTTTCAACCTATATAATATTCTCTTGAAAATGTCAATTGGGTTTAGCCCGAGTGGTTTGTTCTGAGGAGTGTTTCCCACCCACCCAGGTTCAATTCCCACAAGTGACATGTTGAGCTCTTAAATGAGCAAGCTATCGAAAATATCTCGACTTTCTACAAAATTTGGTTTACCCCGGGCACCATCTTCAAAATGAAATGAGGAGAAGTGCCTTTCAAAACTTTTACAATTTAGCAAGATCGAGTTTTGTAGAGTTGTGTTCATTGAGCCATAACAATATTACACATTGTTTAGATTGTGTTATTTTTGGTAGCTCAATTCATTTGTACCAATAATACATACAAAATTAAGAAATTTTGTGTTATGGTTTTGTTGTTTGTTTGAAAATTGTTTTACAATTTATTATTGGTATGCTCTATGTTTCGATAATCACAATGTTTAGGACATGTTGATAGTCCTTAAGTATTGTAAATTGCTTCTTCATTCAATGTTTAGGACATGTTGATAATCCTTAAGTATTGTAAATTGCTTCTTCATTCTTGTGTGTAAGATTCATATAAGTTTTTATTCGGGGAGATTATTGTTTACCAAGATCAAATCCTTATTGTGTTCTTCCAATGTGACTTGTTTTGATACTATGGTTTAGAGTGACGGTAGCATCCCTACACATCACTCTCAACCACATGATGGGTATCCATAAACAAAGATTTCAAATTGCATCCCTCATAGGTGATTTTCCCATAATGCCAACAAAACACCTCCTCGAAAGGACTAGAATGAAAACAAATGCATGCATAATGAAAATTAAAAAGATTGCAGTGAAATAAACTAGCATGGATTCTCAGTGTTCCATGACAACAAAATGTCCATGAATAGAATCATAAATCATCTAACACACAACATGCATAATACATAACTATTCCATAACAAAGAATAACATTAATTTTGCATAATCATAAACAATGAGAGGAAACTTATATTTTAATAACACTTGGTCCAATAAATTGGTTGCATAAGAGCAATGTTTCACCCAACCATAGACATCCAGTGTAGATACCACCCCCAAGCTAGGATATGAGGCCACCAATGCGAACGAACCAAGTTGCAAGTTCTATCTCCCTCAATACAACCCATCTACTTTCATGCTCAGCCAATCTAGTCACCATAGAGCATTACAAGCATCTCATTTAGCATTTAATAGCTGAGGAACTCTCTTCCACTACCCCACACAACACAAGGAAGATCTTCCCTTTCTCTGCTCAATAGTCCCTAAGGGATATTCTTCCCTCTTGTGCTCTTTAGTGTGGACAAAAAGAGCCTAATACATGGCTCTCAAGCATCCAAAGAGTACATAATGTATAGTTGGATGATGGATTCCTATCTTTCCCAACATCTATGCTCACATACAACCAACTATATTTCATCCCAAGTCTACAATTTTCCTCTTCATGATGTTGATTTTGGTTAAACTCCAAATCGGTAAGGTTGGCAATGGAGAACACAACATGAACTATGTAGAGAGTGCATGTAAGAGTTCTCCTACAATGCTAGAGTCAATGGCAATGAGAGGATTGGTGGAAATGATGGTTGACTTACTTCTTACTAGAGGCACATAGGACTCTTACAATTTCCATAATATTTATAATTAACCCATGCTTCCATAACTATGTGAAAAACTTTCCCCACCAACCCATTCAATGATTGATCAATAAATGAAAGAAGGTTGATAACTTCTTTTAAGGCATGTGGTAAAAAAGATGAATTATAGAATTGACACTTGGTAATAAAGGATTTATTTTTCCATAAGCCTCATTTCCTCTTCCAATTTTATTATTTACATAGCTTAAGTTCTTTGTGACAAGCCTATTACATGATTCATCTATTTACATTATACATGTCCAACCATTTACTAGTCGAACCTTGACCTTGAGCTCCAGTCTAAAAACCCATACTAATATGTTAAACTCCATATCATAATAATAAATTTGAAATATTGCTTAAATAACTCAATGAAAATAGTAAATGTTATCATAAAAATACATTAATGAGTGAAATTGAGAATAAGTTTTCTAAAAGGTAGGTTGCTTAGCAGCAATAGCAAACTATCTTAAAACTTTGTAAAAAATTAATATCAAAATTGATTTAAAGAGGGATAATAACAAAGTAGTCTTCTAATGAAATATCCAAAAGCACAAAATTTAACTATGTTCATAATTTAGGTAGCAAACAAAATCATCATTAGGTGACCAACACAAACATCATTAACTATGAAAGAGAATCTATGTTCCAACGCAAATCATTATTAGGTGGCCAACACAAATCATCATTACTTAGGTGGCCAACACAAACAAATGAAAGAGAATCTATGTTCCTTATGTCTTGCTAATCCTCAACAGTTTGTATATATAAATTTTATTATTATTTTATTGCACCGAGAACTATGAGATGTATTTACAATCTAGGTAGATGTGTCACATCTGTAACATTAATAAACTAAATTGAAAAAATATGAAGTTTGTAAAAATGAAATATTAAAAAATAGTCAACCATAATAATAATAAGCTAAGAAAAGAGATCATAATAATTATAAAAAATATACAACAAAATAAATCGTCAATCTACCATTTTGGCCAATCTTGGCATAGGTTTGAATGAATGAAAATTGCATGTAAAAGGGGGGTTCATCATATCAACCCCTCCCATGATAATTTCATAGAATTTGAACATAATGGGCTTGATCCTTCAATGTTTTGTCATACAACTCTCTCATGTTATGAATTTATGGGCTTCAAATTCTCTCATATTTTGATGTTCTCTCTTGTTGGCATGTATTTTCATTAAGAGCTCCATGGAGCATTATCGTTCTACATGTGGTTTATAGTTTTGGTTGGTATGGTACATGATAACTAGTTTCTTCCATTCCCTTTCCCCTAGATTCTACTCTAGTGAAAGAAGTTTAGGCACAAGTGGTGGTGGCCCTATCTGGTTTTTTTTGTTGGCTTGGTCTAGGTCTTTTTAAGAAACTCCATTTGATGATCCTCAATTAGATTCAGTTTGGATCCAGGTCCTCTTCAGGTTTGGCATGGCATGTCATAGAGGTGATGGGCGTGTGAGGTTTGTGTTAGAGGAAATATAGTGTAATTGTTAAATGGTGTGAGCATCGGGTGGAAAAATCCCAACAACTTGTGGTTTCCTTGAACTTGCATTGGTGTCATCGGCATGATGAATGGAGGTCAAGCTCTCAATGGAAATTTAGGAGAGGGACCGCTTCACCATTGGAATAATCATATAATGAAGACAACTTCGTAAATTGTAAAGAGAAGTGCAGGCTCTCATGCATATCGAATGCAACAAATTTATGGAATTATAATTGAAACTAGACTCTGTGGTGTCTTTGGTCACTCAAATTGTTGAATTTCTCAATGTTCTTAGAGAAGTGATTTGATCCACTCCCACGTCTAATCCTTCTAAAGAAAGTTGAGATAGTCATCATGACTCAAAGATGGATTGGGTAGTCGATGGAGAGGATTCTAGCTTTAAAGAATATTCAACCAATGACTTAAGTTTGGAAGAACCCAAGAAGGAGTTCCAAGTGCTTGAAAATGCCTTACATGGTGATGCAGGAGCATCACTCCACCTCAGTAGCGCATCAGCATTCTAGCACATCAGCGTGCATTTCAGGAGAAAGAGAGGCATTGAACCTCTCACATTTTAAAATTTGAAATCAGATCCCATGTGGATTTGCATTGTGAGACTTTTAATGCCAAGCCATGCCTTTGTACAGATAGTGGTTGGATTTCAATTAAAGGGTTGCTTGTAGCAGGCCCAGATCATAGTCAGGTCTGGGTAAACCTTTATGAGACCTCAATGTAATTGATGAGGTTAGGTGAGAGAGGACGAGCTCGCAAAGCCCCTCTTTTGTAAGGAGATCTTGTATCAGATTTCATAGGGCAGATAGGCTCGAGAAGGAAGAAAAGGATAGAGAGGTCTAGGGAGAGAGACCTTAGAGGTAGAATAGTTCTGAGAGAGAAAGATCTAGAGAGAACTGAGACTTGTTACAGTCCCATGTTTTTGTAAATCATCTGTATAAACACACAAAGATAATAGAAAAGAATTTTTTCCTGCATATCGTGTGTTTATGTATGTTTTACATGTTTTTATTCATTTTCATGTTTTGAATGCATAACTGGTGAAGTATTGCCTAAGTTTCAATTGTTTCTCGTCTTTGAGTTTTCAAGTGCAAGGAGTGCACATAGTCTGCAAAGAGTGCGTTAACAGAGGTCTAACCTCAAGAGAAAGCTCAGGAGGGATATCGTTGAACCTTCATCAATAGAAGTGCAAGGAGTGCACGGGAAGATCTCTATATTGAGTTCAGAGAGAAACATAGTTGCTGAGGACTCTGTAGAGATCTGCTAGGTGGTCATTGAGCTGGTGCAAGTGTGCACAGAAGAACTCTGTGTCAAGTTCGAGAGAGAGAGAGAGAGAGAGAGAAATTTATTAAATACTCTGTGAGAAAAAGCTCTACAAGGAGTGCATGGAGCAGAAGAACGTCGGGAGGGCGAGAAGTATTTCTTGTCCAAGAAATTCTTCGATATTCTAAGTTTGACAAAATCCTGAGAACACAAGGTATGTGTGAGGGATCGAAATCTTCGAGGAGATCAAGCTCAGAAGGAATAACTTAAGGAGAGCGCATGAGACGAACTTATTCTAAGTCTATAATCTCAGAAGAGATAACGCCTTGAGACACGCAAGGAAAATCAAGAGTCGGGTTTGCAGGAAGGAAGTTCAAAGGCTGAGACCTTTTGAACATGGACAGAATCTTCTAAGTCAAAGAAAATTCTAAGCTCAGGAGGAGGAGAAACATCAGTCGTCTGATCAGTTGTAGCGAGGAGTTTGGACCATTAGATCCACGTCCAGGCAGAGGAGGAATGAGCGCAAGAGGAGATCATATCTGATCCGTCAGGTCTAGGCATGTGGACCAACAGTCGTTGGATCCAGAGGAACGTGCATGAAGTTTAACCCTTTGGAGTTGCATAGGAGAGTGGGCTTTGCAAATTTGTGAAGTCCCAACTATCCATCGGAAAGGATGCATGGCAGCATCTCATCATTTCGTTGACTCGTGACTCAGAGGTGTCAATGGGAAGGTTCGTGATAACTCACGATAAGATCCCAGTCGTTGGATCAAGCAAAGGAGAAGATTTGGACCGTCGAAATCCATGTCCAAACAACGTGAAGAGTGCACAAGAGGAGAATAGATCTGAGC
Source organism: Picea engelmannii (assembly GCA_009831015.1). NCBI lineage: Eukaryota > Viridiplantae > Streptophyta > Pinopsida > Pinales > Pinaceae > Picea > Picea engelmannii. Next base: position 517,961 of record ML777167.1, on the reverse strand, counting down.
CATCAGATCTGGCGTGTGGACCAACAGTTGTTGGATCCGGAGGAGAGTACATGAGAGAAGTTCTAAAATCATCGAGGCCATCCATCGGGAAGGACGTGTGGCGAGCACTCAACATTTCGTTGACTCGTGAAGTGAGAAGGTCAAAGAACATAACTGTTCGAACTCGCGATGTGCGAATTCGTGATTTGATCGTGATCGTCCATCAAGGAGGGCACATGGCGAAAGGTTATCATTTCGTTGACTCGTAGAGTGAAGAAGTCAAAGAGTAGAGTCGGGAGAGTTCGTGAAGTGTAAACTTGCGAAAATATTGTAGTCGTTGTCTACTCTGACATCATCAAAATCATCCATTTGGAGGGATGCGTGGCGAGAGACCAGCATTTCACTGACTCGCAGGAGGGAAAGGTCAAAGGTGGAAGCAATGAGAACTCGTGAAACGAGAACTCAAGAAAAGATCACAGTCGTTTATCAAGGGAAGATCTGGGTCGTTGATTGTCCAGGAAGAGTATCATCATTTTAGGGATCGGGAGAACGGAGGTGGAAATTCCTTCGACTTCCCGATACACGAAGTCGCGAAATCTCGACGTGCTTGAGAGTTGAGCCCTAGGTCATGATGAATGGTCACATGGGCAGAGGCCAAGGGATGAGCTAGGAGAACATTAAGCTCTTTTCGGCATTTAGGGAGTCGGGGAGTCAAGGTTGGCTCACTCGCAAATTCCTAACACGTGAAATCGTGAAATGATCACAGTCATCAATCGAGGAGAAAGCAAGATCGTAGATTGGCCAATCGGGGATTCGAGAAATAGGAGTCAGAGGTGGCTCACATGCAAAAAAACCGAAGTCCCGAAGCACGAAGCGCCTTTTGATAAGGCTTGTGGTCACCACTGGTGGTCATGCGGAGGGGAATCTTGTGCCTTGTGCTTGTTCGCACAGGTGGGGTTTCAACAGAAGGACCTGTGGATCAAAGAGTAGGATTCCAGCAAGGAATCAAAGAGCCAAAATGGCTCGAGAATAGGAACGATCCAGAGACTGGGAGGTCTCATAACCCCCGAAGCCGAGGGGGGGTGGTTGCATCAAGTGGTATCAAAGCTTGAACAAAATTGATTTATGTAGGTAAGGAGGGAAAGGAGATATTTTGATACCATCAGGTGGTATCAGAGCACAGAATTGATTTATGTGGGAAACTGAGGTAATCAGAAGATCGAGCCTTTCTTATAGACAACAGACAAAGAAGAGTGGTGAAAGGATATGACTTGATAACATCAGGTGGTATCGTAAATAGGATTTTCCCTGTAGACAACATGTGAAAAGAAGGCAGGGTATTAACACTCTGTGAGAAGGTTGTTGCATGGATGCAACAACAAAGTTTTAAACAGTCGGGTGAGCTGTGAGAAAAGATGGATATGTTTGTGGATGTAGACTAATCCATAGACTTTCCAGGAGGGTATGTAGAAGGCGGAAATGGCTACTGAAGGCCATGAGCGTGGTTGAAGAGAAGGTCGCCAACAGTAGAAGAAAAACACAGATATGGATCTAGAGTTAAGTGACATAAGAGCCAGAATGGAGAAGCTTGTATTTAAAATGCAATAGAATGCAAGAGTGTATTGGGTGTATGAATGGCCCATGAAGAAGAAGCTGAAATGGTCGATTAAGAAATTGTTGGCCATAGGACACTGAAGGCTGATGAAAAGTTGGTTGAGGCATACTGAAAACTTCAGTGACACCGAGGAGAAACTGATTCACATTTGTGAACCAGAAATTGGGAGAAATCTCAGCAACGAGGAGGAGAAGAGATCAGATGAAGATCTCGTAAACTACCAGGTGGGTAGAAATGGACTTTCAAGTTGCCAGGTGGGCAATGGAAAGAGACCAGGTGGAGGTCTCGTATACTTCCAGGGGAGCAGTGCCGAAAGTTCAGATTGCCAAGTGGGCAATGAGATGGGATCGGTTGATCTCATAGACTGTCAGGTGGGCAAGGAGAAGGAGATGAGACTGTCTGAACATCTCAGGAGCTCAATAGTGAGTTCATGTCAGCAAGGAGCGCTGATAGATGGAGATTCATGTGGATTTGCAGACCACGTGAATGAAGATGATGACAAGTTAAAAACTTTCACCACCCAAGAGGAGGATCAGAGAAGCATTCTGATTATCGGAGGTTTAAATATATTCCTACCAAGCAACCAAGTAGAGGCCATTGCACATGATGAAAGTGCAGCAGAAGAAGAAAGACTGCCAACAAAAAATGTCGAAGAGGAAGAAATGGAGCAGACATTGATGTCTACCCCACCAGAAGAAGAAGAGCATTCAATTGAATTGCTCAAAATTTTCAGCCAAGAAAATGAACAAGAAATGACTGCAACATTGGAGCTTGCAGCAAAAGAGGAAGTAGACAACATGGATTTTGTTGATCTGTATGAATAATTGGAAGCCCTGGAGAAGAGGGTGATAGTGCAAAGCCTACACATCCAACAGATCAAATTGGAGATAGATGGAGGAGTATACCAGCCCCAGGAGCCGCTGGAAGAAGTTGGACTTGATTCAACACAAGGAGAGATGGCAGAAGCTAATCTGTCAGAAGAAGTGACTGAGTAACAAATCAGTCAAGAGAAGACTGCAAAACTAGAGTCTGCAACAAGGTGGCAAGCTAAGGCCACAAGAGATGGAGAAAATCGTAAGGAATATCAAGTTGATCTACCCACTGAGGAGAAGGAAGAGTTGTTGCCGAGAAGACTGCATAAGAAGAGCCAGCCACTGGAGCAGTTGGTTGAAGTGATAGAAGAAATCAGGAGGTTGATGTTGAGGTCAGCAGAAGCAATCAACAAAGAGGAGTTGAACAAAAGAGTAGAGTCAAGAGAGTTCGCGAAGTTCATGAAAAGATCACAGTTGTTGGCTACCCCGACATCATCAGAACAATCCATTTGGAGGGACGCGTGGCGAGAGACCAACATTTCACTAACTTGCAGGAGGGAAAGGTCAAAGGTGGAAGCAGCGAGAACTCACGAAAAGATCACAGTCGTTGATCAAGGGAAGATCTGGATCGTTGATTGTCCAGGAAGAGTATCGACATTTCAGGGATCGAGAGAATGGAGGTGGAAAGTCTTTCGACTTCCCGATATGCGAAGTCGAGAAATCCCAATGTGCTTGAGAGTTGAGCCCCGGGTCATGATGAATGGTCACATGGGCGGAGGCCAAGGGAGGAGCTAGGAGAATGTTAAGCTCTTTTTGAAATTTCAGGAGTCGAGGAGTCAAGGTTGGCTCACTCGCAAAGTCCCGACACGCAAAATCACGAAACGATCGCAGTCATTGATCGAGGAGAAAGAAGGACCATAGATTGGTAAATTGGGGATTCGGGAAATAGGAGTCAGAGGTGGCTCGCATGAAAAAAAACTGAAGTCCCGAAGCACGAAGCGCCTTTTGATAAGGCCTATGGTCACCACCGGTGGTCACGTGGAGGGGAAGCTCGTGCCTTGTGCTTGTTCTCGTAGGTGGGGTTTCAACAGAAGGACTTGTGGATCAAAGAGAAGGATTCCAACAGGGAATCAAAGAGCCAAAATGGGTTGAGAATATGAACGATCCAGAGACCAGGAGGTCGCAGAACCCTCGAAGACGAGGGGGGGGCTGCATCACATGGGATTTCTTTTTTATTATTGTACTTTTTTTAGATATGTTTTATCTAGTTGGGTTTCTTTTGTGTTAGTTCATTAAATAATATGCTTGTCATATTTCCAAGTTAAGAGTTTGGTTAGTTCATAGTTTTAGAGCCTTTGGGACAATCACTATAATTTTCTCCCAAGGGACGTGGCCTTCATTTTATTATTTTGTATTACAAAATTGTATGGCTAGGCTGCAATGTTAATATAATATAAAGATAATCAATATTGCTAAAAATATGAACCAATCAAGAGAAAAGATGTTGTCTCACGTTTCCAACATACTCATTCAGTATTAAATAAGAAATCATTTAAACTATATTGCTTTGTAATAGTAGAAGCTTAAAAAAATGAAAGAGAATTTATGTTATTTATGTCCTCCAAATTCTCAACAATTTGACATATATATAAATTTTATTTATCTTTTTATTGCACCGAGAGCACTGAGATGCATATACAACTTAGGTAGATGTGTCACAATTATAACATTATTAAGCTAAATTGAAAAAAATATGAAGTATGTAAAAATGAAATATTAAAAAATACTCAATCATCATAATACAAAACTAAAAAAAATGATATCATAATAATTATAAAAATCTATAACAAAATAAATTAGCATAAATTCATCTTAATCCCTTATCATTTAAACACTGAAATAATTACATTTCTATTTCTTTAAATCCTCTCAGTGTTTATTAGGTCAGGGTTAAGATGAATTTGAATTGATTATTAATATACCGATGATGATGATGCATTTCAATATCTTTTAAATTAACTTAATATATAAAATATAGATATTTGTCAATTAAATTTAGTTTGAGTAATTAAAAAGAAAAATAAATTGTAAATTATTTTTTCTAAATAAATTTATATATTGATTTAATATACATACTATATAAATTAATTTTTTAACAATCAATCATTTTATTAAAAACTTACAAACTATACATAAACCAATCAAAATATGAGAAGTCGTCTTAGCTTTTCAACATTGTTTGATATTCCATAGCAAAACAATAAAATATATTGCTTTGTAATAGTAAAAAATTCAATACTTCTTACTCATCCTCAAAACAGGGCATTAATGCATGTTTTTTCTTTTTTCAAAGTATTGTTAAAAAAAATCAAAATGAGTTTATTTTTCCAAAGCATTCTATAAAAGTCCCTAAAGACCAATCTACTCTCTACTATCACACATTAAGTGCAAGCTCGATATATTTTGAAATTTTGAAAAAAGACCTTTCTTCACGAGAAAGACATTTAGCTTTTTCTCTTGGTCGAAGGTTTACATACTCTCTTGACTTACTTTCTTCCTTTTGAGATTGGATGTATACTAATTGTTATGATTCATTACCATGAAGTATGTAGGATTTATTAGGTGGTTAATTACTTTGTTATTTACTACTAAAGTTAATAGTTATATTTTCTTATATAGTTATATTTCATCATAGTGAGTGTAAGGTTAAGCACGGGTGCATGTACTTCCACCATAAATAGAAATAGAAGAAATTGGGTAGGCAGGACGCTCGTTGTGAATGAGGAGACAAAATTATTCGTATAGGGGAGAGTTGGGGTTCCTTGGGTGCATGACGTGCCAAGGAGCGATTCCACCCAAGGTGTCTTGCGACACAAGTCAAACGACAGACGGTTTGATGAAGGGTTGAGGGAATGTCTTGGGAGCTCCACCGATGAAGGGAAATTGGCTAAGGCATGGGGGGCACACTTAGAGGAGTCGACTCAACTCACCTAAGGGGCATACACACCCAAGATGATGAGTTGGTTATCCAAATGGGGCGCGTCAGTCCAAGAGGCATGTCAGTTGATGGGTGCGTGAGCTAGATGGGTGCATTGGGTCCATGGAGGGGCGCAAAAGGGGAACGACACACCCAAGAGACATGTTGTTTCACACAGGTGACCCTTGGAGTCCATATAAGAGCAAGGGTGCACAACCAAAGAACGAAACTTGGTAGAAATTGGAAGGAGAGCAAGAGAGCCCTGCAATTATGAGGTAGACAAAGAAGGCGAGATCCCTCAAGGAGACAAGTCACTCCACTTGGGAAGACTTGTGTTGCCTCGAGGAGATTCGGTGGACAAATTTGGGTGAGCTTCTCTTAGGCCGGTTTTGGGGAAGTCTAGAAACATGGGCATGTTGGAGGCATGTGTGAGGCAGAATCGAAAAATGTGATGTCTGCAGAAACAAAGAGACAACAACCCTACAATTATGGGCACGTCTGAGGTGCACTGTAAGTGATTGTGGAGTCAGTTGCAACAGAGACTATTGGTTTGACGAATATGTTCATGAGTGTCTTGGTGAGGTGAGGCGAGTCGTGTGACTCTGTCGTAGTTGTAAACCAAGCTAGTAGTGCTCATGTTGTAACTGTTTCATAATAACAAATATTTAGTCAGGTGTTAGGCATAGTTCGTGTCACTCGCACTATATCTATGTTTCTCTTGTCTATTTCGTTAAAGTTCGCTTGGCTTCACATGTTCATGGATGTATACTCAAATATGACTAAGTGTTAAATCTATTAACAAATGTCTAAGTATACAAGAGTTGCACTAGAGTAGGAGTGTGACTCGTCGGTAGCCTAGAACAGAGTATGGGTATGATCTAGGTGAAGAGGTGTAGTCTGAATGAAGTATCCTTGGTGTTACCAACCAACCAAGTGAGAAATGTTGTCGTGTCACACACCCTCAAGAGGTGTATGATTGGAAGGCACAATGTCACGGGGACATCATAGATGTATTAGAGCGGTTTCATTGCAAATTTTGGAGAAGGTTTGGGGAGCTCTTCACTACTATCTCGATGATAGATGGTATCAGAGAGGATTTGTTGCAGATTTTGGAGAAGGGTTGGGGATATCTTCACCACTATCTCGACAATAGATGGGTATCAGAGAGGATTCATTGCATATTTTAGAGAAGGGTTGGGGAGCTCTTCACCACTATCTCAATGATAGATGGTATCATAGTGGATTCATTGCAGATTTTGGAGAACAGTTGGGGAGCTCTTCACCACTATCTCAATGATAGATCCATGTATCCAAGCAAACTTTGAAGAAATTTTGTTGCGGAGGTAGTTCAATGGAAACATTCGCAAACTTGGTGAATGGTTCAATGCATCGAACTTGTTCATCGCAGACTTTGCATAAGACTTATGACAGAGGTTTGGTTGACAATGTGATGGAGAGGTTGGTCTGGGCGCACACCTTCTATAGAGTTTGTGGTAGGATGAAGCACTTGGATAGGGTCGGTGATCACAAAACTCATTGTAGAACTTGTCATAGAATAGATCACATGGGCAAACTTAGTTGGTTTGATGTGTGACATAAGTCAGTGTCAGACCTATTGTGCACACCTTGAGAGACCAGGTGTAGATCTTGTTGGGAGAACCGATCACTTGGCCAAGGTAGATGAGCGCGGGATTTTTTGCACGAGGTGTCATAGAGATAACCATAGAAGTGATCGCAAAAGTGAAACAAAGAGGGTGATTGCAGAAGTGATCATGAAGGGAGAGAAGTTATGGGTTGTAGCAAGGTGAAGCACTTGGGTGCATTGGAAAACTTGCGGCGACCTAGAGCAATTTTGTGGAAAACAATTGGTTGAGCACATTTCCATCATGATGTATCCATGTTGTGCATCCCTGAGAATAATGAATGAGTTGGGTTGGGTTGTTGGTGGCCAGATCGCAAGCTTCAGATGAGGTAGCTCTTTGTATAGTTACAAAAGTTAGTTAGCAGTGAGCATGAATTGACATTCAAGTGATGGATGCATGGTGCCTTGAAGCGAAAGAAGACAAGGTGCAGAGATGGCAAGGCATTGGAGATGAGTTTGATTGGTTGAATGCAAAGTTAGGGACTTAGATGGATTTTTTAAGTGGAAAAATGGACTCAGCCTTACATCATAACGAAGGTTTTCTAGGCTTGTGGAGATGTGGATGGTGGTTGATGTGAGTTCATGCGAAGAGTTGGTTTCTTGAGCAAGAGAAGGTTCAAGACAACAGGCCTAGAACATGGTTGCAACAATAAATATCGTTGAGAAAGGTATGGTTGGTTTTGAGTTCTTTCATTTCCTAAGTGCTGCAGTGAGTTCTTTGAAGGGAAGTTGGATGCCTTGGTGGTTCAAGTGCATTTTGTTTCTGCAGTGAAAACCAACAGACTTGAGGGTGACTCCAATGGTGTAGATTCAAAGAAGTCTTGTAGCAGTTTTGGATGCCTTGGTTGTGCAAGTGTGAGATGAGCTTGGGGTGAATTACTTGGATGGATCATGTGGTAGACTTAGGAAAATTTTGATGCAACAATGGAGGTGACTTGGGGAAGTTACCCAACTCTTTGATGAGATGCATTGGAAAAATTGTTGCAGTGAAGTGGGAAGTGAAGTCTATTTGTGCCGAGTTGAGGGGATGGGTGAGGTGCCTTGGTGTTTGGTGACTTAGCTAAATTCATTGGGTCATGTGATCACTTGATGTCCGTGACAATAGTGCCAAAGTTTGAATGCTTGTAGCAGGCGCAAAGCAGTTTTGTTCCAAGAGACATATGGAGTTAGCAGAGAAGTCGACCAAGAGTTGTTGGCAGCCAAACTGAATGGGCATAACAAAGACCAAGTGACTTGGGTGGTGTTCGCTCTCCTTTGGTATGGGACATTGGATGAGGCAAAGTGCACCTTGGTGACTTGTGAATGATTTTGCGATGACTCAGATATTTAACGGGGGTCATTGGTTGAGGTTGGCAAAAGTATTGGTTCAAACATGCCTAAGGCATGGAAGTTCTTCGAGGTGGATCATTCTACTTGGAAGACTTTGGAGAATTCATTGGAAATTTTTAGGAGTGTGAGTGCAATGGCCACACTCATCATATACATTGAGTTGTAGAGAGGTGACTTGATGAAAGGAGGTGAGTTTAGGACTTGCCTTCATTTGGAGGATTGTGTGGGTAAACATATTGCAGCATGAAGAGATTACTTGGACATGGGTGTTTCTCTTTCTTTGGGAAGGATGGTTGAGGGTGAATCTTAGCCATTCCAAGGCATGGAGAGGTATATGCAACAACATGGTTGGGTGATGAAGTAGTGAGGAAAAGGAAATCTGGACGTGCAATTCTTGGGGTAGATTGGCTAACTGTGCCATGAGGAGGACAGTGGAGTCAAGTTGTTGCGGATGACTTTATTTTGGGGTAACTTCATAGTGCAACAAGGTGAGGGGCGACCTTTCCTTGTCTTGAGATCATTGCATGGATGGATTTAATTGTGGAAGGAAGTCAATGTATGGATGCACCAATAGGTTTGAAGTGTAGCACTTAGATATTGTGGAAGATCTCCTTGACAAAGATCAAATGATGGTAGCAACGATGAGGCAAGGATGGAAACTTTCCTTAGTTTTTGGAGTTGGACGGTGTGACAAAGATGTGGATAGAAAAGACTAAGTTCGGGCATGAGAAAGTACATTCTCGTGAGTTTGGCGTGACAGTTGGATTAGCTTCCCAATTAGTCCAAGGCATGGGGGATAAAATTGAGTAGAGACATGGAAGAGTTGGTTGAAGTATGATCACAACAAAGAGTCATGAGGAGTTAAACACTTAGACATTTTTTAAGTTTTGGTTGAGGTTGCAACAACATTTGAGTCAGCGGTAGCAGTAGCAAAACAGAGAGTGCGAGACAGTGGTAGCTTGGACATTGTAAACAGAGTTGGGGAGGAGACAACGTTTCGTCATTGCAGACATCCTTATCACACACAAATTTGGGCAGGTAACAGTGTGGATGGTTGCACAGGTTGTAGATGATTTTTATGTGAGCTGGAAACTTGGGGTTTCCACTTCTTAGGGAAACTTGAGGTTTCCACTTTGATAGAATTTTGGGTTTCCAATTGGCCTGAAACTTGGGGTTTGTAGCATAATTAGCGACAACAGAGGCAGGAGTTGGGTAGAGACTTGGAGATCACAGATTTTGTGGATGTTGCTAAGGAAGAAAATGAATTGAGGTGTGGAATGATGTAAGTCATACAACACCAAGCCCAGGCATGCACACTTCCATCATAGACCGAAACAGAATAAATCTAGCAGACAGGATGCTCGGTGTGAATGAGGAGACAAAAGTATTCATATAGGGGAGAGTTGGGGTTCTTGAGCGTGCGATGTGCCAAGCGGTGACTCCACCCAAGGTGCCTTGTGACACAAGTCAAATGACGAATGGTTTGATGAAGGTTTGAGGGAATGACTTGGGAGCTCCACCAACGAAGGAAAATCAACTAAGGCATGTGAGGAACACTTAGAGGATTCGACTCAACTCACCTAAGGGGTGCGGGAACCAAAGATGATGAGTCGGTTAGACGAATGGGGCGCATCAGTCCAAGAGGCATGTCGATTGATGGGAGTGTGGGATAGATGGGCACACTAGGTCCACAGAGGGGCACGATGGTCGGTTGAGTGTGACGATTTGCGAAGGGGTGTGACATACCAAAGAGACATTATTTTTCACACAAGTGACCCTTGGATTCCATATAAGAGCAAGGGTGCACAACCAAAGAAGAAAGCTTGGTAGAAATTGGATGGAGAGCAAGAGAGCTCTATGATTATGAAGCAAACGAAGAGGGAAATCTCCCTCAAGGATCCAAGTTGCTCCACTTTGGAGGAATTTTGCTTCCTTGAGGAGGATTCGATGGTCAGAGTTGGGTGAGCTTCTCTTGGGATAATTTTGGGGAAGTCTGGAAATGCACGTCTGTTGGAGGCATGCGTGAGGAAAAACTAAAATATATGAAGTTTGTGGAAACAAAGAGATAGCAAGCCTTTGGTTGTGGACATGTCTAAGGTGCATCGTAGGTGGTTGGAGAGTTAGTTTGTAATATCCCCAATGCTTGCTAGGCTGGAATATTGTATTTGATGCCCAATTGATGTTTGTTCTAGTTGTGTGGTTTTGTCAAACAATTTGTATTACATATGCCTTTAATGTCACAAATTGGTTCACAACTTTTCATAAACAGTTTGTAGGTAATTTAACAAGAGATATTTCATCAAACATATGGCATGCATCCAATGTACTCATGGAATAGAAGAGACAATATGGGCATCTTTTATTATGAATGGAAACACCAGCACAATACAATTACTAAGGGATGCTACAACAGATGTAATATTGTAATAAAACACACAATAACAACCAAAACCTGGACATGATGCAAATATCTCCTCAAGGATTGTTTCCCATGCTAAAATACCTCTCCAATCTGATCGTTTCCCCCTCTAATTCCCACAACCTCTGCAAATAGGGCACTTGTCCCACTGCAATCCCTCATTGTTTGAGCCCCAAGAGCCTATGGATCTCCTCCTGAGCTAGGTGGTTTGCAAAAAAACCCCACGAATCCTTCTCTACCTCGTTGTTCTACAAAAGGGGATGGATCGACCCCTTAAGGCAGCCCTGTGGCCCCTCCTTTCTCTGCGGCCCTATCAAAACCAAGTTGTAGCCTCCTCTAACCTCATGACCTGCTCAAGAAACCCTCATAGTTCCTCACGGTGTTGTTGTGACAGATATCAACCCACCAACAAACCCAATGGCCTCTGAAAATGAGCAATTGGCCCCTCCAATCCTACAAAAAGATAAACCGGCTCCCTTGGGAAATTCGTTGCACCTCTAACTGAAGACAACCTACAATAAGATAAATCTCCAATTGAAATCCTAGATGGATCCCCCTCTTGTTTAGCTAGGGTGGATGTTGCACCACTGAAACCAAACCAACAGTGGAATGGTTTTGTCAGAACCCCAAGGAAAACTTGGCTCTCAATAGCACTCCAAATAAGAGATCAAATCATAAGCCAAAGTGAAGCACTACCCCTCCTTTTATTCTTCTTCCAAGCCTTCTAGATCTTTCCCTCTTTTGACCAAATCAAGCATGACTCTTATTCCCCTTTTAATTTTTACTTAAACATTAAAACTCACTTTTAATGTGTAAGTAATTAATAATTTACTCTTTTACTTAATGTCACTTTAGAACATAGCATCTCCTAGCTAAGTGGCATTAAATAAACCCCCCTTGAATACCTTTCTTTACTGACTATAGCCTACAGAAGTCGTATAGGCTACTAAGTCATCCTCTGTCTCAATCAAGTGGAAGAGGACATCATGCAGTTGCAACATAGAGTCTAGTTGTGACAGATCTGTTCATGAGTGTTTTGGTGAGGCGAGTCGAATGATTTTGTCGAAGTTGTAAACTGAGTTGGTAGTGCTCATGCTGTAATTGTTCTGTAATAACAAAGACTTAGTCAGGTGTTAGGCATAGTTCGTGCCACTTACACTATATCTATGTTTCTCTTGTATGTTTCGTTGTCGTTCTCTTGGCTTCACATGTTCACAGATGTATGCTTAAATATGACTAAGTGTTAAATTTTTTAACAAATGTCTAAGTATACAAGAGTTGCACTAGAGTAGGAGTGTGACTTACTGGTAGTGTAGAATGAAGTATGGGTATGTTCTAGGTGAAAAGGCATAGTCTATAAGAAGTATCCTTGGTGTTGCCAACCATCCAAGTGAGAAACATTGCAGTGTTGCACGCCCTCGAGTGGTGTACGATCATAAGGCATGCCGTGGGGATGTGACATTAAGGATGATACATCGATGATCATTTGGCCAAGTTAAACATTGCAAATTACTTTAGTAAAGGGGTTGAAAAGGTGATAAGAATGAGTTAAAATTTTAGAGCACCTTTTTTTGTCATTAAATATTGTCTTTGCAATTGTAAATAGGCCTTAGATTCCATGTGTGACCTGGGGGGATATTAATAGTCATTAACATTGTATGTACTTAATTTATTCCTTCATGTGTTCATACCCTTGGAAGGATAATGAAGATCAATCAAATAAAAAATTATAAAAGCCTTCATCTCACCCTTGTGAGAGGAATAGGCTTGGACAATTGAATGTAGTGTTATGTTGCTTCTTACCTTTGAGTGTAGGAAAACCATGCTCGAATAGCTTAGCTCATAATATGTCTTTTTCTAGTGTTGGAGGCTTGTGAATCCTTAACCCTATTGTTAGTTCAATCTATCACGTGGAGAGGATTGTGGCGTCTCATTGCAAATTGGAGGAGTATGGTGAATAGTCACAAACATGAAGCCTTACCTTAGTGTTAGTTCAATCTATCATATTGAGAGGATTGTGATGCCTCATTGCAAATTGGAGGAGTACGATGAATAGTCACAAACCTAAGCGATGAAAGTGCCTTGTCATAAGCCAAGACAGTTGAAGTTGGTTAGTTAGAAGCAAGAGGGACTAAGGTGAATAGGAAGCCTACTTAAATATTCCTTTGGAAAGTGAGCTCCCAACTTGTGATTAATATTGAGTTAGTTTGTTTCAAGCTAGTGTTATACTTGAGAGTTTCCATATATTTTTGTAGTGCACACTAGGGCACAATGGGTGAGATTGCAACTTAATTGCTAATGCTAGGACATACATGAATAAATCTCAAGTAGTGTGGCTTCATTGACTTGTGCTATATTCTATTAGATAAGTTAATATGTGGCACTTTGATTAGTACATTGCTTGTTTTTCTTTATGCTTTTAATGATGTAGTAGGTAAATCCATTCCGAGAGCTCCTCCTTGCTAATTTATAGAAGGGAAAGCTACTACACTCATTTTTTCCACTTCAATTCATGTTGAAATTTATAATTTAGATGGATCCTCAAACATAGTTGATAGATCTTCAGGATTTGGATTTTCGTAAGGATTGGCTTCACTCCTACTCCCATATTGATTTGAATGCTCTTGTGAATCCTCCTTTGAAGGTGGCACAACGATTTCCTCTTTCTCTTCTCCACATGGGTTGGAGCTAATTGTCATATTGATTCCATCTTCAAATATTGTTTCCTTGAAAGGTTTTGAATTCAAGCTATCATTGATAAAAAATATATATATTCCCCATTTTCATATGATGGCTCCTTGATAGGGTCAATGACTTTAATCATATAGTGGTGATTCTTAGATTCCTACCACAAAGTGGGCTTGAAAGACTTCTACTTTGATCTTTCCTTTATTCGTTTCTAGAAGTAAGGAGATGGATTCTTGTTACACTTCAAGAGAGATGTTGCTATGATTTTATAGGCAAAACATGATCTACATCTAAAGGCTACTTATTCATGATCCCGTTTTCGCTTTCATATGATTTTTTTACATAGTGGGAAAACCTATCATCACTCAGTATGTCAACCAACAATGGTGACCAACAATGAGGACAACCATCATTGATTGCTATCTGACATATCTCATTGTTGAGATTTCATTCGATTTTAATATTCTCAACTCTTTTCAAAGTTGTATTTTTAAAAATAGATAATCACATTCAAAATCATTTTAATATTTAGTTTTAGTGATAATATGATGGAGGAAAATAACTTTATGTTAATTGGAGAATTTTGTTTATTTGGATTCCACGCATAAAGTTAAAGAGAGTCATAAATCGGCAAACTGGTCCCGGTCCGGGGAGAACTTTTCAAAGCTATTTTTGTAAGAAATTCTTTGCACGAGGAATAAATTATATTGCTTTATATTGATGTTAATTGAAGTGGAAATGGAAGGGACTTTCGGGAAGAACACTTTCGATTACTTCTCCAAGGAATACGAAGCGAAGCTTTCTACTTTTCTATTAAGATAAGTTGCGTCATAATTATTTTATTTAAAGATTATCCCATGGCAATCGATAATTATCTATCTACCATGGATTGAAAATTTCAAGTAAAACAATTTTGATGAAGTAATCTTTAAGTAAAAATTTTTTTACAAAACTTGTTTTATTAGGAATATTTTTCCACTTTAAATTAATGTAATGTTTATGGATTAAAAGTTAATTAAAATGTGTTATATATATAGAGAGGGGGATGTTTTGTTTTTTTTACTCGGATGTATTTTTTTATAATTATTGTAATTTTTTTATTTTCTAGATTTTAATGAGAAGGCTTTTTAGAAGATATTTAGATAACACCAATTCAATGTGCTCCCAATTGCCCCACTTTCAAAATTTAAGAGATTTATTGCTCTTCTTTGTTGTAATCAAGCCCAACTATATAGTTGTATCATTAACTGCTTTTGAACACTTTAGCTTGTATAAATATGTGCCTTTTCATTTTTAAATGATTTCAAATGCTTTTCAATTTAGCATATTATGTTTTTTTTCGAGATCAAGTTTTATATAATTGTGTTTGTTGAGCAACAACAATATTGTACATTTTTTAGATTGTGTTTTTTTTAAGCTCAATTCATTTGTACCAATAATAAATACACAATTAAACAATTTTGTGTAATGGTTTTGTTATTTGTTTGAAACTTGTTTACAATTTAGTGTTGGTATGCTTTATGTGTTGACAATCATACTATCTAGGACATGTTGATAATTATTAGTTATTGCAAATTGTTTTTTTATTTTTACTAATAAAATTCATATATGCTTTTATTTTGGGAGATTGTTCTTTACAAAGATCAAATCTTTATTGTGTTCTTCCATCACAAATTGTTTGGTTACTATGGTTTAGAGCGACCAATTTGTGTAGTTTGACTAATTTAACCATAAATTAAACAACAATCCATAACTAATGACTTGATCTTACTTTTTCTCATTTCATTCAAAGCATTGAAACAATAAAAGGTTTTAATAAGCTAGAGAGTTGAATAGTGGCTCCTTATTCGTGGTCCAGGGCATGCTTCCTAATACTTGAGGAGTTAGCACATACACAATGATTTGCATGTACATGTTGATACAAATAAGAGAACTATCGATTTGATTCCATGATGCAAATCAAAGGAAACCTAAAACAAATTGCATTATTTAAGTTATGAGTGTGGAAGCATGAATAGAAATGAAAACGTTTTTCTCAATACTCTAAAGAACATCATTAAAATATAATATAGATGACTCAATGCAATCATGAAACATGAAACATCCCTTCAAAAGAAACTAGTAAAGTAGATAGTGCTTCACCCACGCTTGAGAAACAAATGGTTTCTTTTGTGTAATAAGAATACATGAGTTGAATGAAGTTGATGTAATATCACAACTATGAGAACCTTTTACTTTGATTTCAAATAGTCACTTATCTAAAAATGAGCATTTAGAAAGCTTCCTTTCAAAAAACTCAATTTTTTTCAACACTTCAGAATGACCAAAAATAGGATTAAGCTAATATTTTCATATAAATGCACGTAATATCCCTTGTTGTAATATCTTGATGTGTTGAGTATAATGCAGTTTCACTGTATCAAATTGTACAATATATAATATTATTATTTATGGTGTTATCAGATTGGATGAATCAAATATGGTCGATATGAATTATGCTAGCTCAAAACTTCAAAGTACACTCCTGTGGAGACATGTAGAAGGTGGAGCAAAGAAGATTCATGCCGTGGGATGGGTATTCTTGTGAGTGAGAGAAAGGAAAGAGGGATGGATCAAAACTTCCTTGAATTCCTTAAACAACTCACGAGTAGTGCGACTTCCTTGACTTGTGCTATATTTCACCAGATAAGGTAATATGTGGCACTTTGATTAGTACTTTTCTTGTTTTTATTTATGCATTTTGAGAGCTCCCCCTTGCTGATTAATAGCAATACGAGCTACTACACTCATATTTTCCACTTCAATCCAAGTTGGAATTTCTAACTTAGATGGATCTTCAAACATAACTGTGTTAAGTCCTAAATATTGAGTTATTACATTTTTATTGTTATATTATTGTTTTCCTTATGGGTCAGCTAGGCCCTTTAATGGTTGGCTAGATCATTTAATTGTAATTGTACCATTTGTCTCCTATATATACTAAGGATACCTAGTCTTGGAGATCATCTCATCTTGTGCATTTGTTATATTGTAAGAGGTTTCCTCCTTGAAGAGGCTTCTCAAGCATTCTTCTCTCTCATTCTCAAGGCATGGGGTTACTTCTCTTTATATTTTTATGCTATTTGGGTGTTTGGTGCATAACATTTGGCTTTGGAGCATATCATCCTTGTGTTTGGCTCCATCAAACAAGTCATCTTGGATTTTCACTATAAAATGTTTTTGGAAGTTTCAAACAACAAAAGTTTTGGGAGTTTGCGATGACATAACAAAGTAACTATAGTAAAAATTTCAAATTCTGGTTCACTATACTTATCAATTTACATGCTATTGAAGTAAGGGTTTTTTACTAGTCCTAAAACTAGTCTCAAACAAATGTTCTAGGTAAACTAGCCATATATGAGTCTAGAAAGATCCAAATTGAGTCCCACTAGTTGTATTGAATAAAGGATGAACCATAGTATTTTAGGTCAAAATTTAGAAGTATTTATGAAAATTGGAAACACGACAGTACATACAAGTTCTCTCTCCTAAAAAGGCCAAAATCAACAAGTTTTAGGAATGTTGCCATTATCTTTTCTTAGCACATCAAAATTTATTCAAACTTGTGGCATTTCAAAGAAGACATATCAGGCTAACATAGACTAAAATTTCATACATGGAGGTATATAAATTTCATATTTATATCAAGTGTAAGGTTATCCTACATAACGGTCTCTAAATTAGGGTTTTAAAAAGGTCTGCTAAATTGGAATGTGCATAATTTTTTATTGGAAGATCAATTTGAGGTGATTCAAAAGTTGTGGTAAAGTGAAAATAGAGGATAAATCTAATTAAATATTATTTTTGGCTCACATGGGAAGATGTGATGGAAAAATTCAACGCCAACTAAACCTCTAGAGAACTCATCCATGGCTCCTAAAGAATGTGAACACTTAGGAAACCAAGTATCCCAATTAAGGAACCAATTTATTCACATGGGTGATAATGTGTTGAAAAAGGTTGATTTGGCACATTCACAAGAAATCCTTAAAAGGGAAAATGAAAATAAAATGGAAAATTTGATGGATCAAAAGATGGAAAAATGGATTGATCAAAAGATGGAAGTTGAAACAAAACGGAAAATTTGATGAATAAAAAGATGGAACAATTACAGAATTCCATGGAATCCATAATCTTGCATACCCTAGTTGAGAGGTTCCCTAAAAGTGATATTTTGACCCAAGGGAATCATCAAAATAAGGAAAATAAAATTGTTGAACCCTAGTCACATATGGGGAATATTTTAACACATTTTGGGAACATGTAGATTGAGTCCTAGAATCATGATCATTCATCACTCCAAGATATACATCATCCAGGGGGTTCAACTTGGGACAAAGGAACTACTTAATTCCCAAGATCAATATGAAAAATTCAATGGTAAGAGGGGATTTGTGCATTCAAACCCTCTTGGAGCCAAATACCTTGGGTATCTAAATATTAAGAATTCCCATATCGTAGAATGGATCTGTGTGACTCAATAGTTGTCGGATCCTGATCTGATATAAATCTTAGTATTTGAGATTTAATTCACAATGGGGATTATTCCCTGTAACATCACGTCAATCCCCGACCATTGAATCGATGGGTCGTTTGATTTCCACCATTGATGTGTTGTTCAAAGCTTAGGAGGGAGTCATCGTTGGGATACCAGAACAACAAACCCTCGAGAAAATATTTATGATAGGTCTTGTTTGAAGGCCCGATGCCATGGACCAAGGTTCCACCCATTGGTTTCTCTTTCTAGTCACTTGACCATTAGGAATAGCAAGAGGATATCCCAACAATGTATATGAACGCCAAGAGATATAGACCTTTGATATCGCCTAAGGAAAGCTTTGGAGGGAGATTTCCATGCCCACTTAGCGACGACCCAATCTTGTTAATTAGATATAGGAGAAGAGATATTTTTCATAGATCAGGGTCAAATGAGGTAAATCGGCCCCCGGAACCTCAGAACCTCTCAAACTTGGAATTGTTACGATTGTTCGATGACCCAATCCTCAGTGGCCAAGGTTCTATCCCTTGGTTCCACCTCTAATTCCCCCCCACAAATAAGGGCCTAAGACCTCAAATGAATCATTAACCATAGATGTTGGATCGACGGGGCGATAGCCTCCGCCTTCATCCATGGTACAAATATCAGTAGAGAAGTAATCTTGGGAAACAAGGGTGATACATGTCGCCATTCAATTCACAAAAGGAGCATGGGAGACTAAGTCTATTGATAGGCACTTTAAATCACAACTGTCAGATCCAGGGTTCGAACAATCTGGACCGTAGATCCCCTGTGTGAAAGGGTCAAAGGTGGACCAAAAACCTCATGAAGACACCCCTAAACGATGACCATTAGATCTATCAGAGGGAAACATTATATGTAGATCTCATAGAATCATAATCGCATGCTAATATTGATTAGTGACCTTGTAATTTAAAGGATTAGTGTAGTTGACTACCTCTTAATCACCGGATTGGGATCACTCAATGTTTATGTTTCTTGAGAAATTATGGTGTCCCGATAACCAGGATGACATTTTTCCCAGAGGTCTCTCCACTTGTCAGATGAGTATTGGGTCGCATGCCAGGGTGGTAGCCAACATGTCATAGGAGTGAAACTTTTCATCTCTTGGTTCATGGATGGTTTGCATGTGGGATATGTCGAGCTCAAGTCCTAGGATCACTTCCTTGGTTTGTGAATTGTCAGATCTAAGGAGGAATTAAACTCCACTGTTGATTTGGGTCAAGGGAGGTAAATCAGACCCTGGACCACTAGAAGTCTTTAGCTACATGAATTATGGTAGGGTCTATGGCCAATGTTCATGCTAATGCGATGATGCCACTTTTCCTCCCCATATCTCACATGAAGAATGAATCTAGGTCATCAATTAGGTGAGCCACTAATCAAATCTCAGTCGTCGAATCCTAGGCCTGACGTTACACTCTGGGTTATGTATGAGGGTCAGGTAAACATTAGATCCACCGACGAGATATGTTAGCCATATATTTTGTGGGGTCCTGACTATGTGATAAACCTAATTACGAAACCCATAATTACAGAATTAGTGTAACTAATTCTCTTTTAATCATCGGAACCCATGATCCGGATTATTTTCGGCACGAAATGAGAACAGAGATATAACATAGAAATATTCAGAGATATTGCAAGAGATACAACAATATAATAGAGATATAGCGGAAATATAAAAAGAGTCACAGGTATACAGTAATACATGATTTCTATTAATGAAATAAATGTACAGAAACTGTAAAAGTACAGAGTCAAAGTCTCGCTAGAATGGTGGTAGCTTATCTCTGAGAAGAGATGTGATGGCTACTCGCATCCCTGAGAAGATGATTACAATGAGGCTCTAGAGGCCTTTTTTACAATAAACGGGAATTCCAAAAGTCCTAGACATCCAAAAACCTAACCCTAGGAGATGAAGCGCCAAAAGTCATGTGGGCCCCGTTTGGGTAAGTGAGTACATCAACTTCCCGGGGTCGTAACTTTTGCATACGATCTTCGTTTTAGGCGTGTGATAGCTCATTGGAAAGGTATCGTCGAGGAGATTCATTTTGGAGGCTATAATTGAGAACCTCAATCTTGAAAAACCTTCATTTGGTGATCCAGATTATTTTCGACACGAAATGAGAGCGGAGATATAATAAAGAAATGCACAGAGATATTGCAGATATTCAATAATATAACATAAATGTATCAGATATGAAACCATAAACACAGATATACAGTAATACATGATTTCTATTAATCAAAGAAATGTACAGAGACTGTAAAAATACAGAGTGAAAGACTCGCTAGAATGGTGGCAGCTTATCTCTGAGAAGAGATGTGA
>ML777167.1:484797-494848 GCA_009831015.1 Picea engelmannii | reverse complement strand
ATGAAGCGCCAAAAGTCATGTGGGCCCCATTTGGGTAAGTTGGTGCATCAACTTCCCGGGGTCGTAACTTTTGCATACGATCTCCGTTTTAGGCATGTGATAGCTCGTTGGAAAGGTATCATCGAGGAGATTCATTTTGGGGGCTCAATCATGCCTTTTCCTATCTTTGAGAACCTTGATCTCGAAAAAACTTCATTTAGGCCCTCAAAATGGCCCCGGAAGTTAAAACCTGCTAAAAATAGTAAATTGACAAAATGGCCAGAAAACTGTTTTGAGCCATTTGGAAAAGGTGGGTGGCCCCCAATATCCATCTGGATCATTTGGGCCCTCAAAATGGCCTCGGAAGTTAAAACTTGCTAAAAATAGTAAATTGCCAAAATTGCCAGAAAGCCGTTTTGAGCCCTTTGTAAAAGGTGGGTGGCCACCGATATCCACCTGGATCAATCCTCCCTCCTTAGGAAGCAATGGTCTCCATTGCATTGAGTTCCCGAGGGAGAGGGAAAATCATTTGTTGAATCTGCATCTTGGTGAGCTGCTTGCCTTGCTAGAGACGTCGCGCTGCTCAGTTTCTGGAAATCTGTCACGAACCTGTTGCAGTTGAGGGTGCTCAACAAGTTGAGATACATGAGAGGACGATGTGAAGAAGGAATATTTGCACTTTGCTGCAGCCTTTTCGGCCTACTTCTGTTGGATAGAAGGTGCTTGGGGCAAGGCTGTAGTGGTTATAGTGTTCTTTTGTTCTCCTTTTGAACAGATTGTGAAGAAGTTGACTTTTGCAGTATGAGATACTACCTTGAGACACTTTTTAGGTTGAATAGTAGTCGAAACTACCTCTGGTATTCTATAGAGATGACCCCCCAAAGTAACAATGACACTACGGGGTCGAGACTCATAAACAGCATGGCGTCTCCACATATATGGTTGGCCCAAGAGAACATCACAGACATCGAGTGGGGAAACATCACATAATACCTCATCCTTGAAGGGTTGGATGCCATATGATAATCAACACTGTTGGCTGACACGGAGATCTCGTCCTTGGCGAAGCCACCCAATGTTGTATGGCTGCGGGTGTGGTGTTGTCGACAATCCCAACTGTTTTATGACCTCTGTTGAGATGAGGTTCTTCTGGATTTCTCTATCAACAATAAAATGTAGCGGGGTCGCCTTCACCCACATCTGTGAATGAAAAAGGCGCTCCCCCTCTTCTGGATCTGTTGGTTCTTCTGGTTGAATTGTTGCAGTCGCGACAATAGCAATGGGGTCTGCGTCGATGATATGTCTTTTACCAGTATTTTCAGAATCAGATTCTGAATCAGGGTTCAACTCCTTGTCTTTGATCTCAGCCACCAATGACTATTTTGAGAGACATTCATCAGTGTTGTGCCAAAGGATTTTTTGGAAATCGCACCATTTCCCGGTGTCCTTCTTTGTCTTCCCCTGACCCTTCTTTTCCTGTGGCTTGGACTGGTTTTCAGGAGACTATTTGTTAGGGATATCTTTGTCATACTTTGGTTGTTGTGGATTTGCAGACCCGAACTCCCGTTTGTTCTGGTGCTTAAATTTCTTCTCAATTTTAATAGCATATCGATAGGAAGAATCGAGTGATGAGATGTCCAGGAAATCCATTTCAGTTTGGATGTATCTGTGTAGAGCCCCACGGTATTTCAGAACCAAATGCCATTCAGAGTCTTTGATACCCATCTTGGTGCGCAAGGTATGGAATATATTGGTGAACTCCGAAACTAATTGGCCCCTCTCTTGTTGCAGTGTGGTCCATCTCATGTGTTGGTCCTCATAGTTTCCAACAGGGTAATATTGTTCCTTTGCCGCATCCACAAAAAAATCCCAAGTGGGATCAACCCCATATATTCCAGACTCCTTTGTGGAACTCTGCTTCCAGTAAGTTTCCCACCAATGTTTGACATGGGGGAGAGCCTTAAGGAGTGCGAAGGTGATCTTTTCCTTGTCTGAAAAATTATGAATAGAGAAATAACCTTCTAGCAGATTTAACCATTTATCTAGGGCATCTGCATCTATTTGACCTTCAAATATGGGAATATCAAAATTAACCTGTACCTTGAAGGGTGAGGTGCCTCCAAAGTGGCTGCTTGATGAAGATGCGCCCGATGCTATCGGTAGGCGTTGAAGGATGTGGGAAAAATTCTCCATCATGTCATCCATCTGTCGCGTGAGAGCTTGTTCAAGTAACAGACTGATAGGATCGTCTGCTCCATCATTTTTCTTTTCTTCCGCCATTGAGGGTTTCTTGGGTGTGAGATATCTATTGTTCTCAAGAGAGACAAGCTCGAAACCCAACTTGCTATACTCATACCTCGTCAGGGACATGCACTGAAAAACGATCAAGAGCAGCCTGCTCTGATACCACTGATCCAGATTATTTTCGGCACAAAATGAGAGCAGAGATATAACATAGAAATATTTAGAGATATTGCAAGAGAGACAACAATATAACAGAGATATAGTGGAAATATAAAAAGAGTCACAGATATACAGTAATACATGATTTCTATTAATGAAATAAATGTGCAGAGACTGTAAAAGTACAGAGTCAAAGACTCGCTAGAATGGTGGTAGCTTATCTCTGAGAAGAGATGTGACAGCTACTCGCATCCGTGAGAAGATGATTACAATGAGGCTCTAGAGGCCCTTTTTACAATAGACAGGAATTCCAAAAGTCTTAGACATCCAAAAACCTAACCCTAGGAGATGAAGCGCCAAAAGTCATGTGGGCCCCATTTGGGTAAGTGAGTACATCAAATTCTCGGGGTCGTAACTTTTGCATACGATCTCTGTTTTAGGCGTGTGATAGCTCATTGGAAAGGTATCATCGAGGATATTCATTTTGGCAGCTATCATTGAGAACCTTGATCTCAAAAAACCTTCATTTGGGCCCTCAAAATGGCCTCGAAAGTTAAAACCTGCTAAAAATAGTAAATTGCCAAAATTGCCAGAAAGTCATTTTAAGCCATTTGGAAAAGGTGGGTGGCCACCGATATCCACCTGGATCAACCCAGATATTCATGAGCTCTCACCACAGGTAAGTCCCAAGATCCGACACCCGATGGTGAAGTGGAAGGAGGTAGGTGATCTAGTGTCATGATGAGGACATGCCATGTGTCACTTAGAGGAAGACCCATGTGTCATGGCGATTCAACACTCTTAGACAAGGATTTGTAAGGAAAGTGAGTGTCACATGGGGAGTGGTATAGGTTCCATGTGTAAGGTACATGTCTCATCATATTTACACTATGTGGAAGTGGGAGAGTCATTGATGAATTGGGTGCAAGGCTGATGGAGGGTGAATACCTTTGGGACAATGTAATTTGATCTCGACCATCATATCTAAGGAGGAATCAACCTCCACCATATATCTGGGTCAGCGTAATTCAATCAGCCCCATACCATCGGGGGTATTGTTACCAAGATAAGTTAGGAAGTTCTAGTGACCCAGTCTCGGTATATTTCATATGATGTTTACCATCCAATGTGAAAGTGTTGAATGTCATATCTGCAAAGGATAATTGACCATCGACAAATAGGAAGGATCAACAGTAATCATTTTCTGCGGGATGCAAAGCTCCCCATGATTTAACCTATCAGATCGTGGGTTCTTGAGGAATGAGTTAAATGATACAGGCCCTGGGAGTTAGGTACCCGATAAGTGCATGTTTCTAGTAGCAGGGTCATGTGGAAATGAGTGCTTAGAGAAAAAGTGCTTAGGATCTAAGAGAATGATTTGGTCAAACTCTTCTGGTGACCCGAAAACCCGATAAACTAAGGGCCTGTGGGGTGGTTGAGGTGGCCAGCACAACATTGGAGGTTATATGAATTGCCACATCCTCACATAGGATGACAAGTGACGAAATGGCAGTGCCACATCAGATGGATGCGAGTGACGTGGAGCCATGTGGTTTCCATGTGGCATTATAAAGGAAAAGGACCTAAAATCTTCAAGGGGCCATAACTTTCAATCCAGAACTTGGATTTGAGAAAAAATTCAGTTGTTGGAAATCTCGTGATGATTAGATGACGATGGTGACCTATAGAAGGAGTTTTGAGGTAGACGAGGAAATGAATTTTTTTTATACCCCATCCATTAAAATAATATTTAAGGGGTTGGGTGTCTTACACACAGAGGATTTACTTTTTGTTTTTTCCATTCCACAATCTGATTGGGTGGAAGAATCAATGATAGAATGGAAGAAATATATGAAGGTATGAAATATATTTCAATAGATACAAGAGGACATTATTGCATTAGATAAATTTGTGTGAAATAACGATTAACTATGGTATCATGATCACCTATATTTATGTAAGAATTCCCAAATCAAAGAAGGTCCTATGGGGACTGCACAATTCTTGTATAGGAGGACATTCACAGTTCCTAAAAACTTACCATAGGATCAAGAAGGATTTTTCATAGGAATGTCCTAAAACTAATGTTCACAATTTTGTGGTTGGATGTTTGGTTATCCAACAGAATAAGGAAGAGACTATCAAGACCCTAGGTATTCTACAACCATTACCCATACCAAGTTAGTGTTGGGAAGAGGTCTGAATGGATTTTATTACAGGTCTACCAAATTCCAAAGGAAATAATGAAATTATGGAAATGTTGGATGGACTCACAAAATATTCCCATTTTTTCTCTTTTTGTCATCCTTTTAAAGCAAGTATAATAGCTTGTTGATGGGTCTAAATTTTCCTGAAAACAGTAAGGGGTTACCCCCGGTAAGAAGTCCCAATTTCATATACCGTGGAGTACCCCTTTTTGTTGTCAAGCAAATTCACACTCATCAACATAGTTGCAACATTCATGAAAATAGTTCAAAAGATATATGGAATTCCCAATATTATTGTAAGTAATAGAGATCCAATTTTGATTAGTAATTTTTGGACTAAATTGTTTTCTTGTTTGGGGTACTCAATTAGCTCACAACTCCTCTTACCATCCTCAATTTGATGGGAAAATTGAGATAATTGTGAATAAATGTCTAGAAAGGTATCTTAATTATTGTGCATATGATAAATAGATACAATGGGTCAAGTGGTTTCCCTTGGAAGAAGGGTGGTACAAAAAATCCTTCTATACTTCATCAAAAATGCCCTCATTTATAGTAAAATTTATTGTTGGTTAATAGTTCACGTAAAAAATATTCTCTAGGATATGGTGGTGCTCCTGCACATGGCCGCAACAACTAGGGCTTAACCCTGGATGCTCGCAGATTCTCCCAAGCTCACATGGTGTGATTTCCTACATTATGTCTCTCTCTTCTATCATGATAGATTCTATTTCCAAAGTTGCAGGTACTCAAAGCAATGGGACCACCTCCTCTGCATTTGTTGGCAAGTCACCGACATGTAGATTCTTCGATGCTCAATCCAGCTCATCCTTCTACAATGTACTCCAGTGAAATTGCACCCCCCTTTATTCTTATTTTTTAGTCCATGAAGCCTCTCCAATATCCATTTGCATGGGTCAAGATTACATTACCGATGAAGAATATTTTCGATCTATGGGTTTGGTTTGTCAGTTCAATGGATTCTAGACAAGGTTAGTAGATCTAAACAATTGGATTTCCTCTACATGGATCCCAACCATGCAAAAGGAAGCTTTCATCCATCCTTGTGTAAAATGATTCTTCATTGTTGAGTTCGACTTGGAGGAATATAGGGACATGATTCTCAACTCAGTTCTATGGTTTTGGGGAAACTCGAGTTTGTGCATGAAACCCTAGTATCCTTCTTTCAATCCTTCTACTGAAATTCTCTCCTCAACCCCAGTTTGGGTAAGGCTCCCAAATTCTTCCCTTGCATTTTTTGGGCTTACCCTTTCTTGAGGCCATCGATTTATCTTTAGGAAAGTTCCACTTTGCATTATGTGAAACTAAGAGGCACAACATATCTACTTATTCCTGAATCTGTGTGAAAATTGACTTTAGTAAAGGGTTTCCAACAAAAATAATCCTAACAGGTAAAAATCATTCTTGGTCTCAGAAACTTGATTATGAAAGAGTTTCTTTGCATTGCATATCTTGTTATGAAATACGACATATTGTAGCACAATTCCCCAAAGGGATTAGGAAGAATAGAATCATTAACAAAAATCAACTTGGTGGGTCATTTCTAATGAAAATCATCAGATAACCAAGCCTTCAACATACAATGGAAAGCATTCACATGTAAATCCCCTGATACAACCAACTCTGATATCTCAAGATATGCAACATGAATCAAATTAGAATATGGAGAAACAAGAATTGGTCTCTCTTGATTCAGGGTAGGGACCAAAGATTTAGAGAAGCCCACACCCATCAACATGTTGGGAAGACCAAGCTGAAGAAGTTGAGGTAATCAAACAAGAAAAATGAGATCCATCAGATCAAGACAATTTGGGACTGGTAGGAGCAACAAAGGCCCCAACAAATTGGACACTAGTAGGGAAGAAGAAAAAAACCCCATCAACATCTCAGTCAATTGTGACAAAAATTCTAACTCAAAAATCAACATCATCATGCTATGTTTTTGTCGATTATTATGCCAACAATTTGTACAAATATACTCATATAAGGACTTATTTAATGTAGTTTTCTTGGATATCTAGAAAAATAAGCTAGTAATTTTTGAACTGGGGCTGAAAATCCTTGGTAATAGATTTTTCAAATTTTATTTGTGTACTACATGCCGGTGAGGCTGAAGAACTTTTTATCAATACAAAACTACTTGTTTATGTTAAAAAAATGTCCCCATTTAAGGGACATTATGGCTATTATCCTCCATCCATAACATCACCCTAGAGAGGGAAAGTAAAGGTTCAAGCAATAGAGGACCACATCGAGCACCAACAAGAGGTTCTCCAACTATTGAAGGAAAACTTGGCTATAACAAAAAATAGGATGAAACAATAGGAAAATCAACATCATAGTGAAAGGGAATTTAAAGTGGGGTATTGGGTATTTTTGAGGCTACAACCATACATACATATGTCCCTCAAACAACAAAATAAGGACAATAAATTAGCACCCAAGTACTATGGTCCCTATAAGGTGTTGTGGAGGATTGAAAGTATGGCTTAGAAATTGGAGTTACGTACATCCAGTATTCTATGTTTGAATATTTCTTAAAGAAGGTAATCAGAAACAAGATCCAAATTTAGACTATTTTACTAGAGATAACATGGATCAAGCAAGTATTAAATTGAGCAATTACTTAGTACCTCATCAAGTGGAAGAACTTGAGAGTAGAAGAGATGGCATGGATGTTGAGGAAAAGATACGAAATGATCTTACTCAAGCATTTTCAGACTCTACTTGGTTAAAGAAAAGTATATAGGAATATCACCCTATGTTTATAGCCAACAAAAATAACATCCTAACTCACAAGTATTAATTACGAGTGCTTAGGCTAGTCTTTTATCAATAAAAGCTTGCTAGAAATTTACTTTTTATGCAATTTTCTAAACATATCAGAAGCTGAAATAAATGTAAAGATAGAAGTAAAGTCACCAAGATGATAATCAAGATACATTAGACATAAAACAATCCTTTATTTCATTCAAATTCACCAAAGAGTCATTTTCTTTACAAAATCTCTTGCAGAAATTTTGGACCAAAGTCAAACTTAGACATCCCCGATGGAACATACAAAAGGACCTCTGATAGAAAACCAAAATTGAACTCTAAAATATGGATCATCTTGCCATAGATTGTTGCCCACTTGACTATGCACAATATCCTTTGTCAGTCATGAAAATTAATTATCAAACAGACAAGTCTACATAGACTATCAAAGATGGATCAACACCTCTGAAAAACAAGTGTCTGAATGATGTGATTAAGCCCTGAATATTGTTTTATACAATAAGAAACTGCTATCATAAAAGAGAATTAGGCTTTTGATGAATAAATGAATGAATGAAAACTGAACTATCTGAGCATAAACTCAAAGAAAAAACCTTAGTATGCTTTTGCTTCTATCCCCCTGTTGTTCCTCCCTTTCCTTTTTCTTTTAAACAAATTAGAATTGGTTGAAGTAGTTGAAGCAACTCATTAGTTAAGTTAGTTAAAAGACTCAACCAACTTTAGTTAGGGGGGGGAGTAATAATCATAATGAGGGTTATAAATAAATAATAACTAGTAGGTGGGACCCCTTGTGACTCCCTTTAGTGCATAACAATCATAATATAACTATTTAATTAAGAAAAACATGCATCCTTGTGACTCCCATCCACATATTCACATTTCACAATTTAGTTCATGATATTTGAAATTATTTTCAAAAAATATTACTCATGTAACCAAGATAAAACATGTTGTCCAAAGTTTCTTGAAGTCAACTGTCATCAACAATAGATAAAAATAAAAACTCAAAAGCCATATTTCCCACTATGTGATGCAATCTTTCTTCGATTGTTGTTGTCACCTTTTGATTTTACTGAATTTTCCTTTGGTTGCGCCGAGCCCTTAGGCCTAATCTCACTGATCACGTGGGAACAATCGTCCCTCAAATGCATTCGAGAAGACATGGATTTGTCAAAGCCATTGGAGGGCGAGGAAGGGGCAACAACGAATTTTCCTTTGTCAAGGGCATGGTGGGCCTCGGTTTTCAACCTTTTGCTAGCATGAGAGGACTACACTGGTGAGTGGGGAGCAACTTGGACAATGGGGTTAATAGGTAGAGGAGTAGGTAGGGATAAATTAGGCCAACCACGATGTTGGGAGATTATTGGGTGGACAATCTCTTGCCATCCATGATTTTCAGGAACCTCGGGTTGCAATGAGACATGAGGAGGCACAGGGATACCAGGGGCTTGCGGAATTTGGAAAGGGAGCCTTTCAGGCTCCTTTCCCAATCCAATTGAAAAATCCATCCTGAAAAAATTGGCCAAGCTCTTGTGAATGAACATCAAAATGTATTTAGAACCCGAGCCTTCTTGGGCATTTGTTCCAATTACCTCTCCCTCTGTTTCCTCGACCATGGCTACCTCGGCTGAAAAAACTCATTCCTGCATGCATGATTGATTAGAAAATAGTCTT
This sequence comes from Picea engelmannii, assembly GCA_009831015.1. Classification (NCBI taxonomy): domain Eukaryota; kingdom Viridiplantae; phylum Streptophyta; class Pinopsida; order Pinales; family Pinaceae; genus Picea; species Picea engelmannii. The sequence continues at coordinate 485,786 of ML777167.1, read as the reverse complement.
TTAAATAACCATACATGACAACTCTTAAAAATATGAAATAGATTTGGCTCGGCAATGTATCAGACTCATGTAATCCAATCCATACAAATTGTTTTACTGTTTATCAATGAGCAGCGGGGTGAATAAAGGGTCATGGGATATGTGAGGGGTTTGTATTGAGCGAAACATGATATGATGAGGGGGGGAAATACAATTACTTCTCGAAGACAACAACAATCAACTACAAACCAAAGAAAACATCGTTGTAATTCAACAAAGACATTGCTACTGCCAACTACTTCAACAAATAATTTTTCTTGACTATAATCAATTTTAGAACAGGGAGTGAAAAATGAATGTGGGAAGGCAATGGGGTTGTAATTAGTGAAAAACTAAATAATGATGGGAAATGAGAGCGGGTACTATTCACAAAATTAATCAAGTAATCGATATAGTTATTATGTTAAAAGGAGATGCACCAACCAAACGATCATTGTGACCCAATAACAATCACTATGTATTAGTTAGTTCACTGTTCATAGTCAAATATCTAACATAGTGCCATCACAAGACAATATGCATTCCAAACAATCTGTAAGGGAGTTCTATTCTTTTCATTTATCCCATTTGCATCTTATAAAAAATTTCAAATGTATAATAGTAACCATTTCCACTCTATTAACCATCAAAATCAACCACTGCCCACACATTTCTTCAATCATCAAATACACCCAAAGTCATGTTTCATACATAGTGGGAAGCCACCCAAAACACCACAATGCGACATTCCCATTTTACAATTCTAAACACATAGTCACAGTATTAACTTAACCAATCATGTCGAGCTTTCAATCTAATACAATATTGGTTCAAATTAATCAAACTTCAATCAACCATGTTGGGTAAAAATCGGGCTCATCCCTAGTGATGTAATCAAATAAGCATAACACATACATTGAATGGACTTGCTACAGTCATCCCGGTTGCAATAACCATTTCCCCCCCCCCCC
>ML777167.1:427739-446412 GCA_009831015.1 Picea engelmannii | reverse complement strand
AGGGACCCAAGTCCTCTTTCTCCTTTGTGTATCTTTGGATTTCATCTATCAGACCAGCTAATACATTGGTGATATTGGTCCATTGTCATTTGTTTTTATTTTTGTTCCTATGCTCATAGTTTTATTTAGTTTTTGTTTAATTCATGTTAGTAGCTTTGTTGTTTTCTTTCTAACCTTTTACCATACAGCTGTCATGACTAGCAGAGCCCAACTAGGCATGTAAGCACTCACTTTTTGCTCATCAAACGACGAAAAGAGTGCAAACAACAATCATAACATAACTATTTAGTTAAGCAAAACACACCTCCTTGTGACTCCCATCCACATATTCACATTTGACAATTTAGCTCATGATATTTGAAATTATTTTCAAAAAATATTACTCATGTAACCAAAATAAAACATGTTGTCCAAAGTTTCCTGAAGTCAACTGTCATCAACAATAGATAAAAATAAAAATTCAAAATCCATATTTTCCATTCTGCGATGCAATCTTTCCTTGATTGCTGATGTCACCCTTTGATTTTCCTAAATTTTCCTTTGGATATGCCAAGCCCTTAGGCCTAATCTCACTGATCACGTGGAAACAATCGTCCCTGAAATGCATCTGGAAATACATGGATTTGCCAGAGCCATTGGAGGGTGAGGAAGGGGAAACAACGACTTTTCCTTTGTCAAGGGCATGGTGGGCCTTGGTTTTCAACCTTTTCCTAGCATGAGAGGACTGCATTGGTGAGTGGGGAGAAGTTTTGACAATGGGGTTAATAGGCAGAGGAGCAGGTATGGATAAATTATGCCAACCACAATGTTGGGAGACTATTGAGTGGACAATCTCTTTCCATCCATCATTTTCAGGAACCTCGGGTTGCAATGAGACATGAGGAGGCACAGGGATACCAGGGGCTTGTGGAACTTGGAAAGAGGGCCTTTTGGTCCTGGGTTGGATCAATCCTTACCCAATCCAATTAAAAAATCTGGCCTGAAACAACTGGCCAAGATCTTATGAATCAACATAAAAATGTATGGAGAACCTAGGCCTTCTTGGGCCTCTGTTCTGATTACCTCTCCCTCTGTTTCCTCAACCATGGCTACCTCAGATGAAAAAACTCATTCCTGCATGCATGATTGATTAGAAAATAGTATTTTAAATAACCATACATGACAACTCTTAAAAATATGAAATAGATTTGGCTCAACGATGTATCAGACTCATGCAATCCAATCCATACAAATTGTTTTACTGTTTATCAATGAGCAGGGGGGTGAATAAAGGGTCCTGGGATATGTGACGGGTTTGTATTGAGAGAAACATGATATGATGAGGGGGGGAATACAATTACTTCTCAAAGACAACAACAATGAACTGCAAACCAAAGAAAACATCATTGTAATTCAACCAAGACACTGCTACTGCCAACTGCTTCAACTCGGAATTTTTCTTAACTATAATCAATTTTAAAACAGGGAATGAAAAATGAAAGTGGGAAGGTGATGAGGTTTTAATTAGCAAAAAAAAATAATGATGAGAAATGAGAGTGGGTATTGTTCACAAAATTAATCAAGTAATCCATATATTTATTCTGTTAAAAGGATATGCACCAACCAAATGATCATTGTGACCCAATAACAATCACTATGTATTTGTTAGTTCATTGTTCATAGTCAAATATCTAACACAGTGCCATCACAAGACAATATGCATTCCACACAATCTGTAAGGGAGTTTTGTTCCTTTTGGTTATCCAATTTGCATCTTATAACAATTCTCAAATGTATAATAGTAACTATTTCCACTCTGTTAACCATCATAATCAACCACTGCCCACACATTTCTTCAATCATCAAATACACCCAAATTCGTGCTTCAAAATTGCAATGAAGTTATACTGCCACTACAATCGGGCCTTTCATTTAAAATGCATGACATTCTTTAAATATACATAATGGAAGTCAACCCAATAATCCAGATTTAATTGTAAAACCCTCACTCATCATTTAAACATGCAAACAACAACAACCATTCCAACACATGCTATGCACAAAATAATTCAATCATGCAAGTGTAATTCTGTCACTGTACAAGCCTAATTCAATGTGACTCTAAATAATCAAAATGTTGGGCTATCCATCCAACAACGAGGTATCAACATCATGCCCGACTTCATAATACCATAATTGAATTGCAACAATTTGTTCTTAAAACTCCATGACTATCTCTGAGTGCGCAACCCAAAAATTATCCATACCATACATATTGGGAAGCCACCCAAAACACCATGATGTGACATTCCTATTTTACAATTCTAAACACACATTCACACTATTAACTATCAATCTAATATATTATTGCTTCAAATTAATCAAAATGCAATGAACCATGTTGTGTAAAACTCGGTCTCATCCCTAATGATGCAATCAAATAATCATAACGCATATAGTGGATGGACTTGCTACAGTCATCCCGGTTGCAATAACAATTCCCCCCCCAAAAAAAAATCATAATTACAATGACCATTTACTCGTGGTGTAGGAACACCACACACACAAATGCAATATGTGCAAGCATCATTAAGCAATTGTAACCAATGCCAAGTTAAACATCCAAATAATCTTTAGTTCAAAAAAATAGTGATTGTGTATCAACCAATCAACCAAGTCAATGTTGAGCCTATACTTGGATTGTCATAACAGTCAACAACCGACCTAACATGTTGTGGCAACCACACATACCTACGCATCAACATGAAGTGCAGTTGTGACCTTCTCAATTTAAAAAATACTAGATTATCAAAACACAAAGGAGAGCGATTGTGTCTTTTGAATTGTCCAATTAACAATGAAGGTTTTATCCATTGTAATAACACAGGCAGTGACTAGATACCAAAATGAACATGATTGTCACATGACCAACTGGGCGAGTATGTACCAAATTTTGTCGACAACACACAACCATCCAACAATAACCAAGTAGTAAACCCGACAGGCCACGCTGGTCTTCTCTATCAACCCTCGGACCTGTAGAGTTAAGGGTTTTCTCTGTGACCAACATAGGAAAATATAGAGCCGACTCCTTTCAATGGTGAAAGCCCCTGAGACCAACGGTGCATACACAGAGAGAACCACGAGTTATTCATTGACATGTAACAAATCCTGTGACACGAGGGCTATAACAGAGGAACGAGGCTCCAATTCGGCTTGGTAATGATACTTAACACATGCAGGGTATAACCCTCGTGGCTCTCCAGTCAAATAACCACAATGCTGAAGTGAAGACAAGGTCGAGAAAGAACAAAATAACCCACTGTGCAACCTTTAGTGGTGGAAACAAACCAATGCTCAAGAGAACAAGATGTAGTGACAAAGAGTGCTTCCAACCATTAAAACCCATAAAACCAAAGACTGGATATAGCGATACGAATGCATGAGGAAATCCAACCACCCAAGACAAAAAAAAAACCCTCCAATAAAGATAACAAAGCACCCTTATGGTTGTTAACACCTGGGATGATCAATAACATTATGACTCCAACATTATTGCAATACAGTGGCAATACTTAAGGAAAGCACAAACCAATACACCTGAGCCAATAATCATTTCATAACCAGAGCAGACTCATGAATGGCCAAAAAAAGACATACCTGTAATCGAACACCTTAAAATGCGAGTTGGCCGAGCGGTTCCTCTCTGCTAAGAAATCAGAGCATAACCACAACAACAAGGTTGAACAATAGCCCGACTAGGGTGGTGGCCAATGGAAGGAGTAAGGATGATGTGCAGTAAATGCACGCCGCCTCCACCCATAGTCAATTAATTCAATAACACATGCCAGCCATTAATCTATCAACAATTCATTTAAACGATGCATTGGAAATTTCATCTATTACTTGTCAAACGCGCCACCCACATCATACCTTCCATTTCCAACTGACCATATTACATATCAAATATATCATCCAATTAAGTGACCATGTATTGAACCATCACCAATAGCACGATCCATATCAACTTATTCCATAACATAATCACCATGCATATCAACTATATAACTCAAGAACAAAATCGCATAGCTATTAACTTAGTATCTAGGATAACAACAATCCATTAAAAATCGATGCATGTAGTACAATATATAGCATATTTATTGCATTGCTTTTCATTTCTTTCCAATTGCTTGTCTGTATTATCTGCTAACATGTTTATTGTGCAGGTCTCCTAGCAATATATCCCAACAACTGATAGCAGTGATAACAAGGATAACATAGGCCATTGTAAAATAAACATGAACCTAGAGAAGCAGAAAACATAGAGCATGCTTTCTTAATCGCCAATAGACCAAGATCATAACACCATGTAAGCAGTTTCAAATAGTATCACAACAACAAATAAGCACCAGACCTGATCTCCAATCTACAAGGGTGTCCCACCTACTAGTATTATTTAGCTTTAATAATAATAGGCTTTAGCAACACTTTGCGGGAAAAACTCCATTGAGATTTTAATTGTCAACAATGGGAAGATGAGTTATTCATGAAAAATCATGCACATCTAATCAAGTGTTGATGAAAACACTTGTTTGGAGGGGAGGGGCATGTTAAGCCCTAGATATTTAGTTATTACATTTCCATTGTTATACTAGTGTTGTCCTTATTGGTTAGCAAGGCCCTTTAATGGTCAACTAGACCCTTTAATTGTAATTGTACCATTTTTCTACTATATATACTAAGGATACCATTCTTAGAGATTATATCATATCGTGCATTTTTTATATTGTAAAAGGAGGTTTCCTCATTGAAGAGGCTTCTCATTTATTCTTCTCTCTCATTCTCGAGGAATGAAATTACTTATGTTTCTATTTTTATGTTATTTCAATGTTTGGTGCCGCTACAAGGAGAACACCTTCTTGCGAAGGTTTTTACAAAACATCCCTCAAAAAATTATCCCTTAGTTGTTTATAGCAGAGGTTGTTAATGAAGGCAGGCGACCAAAGGTTTTTGCAGAGATTTTTTTCTCCGTGCTCCTTTAAGGTATATACACATCGGTGTGTTCATGAACAATAAGAATTGATACTTCAATGTTCGAGTAGCACCACCATACTTTATAATAAAATTACATGCACAGAATAAATCACACCGGTGCCATTAAACATTACGTACCGATTTTCGTTGAACATTATGCACTGGTGCACCTAACTGTCGTTAGGCGCACCGCGGTAGGGTAAATAAAAAAAAATTCCAAACTATTTTTCATTGTTACACTGCATCGTATGCTTCCAAATTCTCAATCAAGCATCAGTGCTCACCTTCTTCCTAAGACACCCTATTTCCAATGCTCTACACCAACTTGGATAGCTCCATTGGTGGATTCCACACATTTCCAAATTTTGGAAATTACCACAAATTTTCATTTCCTCTCAACGATGAAACCATGCCTCCTCGAGACAGAAGAGACAACATAAATTATTTATTACCTTCCTCTTTTCATTTTCATCCAATCAAATTTATAATTTGGCTTGAAATTTGACATTTTTTTCAATTTTGCACGACGTGCATGAACATTTTGGATCACCCTAAAGTAGTGCATACTGTGTTAAATTCACAATGAGAACCATCATCGGTGCATCTCATATATTTCCACATCAGTTCCGTTCAAGCAAGCACACCACAATAAATTATTAAAAAAAAAGAACATCCTTCGGAATGCCCTGAAATTGACACATAATGGGATTCTACCTGCACCAGTACATTTCACTTCATTAAATACACTGCTAGCTCAACGAGATATGAAATTCAACCTAGTGATGCACCAAGTTTAACTAACCACACTAGGGTGTACCTGGAACATAATGCACTAACACGTCAATGTTTAAACGCACCGCCATACTTTATAATAAAAATACACAGATCGAATAAATTGCATTGGTTCCATTGAACATTACGCATCGATGCTCCTAATTGTCGTCAAGTGCACCATGGTAGGGTAAATAAAAAAAATTACCAAATTGATTTTCATTGTTACAGTGCATCTTGTGCTTCCAAAATCTCAAGAAAGCATCGATGCTCACCTTTCTTCCTAAGACGCCCTATTTCCGGTGCTCTACACCGACTTGGATAGCTCCATTTGTGAATTCCACACATTTCCAAAGTTTGGAAATTACCATGAATTTTAATTTCCTCTCAATGGTGAAACCATGCCTCCTAGCAACAAAATAGACCAGGTAAATTATTTATTACCTTCCTATTTAGATTCCCATCCAATCAAAATTAGAATTTAGCTTGAAATTTGGAATTTTTTTCAATTTCGCACGATGTTCCTGAACGGTTTGGCTCACCCCAAAGAGGTGTGTACTATGTTAAATTCACAGTGAGAACCGCCTCCGATGTGTCTCATATATGTATGCATCGGTACCATTAGAGAAAATGGACTGCAATAAATTATTAAAAAACAAAGCGGTGTGTCCTCTAGAATACCTCGAAATCGACACACAATGTGCTTCTACCCACACTGGTTCATTCCACTTCACTAAAAACACCACTAGCTCAATGATATACAAAATTTAACATAGCAGTGCACCAATTTTAACCAACTGCATTGGGGCGTATCCAAAACATAACGCACTGGCATGTCAATGTTCAAATGCACTGCCATACTTTATAATAAAAAATACACACATCGAATAAATCGCACAGGTGTCATCAAACAGTATAGATTGGTACACTTCACTTAGCTAATGACACCGCTAACACAACGATTTATAAAATTTAAGTAGCAGTGAAACCATTTTAATCCAATGCATTTTTAATGTATACAGAAATGCATCGGGACAGAAATTGCCCAAATTTTCTTAGCAGGGCAACTCATTGGATGCCTCATTCCTAGTGCTCTATCCTTTACAATGCACCAAGGTACAAAACACTAGTGCTCCACTGTCATAGTGGTACCAGTGCATTAATAGTAACACATTGCACCAATTCAACCGTGATAATGAAGTTTAGCTTAGCGGTGCCCATCATTCCAACAAATGCACCAGTGTCGTAAAGACAATGGCATTGGGGTGAATTATGAATAACAAATTAGAGTGGTGTGACTTAGTAGGAGTACCACTACAATCCATGGTGTTGCGTAAATATACATCACATACTGGTATGTAAATGTTGAATGTACTCACTGCGACGTGTTTTGAAAAATAAACAACATGGTTTGCCTTCGGTAAGGCTCGTTAGTGGTGTGTTAGTAATACAACTCACCCGTAGACAGTATGTCAATTCTCTAGTAGACATGGTACGCTGGTACTTTTTATTTACAAAGGGCACTGTGGCTTTGTGTGCTATAAATTTTAGCATTCTAGTGTGTCTTTGTTAACGAAGTGAACCAGTGATGTTAAAGCACTGAATCGATGTGGTTAAACGCCCTAACTTGGTGCAGATTGCACTAAGTGACGCACCATTTAGCGGTGATATTTTTTTATATAGCGCACCTTCCTCGGGGCGTATGTTCTATTGGAGGCGCATTGATTGCTTTTAAATATTTTTTTCATTTTTTTTTTATTTTAAATACACGTCATTTATATATGTATTTGTTTTATAAGTTCAATGTATTTTATCTGTATGTGTGTGCCTAACAATATTTGTATGTGAATCAATTACGATGACTAAGAGAGGAGGAGGAAGAGTGGCGACAGGTCAAGACACACACATTTGTGTGTGAGTGGGAGGCTAGGGAGAGGGATAGGGAGTTGTACCCTCACCCTCTTTCACAACAGACATAGAACCTTTTGATGGATATTGGCCTCTTAAAGTTTTATCAGGAGGGTACATCCCTTAGGGGGAATATGCATTATTACAACAGTTGATCCATCATTGGGATCATTTGAGACAAGGGTTCAAGGTCATTCTTGATCTGTAGTATCATCCCATAGATGAGGATGTCTATTTCATCACTGGGTTGTCTAGGAGGGGGGTGTATTTGCCCTATTTTCTTGCGCTACCGCCCGGTGTTGCAAGAGAGATCACATAGCTAGCATATGTGCATAGATATGTTAGTCTGCATATTCTTTTGGCTTCATAGTTCCAGGTTCGTGGTGGTCAACTATGTATAGGTTCATTTCAGAGACAGGATGTTAGGTGTCTGTGTCATATGCTCTCATCACTGTCACAATATAACTCTGATGGGAAGCACATTAGTTTCTCTCTCTTGTGTTATGTAGATATTTTATTGTAGGATCCCCGATTGATTACATGGGTGAATGTTTTTTTGAGAAAAAAATTTCATGTATTAGATCATTGTCACTTTGTTTTGTCTGGGACGAGATTCTTCCCATTCGCGTCTGAGTTGTATACAATATTTTTTGAGAGGGTTAATGCCACTCAGCTAGTAGTACCATGCTTTCATTATAGGCCTATGCCTTATGTGTGTATGAACATGTGGGGGTAGTTGATTCCAAAGAGGGGTCAGTCCAAGTTTCCCATGACTTTGGTGGGAAAGGAGGTATTTTATTTATTGTCTAGTAAGGACGACCATTTCCTTGATATTTTAGAGTACCCATATGTGGGGATAGATTGGAGAGCATGTCCAAACATTTTATTTACAACAAAAGAGCCAATATATGAGAGAGGTAATATTATCGTTATGTTTTGATCAATCTGTTTGCATATTTTTATGTCTTGTTTAATGCACATGTAATTTATTGTAACATTTTTTCAATTATTTTATTATTAATATCTATTTTTTTGTAGATATTGACACATATGTTGGGCATGTGCCTCCCCAACATGAGGATGAGGTGATGGAGGAGGCATAGGACCAACCTCCAATACTACAGAGACCCCACATGCCACGTAGGCCGAATATGAGAGTCTGGATAGAGGCGGTGGATGAGCTATGTCGTGTCATGACTAGTCATAGAATGGCACATGCACTCAGTAGATACATATTAAGGGTAGAGGAGCTCTCTACTACATGGAGGTTTTTTCCTCATGACATGATGATGTTGATGCATCATATTTTTGGTGCCATCAAACTCATCGATACGTTGAGGGGTGGTGTTCATGATCCCACTACATCTATCTCATCAGCAGAGCCATCCACATCCTCTACTCCACCATATGGTCCTCCTCCTCCTCTTGATTCTTCTCCACATGAGTCGGTTGCAGCATCTACCGATCCTCTTTCTTTCCCTCCACATGTGTTTGAACCTACATCCATGTTTTATCCTCCTCCTCCTCCTCCTCCTCTACTTGTTTCCCCTCCACATGTGTCTGAACCTGTATCCATGTTTGATCCTCCTCCCCCTCCTCCCCCTTCTCTTGCTTCTCCTCCACATGCGCCACCATATTCTATTGATCATCCCCTTCCTCTGCCACTTGTGTCACCATCCACCAATCATTATATTTCTCCTAGTCCTCATGTGCCATCATCGATCGATCCCCCTCCTCCTCCTCTTCCTCCACATGTGTCACAAGATTTTGATGCTTTGGACATTATGATCACAATGGGTATTTTTCATGCACATTTGCATGATATTGATATAGAGACACTTGATAGTGCACTTTTTCTGACATTTGTTTCTAAGATAGATGTTCTTGATCGAGGATCTACCTCCAGTAGCAAAGACATCAATGCACCTGGCTCTAGTGGCGGACCTAGCTAGTAGTGGTATTGATTGACATTTATACTGATTGTTTTATATTTGATTGGAGATCTATATATGACATGTTTATTGTAGATTTTGTTGAGATGTATGTTTGACATGTATATTCACATGTATATCGCTCATCTATATTATGTTTTTCATATTATGTTGTGGTTGTTATTTTTGTTGTTTAATTTATAAAATGTAATATTAGTATGCTAATGATGAACATTGTTAATGATTGAACTTTGTTTTTAAGTGAAATTTAATATGTATCACTCATTTAAATTTATAGTTGGCATATAATGTTTAACTTTACTTTTATGAAAGTGTTTAATTTGGATTGTGATTGCACAAAGCTATAACCATTAATGTCATATAATGTTTAATTGTTGTTCAAGGTGAATTGTTTGTTGTCCAACAAGACACAATATGTTGATTAAACGTGTTTAGAAACAAAAATACTTAAATATGATGAGTGAAATGATTGTGAATTGAATATTTATGTATTTTTCATATATTATAATAATAACATTATAACATAATTATTCACTAATAATAATGTTGATGATGTAATAATAATGTTATTTTTTATCATTTAAAGATTACAAGACAAAGTTATAATATAATTGTTTACTAAAATCACAATTATTTTATTTTATTAATATTTTATTTTTCCAAATTTATAATATCCAACTATTATAATATATGAAATTTATTGAATTAAATTTAAAATAATAAATATAGAGAATAATAATACATTTTGATCTATACACTTTCGATGAAATGGTTTCACAATTTTTTACTCTAATATAGACTTTTTGAATCTTTTATTAAAAAATAATATCACCCAACATTTTATAATTAGTATTTTAAGAATTAGTAAAATTGACAAAGGTTTCTATACTTTTAGATAAGTATGGATCATTAAAAAAATTCTTAATTCTAAATAGGCTCTAGAAAAATACTCTTTTAGGATTTCCATGTCCTTCCTATATTGACACTTATTTCAAGGAGAATGCAAAACAAATGATTAATATAAATTTGTATGATTATAAAACTAAAAGATGGAGTGTAATAGGTGAAGGTTGTGATATTTGCACTAGTTAAGTTGGGGAATGCCAGCACCACAAGTATTGTAGATGTTGCATGCATTTTTTTTGTTGGAATTGTCCTTAGAAGTTCCATCAAAGTAAGTATATATTTATTTGAATTTTGATTTTCTCAAACAATAAAATTTTGGGGGTTTAAATATTTTTTAATATCTTCATTTTTTGTTAAATAAGATATAATTTAAAACAAATATTTACTATTGTACACCACCAACTTTGTGATATCTCAATTGATGCTTTGTAATTTAAAGGTTAACATAAATATATTTTAATACAATACAACATAATTTTGTTATAATAAACAATAAATATGACAACGAAAGTGTATCAAAACCACATCTTATGCGTGTACGTCTATTTAATGTATTTTCAATATGGTGGTTGTAAATGGTTGTTAAATTTTCATATCCAACATAATTATAAAATGAAGGGAAAAAAAACATAATTGTCCATTATAGATACCCATAATAAAATGGCACATCCACAATACAAATGTCCAAACAAAACATTTACAAATTGGTCTTCATTGCCATCACTATGATTATCTTCCTCAATTGGCATTGTAACATTGTTTTTCTCAAAAAGATGTTTATATCTCAGATCATGTCTCAGTGCGAACCACCAATCCCCATCCAACACATCTGGGTAAAAAAACACTTGGTTGCTATGTAAAGAAGGCTCCTTACTTTCAACCCACATTTTTTAAAGTTAATACATATTAGCCCACTATCACATTCTTCCTTTACATTTCTCCAGTTGAAGGTATACAACCACTTGCAACAAAAAGTAACATATTGAAATGATGAGAAGTCCACTTCAATGATATCTTGTATCTTTCCAATGTAACCTAACTTTCCCTCTATTAGGTTTTTATCTTGATGGCTAGCATGACTAGATTGGTTGAACTCGACCTCCACTCCACAATATCATGTGATGTGGCCTTCATCAACATACTTAGTGATAAAATGATTTCCATATGGCCACATAGATGGAAATAAATGCACCTGTAAAAATGTGAACAAAGGATGGTGTCATATGTCTAATAACCGAAGCATTAATAAAAACATAATACATGTTACAATTGAAATGTGAAATATTATAAATAGAACGTGGTACTCAAAGAGGTTATTAGAGAGTTGTTGCACCCAATCCATATGTTTAGTGCATCCATATGTTCTCCACGTGGGTTACGACAAGACACCTCATATTTCTCTTGTATATGGTCAGCCACCCAACTGTTGGGACATATTTTTGGCATATTTTATTTTAAATGATCAGGATAAGGAATGCCTCTACCATTCAACCGTCTGAATGCTTTCCTGTCACTGTCCCATTTCCTTCTTTTCTCTTAATTCAATGTGACCCATGGTCACATTACCTCCACGTTGTAAAAAATGAATTTATTGATGACATCTATTCCAAAATTCGTTGATGTATACAAAAATTCAAAATGAATAGCATGAGATCAAATATATATTATTAGCTTAAAGAATGAATTTATTGATGGCATCAAAATTTTAAATTCTCTAATGTATAAAATAATTCAAAACAAATAAAATAGGATGAAATATATATTATCAACTTCAATGTAAACAATTTCCATGTACTAAATTGACAAAATATACCTGACTTTCTCTTTATCAAGCACATTTTTCCGTTCATTTGGAGTAGCACCCCTTCCCTTTTTTCATCATCTTGATGGTCATCCTAAATGACTACCCCTTCTGTGCCATCCATTTTCTTGATGTACTCACTGGAATAATAAAACGACGCGTATACTATGTATGTACCCATCTGCCATAGATCCCTCTGGTTTTTCCCTTTGTTGAACAAACCCCTTCAATTTTTTCATGCACCTCTCTAAGAATAACATCCAATGACATGAGAAAACCCTAGCTAATTCAACCTTATCAAGTAGGTGAATTAGAATATGGACTTGCAAGTCCATAAAACTCATGGGAAGTTCCTTCTCAAACATACAAGCAATCTCAACTATTTCTTGATGACACCGTGGAATGATAGCCATATGAATCTCCCTTGATGTGATCCAATATACAAATGTATATAATTTATATATGGAACATTTTAGGTCCTAGTGGAAGTCATGGTTCACACAACCACACATGAGCAAAGGATAATGACACGACAAAGCAAACACACACATCATTAATTTCCATAAAATATTGAGTGCATAACATATTTTTACCGACATCAGTATAGAACAAGATTCATGTATTCAACGTACCCTTAAAAGGTTCATATGGTCATGTGATTCAACCCCAACAAATTTCCATATACATTGAAGCAACATCGTAGAGTCAACCCATATAAAGAAGGTGCTTTCACACCCAATATAACATCATTTTCCATAGAAAGATCATCTTTCCTCAAAATCCATGGGAAATCACCTTTTTTTAAATACCAAGAGGGACCAACCTCTCATGTAGCTTTGTTTATTGGCCAATGTCTCTTTTTAGTATTCAAAGCAATAAGATATCTCTTGACATCCAATGTGTTGATTTTATTCCATGATATGTGCCTCCATAAAGAAGATGAAATTTGTTTTAATATATGCATGGGATATAGTAAGTGGCCAATCTTAAGATGCTCCCAATATGGAATCTCATAAAATACATATTTCATTTCCATCCCAATGGGAATTTTCTCAACATAGGTGTCAAAAAATTCAGGATCATCAAACATAGGTTACCCATTTGAAGCAAATGATTATGCCATTTCTTTCTCCTTATTTGTGTCATATGCCCTACTCCAATCTGTTGGTGTTATTATTTCAAGTCTCCGGGTTCTCTTGGTTTACCATTGAAGGTAGATTCATCTCTTCTATAAGGGTGGTCTTCTGGAAGGAATACCTTCGAATAGTCGTACACCATCTTTCATAGGTCATTGGACCACCTAGCCTTTATAGAAGATCCACAACATTTACATCTATGATACTCTTTTGTTACAAGACCTGCAATGTTATCATACACATAACATGTTAGTGTCAAAATTGTAGTTTCACCAAATGAAGTATGACAACTAAAATTACAGGTATAAACAAATCAATGAACATTCTTACTAGAGAAAAATCTTGGATAATCATGCGTGGTGTACACACATATTCCATAAAATGTAAAATACCTCTCCATTGGGATGGGTCTTGATATATCATATATATGTATCCCTTTCCATAATTTCTTAAATTCGTCGATCAGTGGTTGGAGGTAGACATCCATTCTCTTCACTTGTCTTCTACCCAAGACTATAAGAGCCAACATAAGATGTTCATTCTTCACAGAAAACCATGGGGAGATATTGTTATTGATCACTACCACTGGTCAAATATAATAGTTGGTGTTTTGGAGGGAATACAAGTTAACTCCATCCATAGCTATGCTTAATCAAAGGCTTCGTACTTCATCCTTGAATTTATCGGGCCATGTGTCCTCGATATGATTCATGGCTATTGAATTTGTTTGGATTCACATAAATTCTGGCTCACTTCTATGTGAGGCATGCCACCCCTACAACATGACTAATTGTTTGCAATTAAAGAGCCTATGAATCCTTGAAATTATAGGCATGTTCCTCAATATCTTATGAGGAGGACCATGTGCCTTATCATTGTTTTATTTATTTATGTTACCTTTCATGCCCATGTTATGAACATATGTATTTGTCCACAAATTCGTTTCTGTATAGAATACAATCATTTGGACATGCATGGTATGATATGTACTCAACACCCAACATTTTTAGCTTTTGATTTACCTCCATGAAGATATCGAGCAAGCGATTATCACTAGAAAGTACCTTATCTTTAAGTAACTTGTGATTAGTGGGCAATAGAAAATTACACTGCCATTAAGCATGAATAAAACCAACCCTTTTCTTCCTTCCGAGAAAAACACGTGTATCATACATTTCTTTCAAGTTGGACAGTAACATTGTTGTCCATAGCTGTGTAGAGCTTGCATACCCTTGTACTGGACCAAATAGAGGGTTAGTGGAAGCATATTTCAAGATTTTGTAGAAGGTATCTATGACATCAACCTCATCCCCTAGTTCATTTTTTTGGAATGCATCTAACAACATTTCCTTCATCCCCAACATGTGAAGAACTAGTGTTACTGTCGAGGTTTTGAATTGGTGACTCAAGACGTAGTGGGAATTGAATAGGTGGTTGTTTCAACCATTCTCGGTATGCTTCCTCTTCGAACTCTTTTTGTTTAGTAGCAAGCTCACAGCTTGACATTGTAGTGGGGTTCAACGGTAAATGGTGGACATGTCGCTCATCATTAAAATCTTGATTGTAAATATATTGAACATTACATTGATAACATTAGTAACACAATGTTTTTAATGTGTTCAAGCATTATACCAAACACTTTATAGAAACATGGACATTGGTTTCCCAATAATAAACATGAAACCAGCCCATTTATAAAACAAATGTCGAATTAAGAAATAATTTTACATTAGTTCCATTAAAAATACAAAAACATGATTACTCAATCATATTTTTCTTATTCCCTATAGGGTTGTCTACATAAAAGAGATCAAATTCATGGTGTAATATCATTGACCCAGGCTAGCTGTTGGAGATGGCATGTTAGGATTGGTAGGGTAAATAAGCCATCCATTTTCATCAAACATCTGTGTAATGTACCCAACCACCCATAGGTTGGTCACGATACAATCTGTAATGTACCCAACCACCCACACGCTAGCCATAATACTTCAAAACCGATTTCAAAATTATGATAGCGTTTATTTAATAAAGAAGCATGAAAGAATGCAATAAATACACATGTAATAATCAAGATTCATGCTACAATATAAAATAATTCTTAATCATGCCATGCACAACAATAACCAACAACATTCATAACATAAATATGAGTCTCATAGATAATAAATACACAACATAATATACCTTATACAAAAAAAAACAGAGAGCACTCATCTTTTCAAGTAAACACTCAACAACTAGTTGCGGACCAAGGATGTTCCTCCCAACCATAGACATTGTTGTTCTTTTATTCTCAACAACAATGTCACCCCCAAGATAGGGATATGAATACACAAAGACGAGTCCTAAGCCAAATCTGAAATACACCAATCAGCTAACAAGCTCTCATGTTTTCCCAACCACAAAATAATCCTAATATCCATCTCTCTTCCCCTCCATCTTGCACAACCTAAAGAAATGAACCCCTTTCTCTGCCATGCAATCCCTCATGTTGTTCCATTTCTCTCCAGGGCTCCAGTGCTACTGGTCAGGAAATCTCCATGCCGGAAACTCCAAAGATTCTCAACTATGGATAGTTCTTTCAGAACTACAATCAATATCATGCAGACAAATATCCATTCCCTTAAGGAATGATCATTAATTCATCACATCCATCTAATAATGGCTCTCTACCTCCACCCATTCATTTCCATGCCCAAATCAAGAGAACACAAATTAGAAAGAATGAGAAAGATGATTGATTAATAATGAACGAGAAACCAAAATGAAAGAGTGTAAGAGTGAATGAGTGAACCCCCAAATAACCCAAAGAGGTTTTTACATAATTACCTGAAAATCAAAAGCCACATGGCCTCCCCAAATAATCTCATGTAACCACTTCCTTAAATAAAACCAAGATGTTTAATTAAAAATATAATAAAAAGACTTAGCCCATTTATCCCTCTCTCTCATGGAATCACATCCTCGTATCTCTTGCTCTTGCTCGTCTTATAGCCAACGATGCATTAATTAATATATTCTAAGTATTACATTTTCTAAGCACTCGGTCCCCTTTTTCAACTTTACTGGATCACTAGCCTAAATCACAATTACATAATACATTATAGGCACAAGAATCAAAACTGGGGGTGCTACATCCCCCTCCCCTTATTTTGGCATTGTCTTCAGTACAAAATACCATATCGATGTTAATATTAAAAATATAGGATCTTTGTCCTTTAATCACATAGGCAATCCATCCCAAAATATTGTATACATAGACATCCTAGCCTAAAAACATGCCTACATAGGCACTCCAAACCAAATCATGTATAATGATCTTCACAATTTATATTTCTGGCAGTAGTTCAAACCAACAATCTCTCCTTCCCTATCAACTTTCACAACCCAAGGAATGTAGCCCCTTCTCTACTCTACAGTCCTTTGGGTTGTACCACCTCTCTTCAGGGCTCCAGTGCACTCAGTTAGGAATTCTGAGAGTTGCTTCCCTAGGAACTTCAACAGCAACAAGTCCACTGGAATTTCTTCATTCCATGCCCTTTTCATTGAGCTTGATTTCCTTCTGGTGCTCTTCTTCCCAAGCTTCCATATTCACTATTAAACATCTCATTGGTATTACACACATACATTCATGATGAGATATCATCATAAAAATTTCCAATCATAAATGTCAAATATGTTTTTTACAGGAAAACATAGTTTCCAAGCATGAGCTTCCTGCTCATAATTCATTTGGCTCTTGCAGCAACAAACATCGGTCTTTATTTGTTAATCCCTAATATTGGCTCATTACCCCTTAATTGGGGCATATTATACTAGTAATGTTATTTTATTTATGTCGGCTTTAGGCCATTAGTTGTAATTATACCTCCTAGTCTCCTATATATACCAAGGAGACATTTTCATTTCGAATCATCTTGTACTTGAACATTTAAGTGGGGTAAAAGGAGGTTTCCCCATCGAAGAGGATTATTATCTGAAATTATCTCTTTTTCAAGGTGTTGAGTACTTTTCCTGATGTTTTTCTATGCTATATTGATGTTTGGTTCTTAACATATGGTATCAGATCTCAAGGTCTTGGGGTTTCGCTGCTACATCTGAGACACCGTGGAATTTTCACTATAACTTTTTTTCCACAGCGTTTCAAAATGAACGGATTGGAGGATATTTAGTATATGGATCAAGGTACGTTGGGTTCAAAATTCATCTTCTGAGGCCTTTTACTTTAGAGATATAGCCTATACAAGATAGGGTTCTGGAATCATCCTGAAATGAGGCATTGTGAAATTTTCGCTATAAAATTTTTTATGTAACGTTCTAGACATTGAACTATGGAGGCCATTTACAAAAATTAGTAAGGTATCTATGGTAAAACTTTCAGCTTCTGGGTCATCTTAAATTTGTAGATACACCTTGTGTAAGATAGGGTATCTGACTAGTCCTATTGACTAGTCTCAAGAAGGTGTTCCAGGTAAAGCAATCATAACTTCTTGATAGAGTATCCAAATTGAGTGGGACTGGTTTCATTGGATCGTGGATAGTTTGTAGTATTTTGGATGTGAGTTTCATAATTTTATATCAACAATTTTGTGTGGGGCATGCTATACAAGTGAGATCTTCTGGAAAGGCCAAAAATCAGCAAGTTGTGAGGAAGTTACCATAAATTCCATTTGGCACATCCAATTTTGATCAGACATGTCACATTACAAAGGATAAATATCAGAGAACTACCTAAAAGAAATTTTCATACCCACAAGGGCTGAAACTTGGGAGATAGAACAGAATAAATATTGTCTAGCAGAACCACCTCAAAATCAAGATTCAAAATTGATACTTGGCCAACATGCCACCAAAAAAGGGACCTTCTACACCAAATAAGCCTCCAGAAAATCCTAATTGGACTCTTGATGAAGGTGAAGAAATGTGTAGGGACTTAAATGAACTAAAAAAGAAGATGGATTCAATGGAATCTAAGTTGGATACTAAGATGGATTCAATGGAAGCTAAGATCATGGAAGTATTGAAAATTTTCATAGGAGAGAAGACACCCGAAAGTGAAAATGCATCCCATGAAATTCATGATGAGGACACAAGGAAGGTGAATCAAGAATGGAGAAACTCCAACTTTGGTTTGAAGACCAACCACGTTCCTAAGATTGATATGAGGAAGTTTGATGGCA
>ML777167.1:402256-424423 GCA_009831015.1 Picea engelmannii | reverse complement strand
AGAACTTGACGAGGAAGGAAAAATCATATTGGAGCCTGAAGCCATCACTGACACAAGAATTCGCCAACTGAGGAATAGATCCATTTCAGAGTATCTCATTAAATGGAGGAAACTTTCAGCTGAAGATTCCACTTGGGAAGATGAGTATTTTATACAGAAGCATCCAGAGTTACTCAAGCATTGTGGACAACACTTGTCTCAAGGGGAGGGGCATGTTAAGCCCTAATATCGGTTCATTACCCCTTAATTGGGGCATATTATATTAGTAATGTTATTTTATTTATGTCGGCTTTAGTCTATTAGTTGTAATTATACCTCCTAGTCTCCTATATATACCAAGGAGACATTTTCATTTTGAATCATCTTGTACTTGAACATTTAAGTGGGATAAAAGGAGATTGCCCCGTCGAAGAGGCTTATTATCTAAAATTATCTCTTTTTCAAGGCATTGAGTACTTTTCATGAGGTTTTTCTATACTATATTGATGTTTTATTCTTAACATTATTATAGATCACATCACTACCATGCCCAAGACCATTCTTCCTGCGATTTTCTCAACATTCACTTAGCCAAACCAATTGTTATCATATCATAACAATTTTTAATTACTCAAATATGTTTTATATAGGAAAATAAAATTCCCCAAGCATGAGTTTTTTGCTCATAATGTCTGGCTCTTGCAATAGTGGGAATTGGTATTATTTATGGGCTTACATCCTTGCCAAATCCAAGACAATTCTTGTTACAATTTCCTCGATTTAAATGTAGCCAAACACATTGTTAGCATATCATAACAAATATACATTTCCATGGCAACATTTACAAAGTTTCATATAGTGATATCATAATTGATTACAACAACAATTCAATCACTTCCATTAATCCAACTATTAACTGGAATGAATCCATCATGCTATACACATGTATTATCAACCAATATTTTCTTTCTTCTAGCCATCAATATTTGTATTAGTCTGTTCCCTAGACAAAGATTTTATGTAATTCATCCTTATGTAACTACTTTAACCTTCAACTTTCTTGTTGCAATATCTAACAACTCCTGAAGTGTTCTCAACTTCATGAGTTAGCAATATGCACATCATTTTAGCTATTATCCTAATCATTTATATGCCATTAATATATACATGTATTCACCAAAATGTGTTCAATAATTCCTTTAATACTACTTGTAACATTTTCAACAGCTCCAAAAAAGTGATCTTGGAATTGTAACAAACAACAATTCAATCACCTTCAACTAGTATTCAAATTAAATATAATGTAGTTATCCATCATTATGCATTTTCATCACCACAAGATTTTCATAATACAATAAATCATTACCAATAAAATAAAAATCAAGGTGTCAATATCCATGGTCACATATATGCAATGATACCTTCCATTGACTACATAATACCACATAACCATGTCATGCATTCCACCACGGTGAGTTGGAAGGTCTGGCCAAAACCTCAATACATAATCCAAACTCTTCCTAATATTGATCGACTATTTGGATACCCTCCTCTTCAACCCATACAAAACATGAGGGAACTGTTATAACCCTAAATTGCACCACACATTCTTACCTATCATCAGGCCAACTCATATCCTTTCTTTGCCAAAAACACTGTTGAACAACTCTTTGAAAATCCTCTTGAATAAAGGCCCACGTGCCCTAACTCACTACTACACGTTTGTACATGCTGGCTGACCCAAAATAGCTCGTGTGGACAGACAAAAGTATGAAAAAAGGAAAGTTGTTGACGAAACAAAAGGCTATGGGTGAGTTAAATGAAACTCTCGGCCATGCATGGCCGAGGGTTCATCCAAATACCTAGTTCCTTCTAGCCTATAAAAGAAGGGGTAGGGGTACCATTTGGAAGGAGGAAAAGTATAGCAAAGAAACTCTGCCCATTTACATATTACATTGTCCCAACCCTTTAGCCTTTCCTAATTCCAAAGGAGATTTAAAGCAAAGCAGTTAAAGGACAAAAGAATAGGATCCCAGGATCAGGTTCAAGGAGAGGTGGTCGGTCTCAACTTTTGTAAGTTGACTCATTTTAAGTAATAAAGAGAATGCTTTTCCCCTCCCAATTCATGAACTTTTTATGGTTTGATTAGTTTATGTTTGATTTCTAACCCGTTAGTATATAAGTAGTATGCATGCATAGTTGTTGCTCGTCTTGAATGTAGTTCAGCTTTGGAAGGAGCATTGAAAACAAGTAATCAAGCACAACGGAGGATCGACATCAAACGCCGGTAACGGGGTAGGTTGATCTTTCCATGCATTTACTAAGAAAAGGGGATTTAAATCTAGGGATGAAGGTAGAGAGTAATTTCTATTTGGTCATATCTACATGCAAAGTCTGAACTTTATTTGCTATTCCATAGGGTGTTTTTCCCCAACAACAGAATTGGTGACCATACTGGGGAGAATCTCTAGGGTTCCTGGAATTTTATTTAGTTTTTGGGTAGTTTAAAGACTAGTTTTTCTTGCATGTCTTTTCTTTTCATTTATGTAAAGTCTGAGCTAGTAGGGAGTCTGGTTTTCCATGCCATCTTTCCCTAACTTTTGCTTGAGTGTGTTTTTTGGGACCTACAGAGGTACACGTAGCTTGCACAAGGCCTGCACGCATGTACCCACGCCCTATCCTCTTACAGCCCGCATGTGAATGCTAGTTGTAGAGGTAGTAGTAGCGTGTAGGAGTTCAGAGAACCTCAGAGGCATTCCTCCTCTTCCCTGTCAGAATCACACATTCTCAGGGGGTTTTCTAAAATTTTGTCTGAGTCTTGTTTGCTAACAGTCCTATCTCAGATTGTTTTTTCCTTATTATTTTTCCTTGCATTATTTTTTTTTCTATTAGAAAGAGTATCCAAGCCTTCAAGGGATCCTGGTTATCAATATCAGTGGTCTCTTCCTGGTTTGGTCTGTCTGTTTTCATTTTTTCTTAGAGTTTAGATATACACGCGGCCTGTACAAGGTCAGCCCGCATGTACACACCCTCTGTTGTTGTTCAGCGCATGTTCGCACGCGTGTTGTTTGAGTGACAATCGCATGCTTGTACATGCTGCTTTTTGTTAAAGGTGAGGCATTCATCCTCTCCTTTGATAGGAAGTATTCCTTTCAGGTGTTTGAATATCTGTTTGAATAGTCAGTAGCTTAGGATTATTTTTACCCTTATCTTACTTTTTCTCATTTAAAATGTTGTCAGGAAAATAAAAATAAAATTTTTTTACAGTTTTTAGACAAGCGTGAGAGTCATTGTTTTTACAATTTCTATTGTGTGATTTTTTAATCTGATTCTTTGCGATCTGTGCTTTAAGCCAGAATTGTTTTTCTTGGTTTTTTGCTTGTCGGTATTTTCCCTTTCTTGCTTTACTAGCACTTAAATAAATAAATAAATCTTTTTTCATTTTCTTCTTTGGTTGAAGAGTGTGCTTCTGCATCATTAGCTAGGGAAAATTATTTTATTTCATAAGTTTTTTCAGTTCACTTAGATCATAAGTAGCTCGTAGTCGAGTGAAATTCCTTTGAGTTTGCTGTCCAAAACCTTAGAAAAGTTTAAAAAAATCTTTCTTTTGAAAATTTGTTGAAACTTTGCATTCAATAAAAGTTTTGTTTCCATCTTTTTTATTCGTTTTTTTCTTTCGTCTTTTACACATCATCAGTTTCACCCTCATACCCCTTGACGTAAGAGAAAGCCATAAAAGTAACACTAAATTTAAAATCTACTAGACTTTTATGTTTGTAGGGTTCACAAACTAGTCCAGGACTAGGGCCTTGGATTAGGTTGGAGAGGAAACTCTTCAAGGCCATTTTAAATCAAACATTGGAGTTTGAGATAGGGAGTGTCTAAGTCCAGTTTCGTGGAATTTATCTGGTACCCCCCTCTAACACAAGGGATAAACATGAGGTCGCGTGCGGAAAGGTAGCGATGATAACCCCTCCAAAGCCAGACCAATCGTAGTGGAGAACACATATAGAGGGCTTGTTTTGGGATTCTGTCATTTGCATTTGCCAGGGGGCTTTGTGGGTCTCGAATCTGTTCGAGGTCCTCAGTTGTCTTCTGGACTATTTTCTCTCGATACTCTTGACAGGTTTCGGGCTCGATACCCTACTCATTGTGGTCTACCCAACTTTCGACTGTACCCGCCTGGTGACTGTTCGTGTGCTGGCAACCTAGTTGCCAATCTTTGTTAGGGACATACACAGGTGACTGCAGGGGTATATCGCGGTACCTAGGACAGACATTGGGCCATTCTTTGCAGAGTATACCTGGAGGGTGCTTCCCTGTTCGAGTTGCACTTGCACCAGTAAGTTGCTCTAGTGTTGGCTGTTGTAACTATTCTTCCAATTAATTTAGTGTTTGCTTGTCTTATCTTCTAGGGACTTTTTTCTTAGGTGTGTTACTTTTGAGCATTTAGACTACCTTAGAGTGTCTTGTATCTTCTCACACAATGGAGGATCCTGAGCTATGCTAGTCACGAAGGCTTCTTGGCCTATCGTCGGTTACACTGGAGCCACCCCCGCCACCATTAAGGTGGAAGCTAGACCAACAAGGGTCTTTTGAAGCAGCCGGGTTACAAACCATTGTGCTCGAACAAACCCTGGAGGAATCGACCATTTTGAACCTTGAAGCAACCACTCTTGGCTCGGTTGAAACCTCAACCACTGATCTCTTGGCACCTTTTATTGTACCAATTCAATTTCACGAGCGCCAGACAGTGCCTCACACAGTAATGGAAACATATGTTGTTACTTCTTTTGGGAATTCTTCAATTCCCACCACGGTTGTCACCACAGGAGAGTCATCTCCTAACCTACCATCATTGGTCCGAGCCACCATGGTATCAACCGCAACTACTTTACACAGTGGTCTGAACCCGTCTTTGGCGGCAACCACAACCCCTCTTACACCTAGTGTGACAGGCCCTCCATTCTCATATGGTATGCCTAGTTCGGGTACAATTCCTGTACTATCCTACTCCACTTTACAGACTTTGGGTCTGGGGGCAAGGAGCTCTAACGCTCCTCTGCAAGGTCACTTGGGGGGCACTCATGTCCCTTTTAACACTTTTCCTTATGTAGGAGTTCATATCCCTCCTTCATCCCCTTCACTCGGTGGTTCGCATCAGCAATCTGCCGGGAAACCTACACACAATAGTTTATTTGGAGCGGGGAGTCAAGGACCACCTTCGCATAGTATGTCGGTAGGTTTGACACCGTTTTCTTAGAATGGAACATTTGGTAAAAACACCTTCTCTTCAACCACTTTCCCAACTGGGGGCAACCCCATTTTTGAACAATCTACTCCTGTGCAGGGTACTATTAAGCATAGGGGGAAAACCTAGCAGGACCTTGGAATTCAGGACAAGGATCTGTTTCCTCCTCCGGAATGTCAATCTGGGGTAATTCTTTCCACAATCAATGGAACCCCGGACAAACTACTATGCCTATCCCCATGGGACCGGCATGCGGTAATCCTTCCCAAAGTCCTTCGAATACAATGCATGCCCAACAATCCATGTCCTATTTGGGAAATCAGCCGATGATGTCTCCACAGATGAAAAATCCTTACACTGGCTAGGGCCATGGTTTCTACTAGAATCCGGGCCAGCAGCCAAACTTTTCTTGGCAACCTGGTGCCAGTCAAACTCTAGGACCCTTTCTCCCAGGTTATCAACAACAACCCAAACTACCATTCCTGGCAACTTTACACTTGCCAGATTTGACAAGGTTTTTGAATGACCCTATTTGTCACGATCCACATTGGCCTCCTATGCCGACGAAGTTGCCTTCGGACATTCCAAAGTTCGAAGCCAAGCCTAATGAAGATCCAAGAGATCAGGTGACTACCTTTCATCTTTGGTGCTCATCTAACTCATTGAAAGATGACTCCGTACAATTGTGATTGTTTCAACATACTCTCATTGTGAGTGTTGCGAAATGGTACATTGAGCTTGATCGCTCAAGATACTCTTCTTTTGGCAAATTGGCGATGGATTTCCTTAACCATTTCCAGTTACCTGTGAGATATGATGCTGGCACAAAGCTTCTTGCTAATTTTGAACAGACAACAACAGACCATATCTCTGATCACATCTAAGAATGGAGACGCTGGAAGAGTTTAATCAAAGTACCAGTCCCATCAGCATTCCTGCTTGATTGGTTCCTTAAGTCTTTGGACCCACAGTTATCCAAAGACGTCACGACATCCAGAGTTTTCTCTGAAGAAGATGCCATCATGAGGGCTCAATAGTTTGAGCTCATCTATTCTCAGTCCGGTTTATTATACAACATCTTTCCAGATGCGCCACATTCAATACTAGATAAAACTAGATAGAGAGTTGGATTGCATGTCGATGGTATTATCAGTTCAACACAAACCAAGCCCGTTGAGCAATTGACAAAGCAGTTGCAACAGTTATCCATACAACACACAGCGTCCAGCCAAACTACAGCTTTGGCTGCTCCCCCTACCCAAATGTCGAAAGTACACATAGTGCAGTTGACTAACCCAAAGGCCACCCAACAGCCTGAAGGGAAGAAAAAACAACGAAAGAAGGGTAAGGGGGATAAAAAACCCAACGATAATGCTGGTGGGGACAACATTGAAAAATGGAAGGCGAGGTATCCATGCAACTTGTGCACAGAAGACCACCCGATCCATCTATGTCCTCGGCTTGTAGTGGCCCAAAAATTTGTCACACAGCAACAACAGGTGGTGTTGACAAACCCATTTCAACATGGGAAAAACCTAACTCAAGCCTCTGCAAGTACAAAAGGGGGCAGCCAAGAAAACTGCCCACCTCTGAACAATCCTCGTTCACGAATGTATATATGGTTAGGGGTGGTGCTTTCATATCAACTAGAGTGCATGATTATAGTAAACCAAGCGCTTCTGATAAAGGCAAAGAAGTTGACCTCCCATATCTTCCTCTACAGATTGATAAGACATTGGGAGAATCAATGACATGCATTCCAAAAGGTGCATTTAAAAAGGCTTCTCATAACCCAAATGCAAGGGTCACCCAGAACTACTCTGTGGTGGAGGATTTATCACAAACCCCTTATGCAATGTCTTCTTTGGAGGTCCTCCAAAGTTTCCCTTCTCAGAGGAAATATTTGTTAACCGCTTTGGTCTCTACTGAAACTTGTAATCCGGGTACCATCATGTTAGATACAACTGACTTAAAACTTCATCTACCTTACCACATAGCGTTTCAGATAGTAGTGGCTTACCCCACGAAAACTTTTACACGGAATATCTTCCACACAGTGGTTGACGAGGGCGCCTCAACATGCGTTATGTGATTGGCATGTTGGAAGGCCATTGGCTAGCCCGTTTTGTCTCCATCACCTACTCTCCTCACTACTTTTGACGATCATTCGTTCCGGCCACATGGCATCGTTCCTTCCTTCCCCGTTCAGTTAGGAGGGAAGACCGTGTGTGTCGAAGTAGAGGTAGTCGATGCTCCCCTCGACTATAACCTCTTGTTAGGATGGAATTAGACTTATGCTATGCAAGCTGTGGTTGCTACAGTTTTTCGGGTCTTGTTGTTTCCACACGAGGGTCAGATAGTGACCATCGATCAATTGTCTTTCTCCATACCTGAACCAGCTTTGGGGGAATCCACAGTCCTGATGATTGATAATCCTCAACCACGTGTCGTCAACGTAGGAGTTGGTTTGTCTCCATCCTTGATGCATACCTTCGATTACCCACCTCCTCAGGGCGATATCAAATTTATATCTAATCACCATACAGTTGAGATTTTTCAAGTTTCGTCATTCCGCACGACTTACTTCGAGGATCCATGGATTCTTCCTTCCCCATCAGCCATGATAGATGAGATAGGGCACCCAGGCATGTCCATGCCCTTTTCTGTCGCTAAAGTAGCATACTTTTTAGTCCAAAAAGATTCAACAAACACTGATCCGACTCCTGCACAAGAGTTAGATCCACTTCTAGAGCCTATTTGGGCTTAGGGTTCTCTCGCTAATGTCAATTCATTAGACTTAGTCTTGCCTTCAAATGAAGTAGTAATCGAAACAATGACTATTCTGGACAAACCTTGGGAATATCTTCATCACAGATCATATTTTCTCCTAGAGTTAAACCGAATCAAAGCAGGAGAATTCACCATGACCATGACGGGAGATCAGTCGTGTCCTATTAATCTCTTAGCTACACATGAAATTTATGCTGAGGGAAATATGGTGACTATCGCTGAAAATATACCAATCAACATCTCCCGCAACCCTGGTGTTGTGGAGAATGTCTTCGTCGGAGAAGATTGCTCCCCCAAAGAGATTCAAATCTACACGGATCTTTTCAAGGAATTCTGCGACGTTTTTTCCTGGTCTTATGAGGAAATGCCAAGTATTGATCCAAAAATAGTTGAACATGAAATCACAACGTATCTTGATGCCAAGCTTGTTCGACAGAAACTTCGTCCAGTTAATCCCAAGAAAGCAACATCCATCAAGATTGAGGTTGGGAAATTGCTAAAGGCAGGTTTTATCTATCCTATCCATTTGACTCAATGGGTGTCAAATCATGTGCCAATCAATAAAAAACAAGGCATGATTCGCGTATGTACCGATTTCCTTGATTTGAACAAGGCATGTCCCAAAGATAATTTTCCAACACCATTCATTGACCAGATCATTGATGAATGTGCTGGTTGCGAAGCCTTTTCTTTCATGGACGGTTTTTTGGGATATAATCAAATCCAAATCAAACCCGAAGACCAACACAAAATGGCATTCATTTGTCCGTGGGGTACATTCGCATATCGTAAGATGCCTTTTGGTCTTAAAAATGTTGGAGCCACCTTCCAGAGGGCCATGTCTTTTTCTTTTCATGATCTCAAACATATAGTCAAGGCCTATCTAGATGATTTAGCATCACGATCTCGCAAGAGAGCTGATCATCCTACACACCTTAGATTAATCTTCGAACGTTGTTGCTACTTTAGGATTCTCTTAAATCCAAACAAGTGCAGCTTCTACGTAACGTCAAGACGTTTGTTAGGTTTCATCATGTCAACAACAGGGATCATGGTCGATCCTCTCAAGGTGGAGGCAATAATCCAGTTGCCCCCCCCATGCCAAAATCACCAAGGGTTTTATGCGCCTATTGAAGAAAGACATTCTTTTTTACTGGGACGAAGCCGCTCAATGCTCTTTCGATGCATTAAAACATGCCCTCACAAGTGTGCGTCTGTTGCGGCCACCTAACTATAACAAAGATTTCTTGTTATATATGGCTTCTGCAGAGTCAACCATTGGCATGGTTTTAGTTCAGGAAGATGATGCGTTCTCAGAGTATGTGATCTATTACCTGAGTCGAGGCCTCATAGGACCGGAACTCAATTATTCTCATATCGAAAAGCTTGTGTTGGCAGCGGTTCATGCTTTTCAACAGTTCCGTCATTATGTTATGTTTCGCAAGACCACCGTCATTGCTGTCGTGAATCCATTCTAGTACATGTTGACACAACAGGTTATAGGCAGAAAAATTAGTAGATGGATAGTCATCCTCCAGGAATTTGACTTAGACTTCGTTTCAGCGAAGTCCAAAAAGTCTTTGGTCTTCGCAAATCTTATTTTGGAACTTCCGGTTGAGTTAGGTGACGTTGTGCCTAAAGAATCGCCTATCCGAGGAGATATGTTTTTGATCACATCTTCATATCCCTGGTACAGAGATATACTTATCTATCTCCAGACTTTGAAGTGCTTCACTTCTGCTTGTCATGATGAGCGTCGTCGTATACACCATCAGGCTAAGAATTATCTCATACTCAATGATACGTTGTATCAGAGAGGTGTAGACTACATCTTACGTCGATGTCTCACACATGAGGAGGCAGTCATCGTGCTCAACGATTTCCATACCGGAGCTTGTGGCAGTCATTTGCCTGGGTTGGCAACATCCCAAAAGATTCTACGAGCAGGTTACTTCTGGCTGACACTTATCAAAGATTGTATAGAATCGGTCAAGAAGTTCCATCCATGCCAAGTCTTCTCTCGGAAGATGAGGGCACATCTCGCTCCTATGTTTCCTGTCATCACAGTTGGTCCCTTCACCAAGTGGGGGATTGATTACACTACTTGCAACCCCCTGTCAACAAGGGGGCACCGCTATATCATCATAGATGTAGACTACTTCACTAAGTGGGTCAAAGATATGCCAACATTTAAAGATGATGGAGAGACTGCAGCTCTGTTTTTATTCAACCAGATCATAGCAAGGTTTGGCGTCCCGAGAGAGATTGTTACTGACCATGGAAGTCACTTTCAGAACCAAATGATGATCGAATTAACATCAAATCTTGGGTTACAGCAAGAGCATTCATCACCCTACTACCCCCAAGCCAATGGGCAGGTGGAAGCTATAAACAAAAATCTTAAGACTATTCTACAGTGAACTATCAACTCAGCCAAGTCAAATTGGCATTTTATGTTATACTCGGCATTATGGGCTTACCGAATATCTGTTAAGACTACAACCAGTTTCTCACCTTTTCAACTCGTTTATGGGTTGGAGGCAGTCTTGCCCATCGAATGTCAGATCCCATCTCTAAAATTGGCAGTACAATTATTGCCAGACACTTCTCCACTTGAAGAACAGTTAGTACACCTTGAGAAGCTCAATGAACAGCGTCGTGATGCGGCCCTAGCCAACGAGGCTCACAAACATAAGGTCAATTATCAGTATGATAGGTCCGTTAGTCCTCGAATTTTCTCTGAAGGTGACCTTGTCCTAGTCTATGACCAAGATAAGGACCCCCTAGGGGAAGGAAAATTCAAACCCATGTGGTTTGGACCCTTCATCATAAAAGAGGTATTAAAAAAGGGTGTTTATCGTCTGGTTGATTTTGAAGGGAATGCTTTGGCAGAGCCTAGAAATGGGCTCTACCTCAAGAAGTATTACTCATAGGCAGGTCACGGTGGGTAACTTTTTGTAACATATGTATAGTCTTTGTACTATTACTTTTTAGTTTCTTTTAAGTGTTATGGACATGTCATTGATGTTATCTTTCATCAATATGGAAGATGTCAAGTGATTCTGAGGTGTTCGTTGGGTATGCAGACGGTGCTAGTCGGCACACTCGGAGGCTTGCCTCCGCATCTTGGGTAATATTTACACCTTAGGGCCAGTTGTTATCTTCCAGAGGTATATGCTTAGGTGACACCACAAATAATGTCACCGAGTATAGTGTAGTTATTGAGTTGCTTCATGACACCTTGTCATTGGGTATCTCTCATCTCCAGGTCTATCTCGACACTCAACTTGTTGTGTCACAGCTAAACAAAGTATATCAGGTTCATGATCTAAATTTACACCGACGATTC
Source organism: Picea engelmannii (assembly GCA_009831015.1). Classification (NCBI taxonomy): domain Eukaryota; kingdom Viridiplantae; phylum Streptophyta; class Pinopsida; order Pinales; family Pinaceae; genus Picea; species Picea engelmannii. The sequence goes on along the minus strand of ML777167.1, from coordinate 413,054 downwards.
CTTAGGGTACGTCTCTTAGAACGAAACTTTGATTATATTACATATTTTCATGTTCCTAGGAGATTAACCCAAATTACAGATACTCTAGCTAATCAAATTTTAGATTGGCATCTTGCACACATATGAAAGAACATTGACATAAGCATGTAAATACATTTTTGCACATGTGATCCATATGACACAAAAGATCAAAAAACCATATATAACATCATAAAATAACCAAAGTACATAGATGGATGCAAGCGCCTCAAAAATGGGACTAATAATGAGTCACAGGGCTTATGCCCTCAAAAAATATATACAACTAGTGCTCGTGGCACGTAAAAAGTCTAAATAGGTTCAGGGCCTATGGGCCCTGTTATAATAGTCCACAGCATGGGCTAAACGCCGAAAAAATCGAACCCACGTCCGAGGTGCCCCCACTACATGAGGTTGCATGGATGGCGGCAGGTCCTCTATCTCTACCATCGAGACTGTGCAAGTGAGTGCAGTGAAGTTTCGCTCAACTCATCTAAGGACCCTCTCAGCCTCCCTGGCTGGGAGGTTCCCTTCTACTACTACTCCCCCGACAGTGGCAGCTGCAGCTTCTGGCTGAGGACGATGCCTATTCCATGCATAATCGACAGGTCGCATGGGTCCCACATCTGCATGAAAAAAATGTATAACCGTCAAATACTCTGGCATACAAAAAAAAATGATATATATAACAAAACTGACATAAAAATTACATATGCAAACAAAAAAAAAAATACAAAAGTGGAGATTTGCCCATCTCCCCTCGCTCCTCACTAGGAGGCACGGGTATCTCAGGATCTTTAGAAAAATCTATCCCTGCATATGGGTAATCCTTGATCACAGGGATCTGTCGTGACAGCCAAGCAAAGAAGTCATCATCAAAGGACTCATTGGTCCTTCCACCACCATGTCGCAGCAGTAATACCGCCCAACTACACACTACAGGGAAAGAGGCCTAATGTCCTCGTACTACTTCCTAAGGACTAAAGCTCGGAACTCTCTCAAAGAAGAATGAACACAAAATCGTCCCGAACCCGAAGTTCCTTTGTGTCCGATGTTGGCAATCTGTCAATTGTGTCTTCATGCACTCGAGCAGTGTGGTACTCCAGTCAAAAATATGTGCATTCAAGCACTGGATAGCACAATTCATCTGTGCGTGAGACGCCTGATGCAAGGCCGTTGAATCGGTAATCCACCCAATCAGTAATAATATCACCTGCAGCGATAGGTTAGTGATCTTACTGGTGGGTACCTGGGAGCATGCACGGTCAGTCCCAGCCTCACAGTGCTCAGCTATCAGTTCCGATATCTTATTCGGTCCCACAGGAAATGTCCTGAAGTTGACTGGTTCCCCTCTCCTTGAGAGGCCAGTCAAAAAATAGATATCCTTGGTGGTGAGCACCAGTGATTGCCCCTCTAGCATGAAGGCCTCTGCATCAGGGTGTCAATAACCAATCAAGGCATTCAGTATCCTTGGTTGCGCTCGCATAAATGGACACAGGAAGAACTTAAGTAAACCACATTGCATCAACACGGCCACAACATTCATATCTCCCACAACCAACTCACTGATTGCTTCATGCTCCCTTTCCCTCCACTGGACATACATCCTGCCAACATAACAAAGTTCAGGAGGGTCAGTACTTTCCCTTTAGTTCTTTTTTTTCTACAAAGGGGGGTCCACGTGAGCTGAGAGCCGACAGTCGCATGTACATGCGGGTAGCCTTTACTCTACCCAAGTGTACATGCGGCCTATCCAGAGACAACCCGCGTGTACCTAGGGACGACCTTTTTAAAGGTCGGTGCCCACCCAAAAAACAAAAGCAAATGCAAAATTGAGGAATTGAATAGCTAGATAAGGGAGTTTGTACTTACTTGGTCCAAGCGGAAGTTCGTTTCTTCCACTGTAGCTCCCGGAATCACCATTTTTAGCAAAGGGGGTCTTTTGGCTCCAGAGTCAATTTCCAAATCAGCAATGGTGATAATGAGCTGTCAGCTTCTATTTATAGACTTTTTGGCCTATTTTTGTCATTTTTTTTTGCCTCCCTTATCAGTTTCTTTATACCAAAAACCATTTAGAGTGATTCAGGAGTTATATGGGAGGGATTTGATCGGGTATTGGGACACTTTTTTTGAGTTTTGAGAAAAATTTGACAGTCCATAAAAAAATTTCCAAGAATCAACTTGAGCATATAGGTTAGGTTATTACCCCGACTTTTGCGTCTCGTTGTCTTTTTCCTCTGCTATAGGATCGATCCCATCAGGTTGTGACATGGAACCATCATATCTGCTTTAGAAGTGTCACAACTTGGCGGTAGAGCTTACCAGAACATGGATGCCCTAGGTAGGTCCTAGTTGCATTATGGTGTCCATGCCATTTCTAAAATACTGTAGGCTCAAGAGTCCGTATAGTCTTTCCTGAATATGAGTTTGAGCCTCATTTGCATGATTCTTCTTCGCTCTTTGTCTCACCCTCAAGACTCCCAAAAATAACGGGTCTCCTTTTAAGCCCTTTTCAGACCCACTAAACACTCGTTAAACTGAAATTTGAAGTCACATCTGCCAATGATAGTTTACCCCTTTTTCGGTCCGGACGGTCAACTGTACGAACAAAGGTATACTCTATAGAACTTTCGTTCTTTAGAAGAGTACTCTCAGGTATAATTTTATCCCTTTTTCGGGCCTGAGGGACTAAACTTATGAAAAAGAAACCCCCACGGAGTCCATAGTTAAGCTCTTTTCAAACTCCCTAAAATTGAAAAGATCGTCAAGTGACCTTATTCTTTCACACTCGTTAAATTGGTCCAGAAGAATATTCTTGATGGAGTCCATAGTTAAGTTTTTTTCAGACTCCTTAAAAGTGAAAAAATGGTCGAGTGATCTTGTCCTTGTCACACTCGTTAAAATGGTTTTGAATCGATGTCTAATCAATGCTAGTTTACCCCTTTTTCGAACTAACTAGACTATCTTCGAAAAAGGTACCCCAATGGAGTCTCCTTTTATGTTTTTTAAGACTCTCTAAATATGAAAAACCACCGAGCTTACCTTCTCTGGGCTCGTTAAACTTACATTGAAGGATGTTACCATTGTGTGTTTTATCAACTGCATTTTCATACCTTATCCACTAGCCTTGTGACAGTTTGCTTCTGCGTTTTAACACCTTTTTCCGCTGGAGGATTTTTCCCGAGTATCATTTTACTAGAACATCAGTCTTGTCCTTGTGCCTTGAGATTGTATGTTTGCAATACTCGTTCCTCCATTGTAACGTAATATTCATTTATTCTTTTTCCACAATTATTGAAAAGAACAAAAAAATCAAATATAACCCAAAAAGAGGAAGGGAAAAGTATTTTCTTTATTGGTAGCATAATGAGTCGCCCTTGGATAAAGAACATCTGTCTATTTTTTCATCAGACTATGGGATGTAGTACGACCTTAGGAATATTTTTCTCGCTATATAGATTTGTGTTCTCCACCGTTTGGTTATTCTTCGAAACATATGGAGAGTTTGCACTACCTCCTGCTTCGTAGACTTATGATTGACATACATGTTGCCTGAGTCTCATCACTTGTCATGCTATTGTCAAAGGGAAGTTTGTCACTAAGCCTGAGTCGACCCCTCTACAATGTGTCTCTTGTCCACATACTTGGCCATCCTGAATGTCCAATCAAGTCCTTGTTCGAAATCACTGAAGCCTTCAGTCCAATCATCAAGATTATCAAGTCCATGACCGATGAGTCGTCGAAGGCCTCTGGATAGTGCATTCATACACTCATATTACACTCCTACCTGAGTTTTGGAATATTTTAAAGTTATTTCTCGAGCTCTGAAGATATCATCTCCAGCCATTAGGCCGAATCAGCTTCTGGAAGATGGATACTCTATATGTATATCTTTCTGATTTCGATATGTAGCTCCGCTGTGTATTGTTCGCGGCTACTCTTTATAGTTATTTGACATGGATCTACAGTGTATTTGATTGGTAGCCCTGGTTCTATTTTTATCCCGACCATGGGTATGCCTGCCTCGGTGAGACATTTGTTATTTTGCAGACGGCACCTCCCAGTTCCTGATCCTTGGGCTCAATCGTTTGGCACATCAGTAAAGATTGGTAATGTATTTCGACCATCAAATGCTCTTATGACCTCACACATTAGCGGGAATATGTTATAACCCTAAATTGCACCAGACATGCTTACCTAGCATAAGGCCAACTCATATCCTTTCTTTGCCAAAAACATTGTTGAACAACTCTTTGAAAATCCTCTTGAATAAAGGCCCACGCACCCTAACTCACTACTACACGCGTGTACACGCTGGATGACCCAAAACAGCCCGTGTGGACAGACAAAAGCATGAAAAAAGGAAAGTTTCCGATGGAACAAAAAGCCATGGGTGAGTTAACTGAAACTCTCGGCCATGCATGGCCGAGGGTTCATCCAAATACCTATCTCCTTCTAGCCTATAAAAGAAGGGGTAGGGGTACCATTTGGAAGGAGGAAAAATATAGCAAAGAAACTTTGCCCATTTACGTATTCCATTGTCCCAACCCTTTAGCCTTTCCTAATGCCAAAGGAGATTTAAAGCAAAGAAGTTGAAGGAAAGAAGAAGAGAATCCCGGGATCAGGTTCAAGGAGCAGTGGTCGGTCTCAACTTTTGTAAGTTAACTCATTTTAAGTAATAAAGAGAACGCTTTTCTTGTCCCAATTCATGAAATTTTTATGGTTTGATTAGTTTATGTTTGATTTCTAACCTGTTAGTATATAAGTAGTATGCATGCATAGTTGTTGCTCATCTTGAATGCAGGTCAGCTTTGGAAGGAGCATTGTGAACAAGTAATCAAGCACAACGGAGGATCGACATCAAACGCCGGTAACGAGGTGGGTTGATATTTCCATGCATTTACTAAGAAAAGGGGATTTAAATCTAGGGATGAAAGTAGAGAGTGATTTCTATTCGATCATATCTGCATCCAAAGTCTGAAGTCTATTTGCTAGTGCGTAGGGTGTTTTTCCCCAACAACAGGAACATAATTCCTAAGTGTTCTTCAATGTCGAAAAAGAGGTTGCAATCCAAACATCAAATATATAGGGGAAAATCATTGATCACTCACATAGTTCAATATCCCTTCTATATCCAACCATATCATGGTTTCACACATGACTAAATCGATGGTTATTCATTGCTATAGTAGGAGTATGTCTCCTGAATTGACCTAGTTATGATCTCATAACCAATCATAAAAAAATATGCAACTAATATTTTATCTAAATGCATTCTAACCTTAACAACATTTACATAATATAGGCCTTCAACCATCACATATCAATTTAAATCTTGAAAAATTACTAAGGGAATTATTACCTCAATTCCCTTCAAAATTTATGCATCAGAAGCAACCAAATCCACACCTGCATAGTTGTTATCAACCTACTTGATGTTACCTGATCAATTGGTGTTTGTAGAAACTTGTATGCTTCCTCCTCCATCCTTTTGATCGCCATTCCTACCACCCTCATGGGTCTTCATGTATATGGAAGTCACAAGCAACAACAACAACATCCACATCTTTAGCCATAGTATATCATTTTTTCCTTAATACATACTCCATCATTAGTCATACTCAATTGCCATAACATTGTTATTGCAAGTATATCAACATGCCTACTAATGCATATGAATTCTAACTTCATTATATACATCATGCACTCTAGTACATCATGTTTTAGTTCACTTATTTATTTATGTGTTGTAGTTAGTTGTCCTTGAATTTCTTCGGATCCTTGTTGCATTGTGTGCTCCCATTCTTCTCATATGCATTATTTTTCTCTGGTTTGAACACTTTCCGACCAAGTTCCACTTGGTAATTTTGCAATCCAATCAATGTATTCTATTTGTAACAACTTCTCTCAAGAAGTCATATCCAAACTTTACCTTTATGAATCATTCTAGCATCTTGGAATGAGTTAACTCATAACATTCCATCACTCTACTACCACAACATCCTTGAATCAACTTATCCATAATCATTCCACATCCATGTTATTACTTCTAGATGTCCATTGAATTTATTCATTTAAAAATTCCTTTTGAAGCCATAATTTCCCCACTCAATACCATTCCCAATGGAAGTATGTTTTCATTCAATGTCACTTTTCAGTGAAAGAACCTTCATTATTTTGATACCAATTTGTCTGCATTGGTACCCTGTTTCCACTGTGAACTCTGATATCAGAAGTGGTTTTCTTGCTCCAAGTAATTTTAGACAAGGTAGTTAAGTCATATATAGTAAATAATTCCCATTCACTCTTATGTGTGGCACATAGGGATGATTCACACATCTCCTCCTAAGCTCCTTGCTTTCTTTCACATCAAGCTTGCAACTATCTACACATTTCTACCTTCAATACTATGGAGTCTTACTTTTCCTTTCTATGCCCCTTAATGAAATTATTCGCTTGATGGCTTCATGTCCTATGTGAGAATTCTTGTTGTTGTCCCTATACTTCATTTAGACTCTGTAGAAGTTTCCTAATAATTCTTTTGTTCCATTCTTCTTGAGTTTGTTTATCCATTTTTCATTACTTGCCATGTAGCTCTTTATTGCCTCAACCAACTTATACAAGCTATGTATGCTTGCATGACTCCAATATCCAATCCTAGGCTTGAATTTATCTGATCATATTTCTAATTCTTCAAAGTGTGCAAGAAACCATTTTTGTTAGAATTATACATATTATAGGAATTTTGTCAATTAATGCTACAAGTCCTTTTTCTGCTCAATTCATGAAGAATTATATCATAGTTATCCAAATTATAATACTTCTACGCTATTCTCCTCTGAATTACATTTCCAATGACTATACTCATTCCCCAATACGATCTCTGAGATGAAAGTTATGGCTTCCTGAAAAAACCACTTTCACCCCTTTTGTGCATTTTCTCCACTGGTGTAATTTTATTGAAATGACAACTTCTATCAACTACAAAAGAAAATATGTCAAGAACTAGAGAAAATTTTGTATGATAAGTAGATAATAATAATGAAAATTAATTCATAATAACTCTCATATTTTCAAGTTGATGTTCCAGTCAAAAACTGCAACAATATGGAATCTACAACTTTGTCCATTTTCACCCATTTTTCCAAACTTATATTTTTTAGCAAAACTGACTATCTCACAATCTATGCACTTTTAAAAAAAATCACTAAACCAAAGTTGTTTTTCTTGATAAGTGTATAAAATGTTGAGTGAATAAATTTTCCATTTTTGTGATCTAAGGTCACTCTTCCTACTCTAATATTCTCAAAATTCCCCAAAACATGGCCTAGAATAGTTGATTTTGGCCTATTTCAGTATCCCCATTCCAATCCCCTTAGGATTTATTCATTTCCTTTGTGGGTTATTTATGTGTCTACGTTTTGGATTCTCTCCAAGAGTGTCAACTTAATCTTGACCTCTACCAACGATGTAGACCCAAATCTTAAAAAACCATTATTTTGCAATTTCTGACAAATCCAAGAAGAATTAGACAAGGGCCCTCTCTGGAACTTTTGTAGATCTCCTCTCTATGGAAAAAATACATAAGGTTCATCTTAATCCGACTTAATTTTTTGTAACTACAGTAAAAAAATGTCTCTAGACTAAGTTTTTTTTTTTTTTAACTGTGGAACAATTTTGTCTAAGTGCAATCTGCATTGTCGATCTCAAGTTGAAATCAATTGGGACCGTTGATCTAGGCTACATAGACCATATATGACCTAATATCCTCTGATGCACACAACACCTTCCCCAAACTATCGACCTGACCATCAACCTTCATCCCAACTCCCCAACGACCGATTTGCACACAACGCCAAACCAGTCGACCTGACCATTGATCGTCAATGAACTTCATTGGAGAATGGAAATCCATACCAATTCATAAAAAACTTGACCATCAGCCCATCAGCTATCAAGAATCCCCCATGACTATCGAAAACATTTCCTCAATTCGATCGAGTCAATCGTCAACCATCGACCATCTCTGTTGGCTGACATGGAAACTCTACTGATGTGGCATGACATGTGAATGCTCATATTGAGGCATCATATGGGTTGGGGCGGCATGACACATGGATTTTGACATGGCATGACATGTGTATGCTGACTTGGCATGACATGTCAGCACCCTCTTTTCTCCATCAGCCATCGATAGTTTCTCTTAGAAGAATCTGAACTCCCCACTAAATCTGTCAATCCCCAATTCATCGACCATTAGTGATCTCGGATGTCCTTTGGCCGACCTTCAACACTTCACCAAACTCATTGATCCTAGATCCATCATCCATCAGCGATCTCAGATGTCATTTGGTCGAATTTTAACACTTCGCCAAACTCCTCGATCCATCGGCCACCGTCAATCTCAGATGTCATTTGGCTGAATTCCAACACTTATCCAAAATCATTGATCCCCGGTCCATCAAAAATCGACGACCTTAAATGTCATTTGGTCAAATTTCAACACTTCACCAAAATCGTTGATACCTGATCCAATGGCCATCAACGATCTCAGATGTCATTTGGCTAAATTTCAACACTTCGCCAAAATCGTCGATCCCTAAAACATCAACCATCGACGATCTCATATGTCATTTGGCTGAATTTCAACACTTCGCCAAACTCGACGATCCTCGATCCATCGACCATCAACGATCTCAAATGTCCATTGTCAACACTTAGACAATTTCAACCAAAACCTAGGTGAATTTGGTTCATTGATCTCTCAGCCAAGATGATATTGACTGTTGCTTTTCTTTGAATTCCCAACATCTGAAAACAAATTTGAACCACTGATCTTCCTCCTTTTCCAAACCTCTGAAATGAATCTCGATCGTTGATCTCATAACTTTTCCAAAGTTCGAAAATTTATCAATTTTAAAAAAATAAATCGAGGATGAATTTGGCCATCAATCTCAAGATCGAACATGATCTCAAGATAGAACATGATCTCATACATTGATTCATCAACTCTTCCCATCATTACAATGGTCGTTAAAATATGAATTTTTTGACCTTCAAGGTTGAATTCGACTCTGCAACTCTACAGATCGACTCCATTAACTTCTTAGACAATTTTTGTAACTCTACAGATCGACTCCATTAACTTCTTAGACAATTCTGGGTTATTTAAAACTTGAGTCTGCTCACAAATTTGGGGCGTTTCTCTCTATTTTTTCACCATTTTCCACAAATTCACACATACCAAAATATTTGATAGAGAATCTGCCTGATTCACACTCGTTTCGACCCATACCAGTCTGGTGTTTCAACTTGAAGCTATGATACCAATATGTAACATACGCATCCACCCACAGGCTGACCACGCTACAATATGTAACATACCCATCCACCCACAAGCTGGCCACACTACTTCAAAACTAATTTCGAAATTATGATAGCATTTATTTAATAAAAAAGCATGAAAGAATGCAATAACCACACATGCAATAATCAAGATTCATGCTACAACAGAAAAGAACGCTTAATCATGACATGCAAAACAATAACCAGCAATATGCATAGCATAAACACGAGTCTCATAGATAATAAATACACTGTGGAATATACACTATACACAAAATACAAAGAGCACTCATATTTTCAAGTAAACATTCACCAATTGGTTTCAGACCAAGGATGTTCCTCCCAACCATAGACACTGTTGTTTTTTTATTCTCAACAACAATGTCACCCCTGAGCCAGGGTTATGAATCCACAAGGATGTGTCCTAAGACAAATCTAAAACACACCATTCAACTAACAAGATCTCATATTTTCCCAACCACACATCAATCCTAATCTCCTGCTCTCTTCCCCTCCATCCTGCACAACCCAAATAAATGAACCCATTTCTCCTCCATGCATTCCCTCGAGTTGTTTCATTTCCCTCCAGGGCTCTAGTCTTACTGGTAAGGAAATCTCCATGTTGGAAACTCCAAGGATTCTCGGATTTGGATAGTTATTTCAGAACTACAATCAATATCATGCACAAAGGCATCCATTCCCTTATGGAATGATCAGTACTTCCTCACAGCCATCTAGCAATCGCTCTCTACCTCCATCCATTTGTTTCCATTCGCAGATCAAGAGAATACGAATTAGAAAGAATGAGAAAGATGAGTGATTAACAATGAATGAGGAACCAAAATGAAAGAGTTTAAGAGTGAATGAGTGAACCCCCAAACAACCCAAAGAGGTGTAAATATAATTACTTGAAAATCAAGAACCACATGGCCTCCTCCAAGAAGCTCATATAACCACTTCCTCAAATAAAACCAAGATGGTTAATTAAAAATATGATAAAAAGACTTAGTACCTTTATCCCCCTCTCTCATGGAATCATAGCCCCCTATCTCTTGTCCATGTTTGTCTTGCAGCCAATGATGTATTTAATTAATATATTCGAAGTATTACATTTCCTAGGCACTCTGGCCCCTTTTCAACTTTATCGACTCACTAGCCTATGTCACAATTACGTAATGCATTCTAGTCATATGTATCAAAACTAGAGGTGTCACAATTTGATTATAATATATTTCTCCTGATAAGAGCTTGTGGAATTTTGGGACAACGGGAATATCTTGAGCATCTAAACTCAATCCCGAATCTTGATCTTGCAAAATTCAATGAACAATTATTAAACTACACCTGCATACATAACATAAATTCAATGAGATAAATGAATTAGCAATAAAATCTAGACGTATTGCAATTGACATGAGAGAATTTGAAGGAGTTC
>ML777167.1:373670-386611 GCA_009831015.1 Picea engelmannii | reverse complement strand
ATACCCAAATCCCTCCAAGTAAAATACCAGGATCCCATGTCCACCTGTGGGATACATAGTAGAACCCATCCAATGATGAACAATAGCACACTCCACCCCCTGGATCCCATATCAGGAAGTGAACTGCAATACTCTGTGAAGAAAAGTCCTAGAAGATATCAATCATGTGAACCTCATGCACCTGACCCATGGCCTCATCTCGGAATGAGTCCATCCTCCAAATCTCTACCAAGATCCACACGGCCTCCATCAACTGCATGTGTTGATGCCTGACTGAGGTGATGCAAGACCTCTGTGAGGCACCCGCAACCGATGTGCTCCTCTCAACACTGAAGATCAATGGAAAGTTAGAGTAACTTTCCCCTGCCATGGTCCACTCTCCCCTGTTGGTCAATGAACTGCTCAATCCTGCAATCCCTGGGTCCCATGCTAACCTCTGTCGAATATCCTCATGTTGACACTGCACTACTCTGACCATGACTGTCTACCCCCTGAATACATCTTGAACCCTCCTCTCCTGGGTCCTCCAGCTAAAATACCTATGACCATTGGACCTATTGTCCAAAAACTGTATCTGTATAGGCATCTCTGTAGAAGAAGTACTTATCCAAACCTCTCCATGCCCTATCATGATGGCCAAGCAGAAGAAAAGGTCTCGCCCCATAGGACAAGTACCTGCAGACCCACTCCAAACCAAACCAAGGTGGAGTGTGTGGCTCTCTGGTGCAACCTGGGTCAACATGAACATCGTGCTAACAAAACGGACTCTGGGGTCCCATGGCAAACTTGGAAGTTTATCACTTCCAATCTCCTCTAATTTCTCCTGTGTGAGACTAATCACTATCAGAAGCCCTATGTTCTCATCTGCTATCCTCCTCATGCTGTTGTCAATGATAAACATGTCGGAAAAGGGTAACAGACATATCTACGGCTAACTGTAGGACTGGAGAGCATCACAAGCTTTGGTCAATCCCAAGGATTCGACCAGAAGCTCATCCATCGGTATCCATGATAACTGCTCACCTGTAGTCATCACTAAACCCCAATCATCAGGTACAATCGAAAGCAACTCCTCCAACTACTGGTAAACCACTCTCCATCTCCCCTCACCCAGGAAACTACTGAAATGGTGAAGGTAAGGTCTCATAATCATATGCTGCTGCAAAGGAGTGGCACCTGCATGCTCCCCTAAGTGTGTCTCATCCCTGCCAGGCAGTACACCCCTCTGAATCCCACCATACATCTCAGCATGTCTTTGTGAGCTATCACTCATCATTGTATGCTCCAGCATACTCCTGTCATCTCCCGCAAACTCATGCTGCATCACAGATACTGGGCGTACGGCTGGATCAATCTCTATATGGAGATCAACCACTCCCAAGACACAAATGGAAGTGTCCCCCATCAACCGGTTCTCCTCTGCTAGATCATCAACATCCTCTGTCAACATGACTGACTGATACATTTGAGTGTCCACTAAGACAGATGAAGTGGATCTCTGACGAATCTCCTCAAGAGACTCATCTGTCCTAGACTCTGATTCTTGAAGGGCGGTCTGTGTGCCTCTCAAGAATCCTCGAGTGCCCTCCAACTCCTGAGTGAGTTCATCCATCTCCAACACCTACTCCCTCAGAGCCTCATGATACATCTCACCAACCCTCAGTAGATAGTCCCTGTCTGTCAACAACTGCTGGTAGTCAGTCTTCATCATAGACACTCTCTCCCAGAGAGTGTGAAAATCATCCATGGAAAATCCTCCATATAAGCTACCATGTGGCACTGATGCTCTGCAATAGTAATCTGCCATCCCTGCATGCATGTCATAAATACATCTAGTGGTTGCCCGGATCATAGCCTCACTAACTTTCAACTGTGCTGCTAAGTGTTGTGACTCTTGATCATGGTCATACTGAGGTGCCATCTCAGACCCCTCACTGCTAGTGTCAGTCCTGCTAGTGCCAACTCTAGAATTCCCAAAAACACCCTCTGCATAAGATGACGTGATGAACCGTCCATTGTCTATTGTGTTGCTAGGTACTCCTGTATGCCACTACATCCCATCACTAGATGCCATCTCCCCCTGACTCACATTGTATCCTGTATGAGTAGTTGTATCCTCCTGTGCACTCAACCTGCTACTATCTTCTGCGCCTGGATCCCATAGAGATGTATCCAGACATGTGCTATGGTCATCCTGACTGCTAAAAAGTGCATCCTCATCAATGCAGACCGATCCTGGAAGTAAGTTCTCCATCAACCTGTCAACCTCTACAATCTGCTCAACCAATGGAGTCTCCAACAATTGTGACTCCATCTCCTCTGGCTAACCTGTATGTGTGAGGTCAACTATCTGTACGTCCTGTACCTCCTCCTGGATCTGTGGGTCTACCTGTCCATGGTGTGCATCCCTCATACTAGGCTCATCCTACATACCTGACGTGCCACTGATCTCCTCATGTGACGTGGCTATCATGGGTGTCTGAACAGGTGACATATGTGTCACGGCTCCCATAGGAAGCTCATCATCTCTAGGTGCTAACACGTGTGACTCCTCACTAGTGTCACTACTCTATTGAGGCATAAGGTCATCAATGGTATGTGACATGTCTATTGAGACACTGGTGTTATCGTCCTGTCCATCCTGCTACTTATCCACTACACAAAAGTCATCATCCTCCTCAAGCGTGCAAGCATCAATAGACTCCATGCAAGAGTCATCATCACTATCCTCTGAGGTAGAGTCACTATCACTAGCCTCTGTGCAAGAGTCACTGTCATCATCCGACTGTTCTGAATCAACCTCTATCACTCCATCCTCACACATCTCATCATCACTGTCATAGTGTGTCTCAACATTGTGCTTCTTACCCTTACCCCTACACCTATGATCTAGTTCCCAAGGCACCTTGCAACTGTAGCAAAGTTGTGTGCTCCTAATGGGTGTGGGGTTTCTAATGGGCGTGGGGTTACCCCAAAGGGCTGCTCTGATTTCCTCCCTCTTCTTGAGCCAACGTGCAATCTTCTTCTCGTTCCAACTAGGATTTTTATAGGATAGGAACCATTGGAATGTTATGATCCCTTTGAAATTATTGAGGGTTTCATATTCCCTCTCACACTCCTCAATCCTGTTAACAATCTCCATTTCCTTCCAAAAATCCATTTATCCCTATGAAAGACCCCTCAGGTTTGCAAGATTTAAGATCTGATACCACTTTAATGATCCCAAGCCATTATGCAAGGATCATCACTGTTTTGGTGTCTTTTTTAAACTTTTTCTGAGTGAGGTATTTCATCAAACATTTTGTTGATCTACTTGTTTAGATGTGTTTATATGTGTATGCATCAAATAACAAAAAGAGATAACCATGGAACATACCTCAACCATATGTAATAATATAGACAAGCCAAAACATATCAAATCTTCTTTATTCATAAAATAGAAGAACCTGCTACAATGGAGATGTCGATCTGGAATGCTCAATAGATGGCCAAGATGATAGACAATGGATAACAAGTATGCACTGCTACAAAATGCTCTTGGCAATACAAAATAAGCCTCCAAAGGTTGGATAAGAGATGAATACCAATGCCAAGTGCCAAACCCCTCACTACTGGAAGATGTCATGCTCTGCTGGATAACTGAAGCTCCCCAACAATTCGGCCCTGGTGCCAAAGATGTCCAATCATCTCCAGAAAGATGCCAAACAATAGATCTAGTGATGGTAAGAACAACCCAGGTGTCTGAATCTCCAAGATCCCTCTCAATCTTTGTAGATCTGAAATCCCTCACTGAATGGTGCGCCCCACTGGGTGACTGAAGCCCTAGATAATTCGGCCCTGCTGAAGGAGGCCTCCAAATGCTCTGAAACTCTCCATAAATATAGATCAGTACACTGCAAGTCACTAGGTGAAGTCTCAGGTTCAGATCTGAAGTGTAACCCCTCCAAACGGACTAGATCTGGATCTCAAAAATGCCCTCCTTCTCTTCAATTCGCCCCACTACTCAAGAAATAATCTGAGCCATAAAACTATCTCAGAAAGCACTAGATGTAATGTCCAAGGCCCTGTAATGAAAACCCAAGTGATAGAATCATCAACGACCCTGCCAATCTCCTACAGCGAATCTCTCTCCAAGGATGGTGCACCCCACTTGCTAGAAACCCCCAATGGTGCGCCCTCCTCCTCTTCTTGTGCCTGTGGCTGTGTAGAACCTCCTGCACTGATGTAGATCTGACTAGAATGGTGTGGGAGAGTATTGCATCTCCGAGACCAAGCTTGGGACAAGCTAGGTGGAATCTTTCACCACCGAATCGTCCTCTAGGGTTTGTTAAGTCAAAACCCTCAAAACCCCCAAGAGATGGGCTCACTAGCTAAAGCCAGATATCAAACTGATAAACATACATGAATGAATGAGAAGAGGCCCTTGCCTTTCCTTTATACTTTTTAGCTCACCTTGCCCCTCCAAAGTGACTTTCATTTTATTAATATTTAATTAATTAATTAAATCACTTTAATTAATTAATTAACCTTTTTACTTTTGAAAATCTCCTTATCTCTCCTTGTGGCTTCCCTAGCCACTGAAAGTCACTTCTAGCCATCCCATCCTGTAGTGTTGCTCCTCCCGATTCCAATGAGCTATCACACTGAGAGGTTCCTCCAAGTAATGTGCCCAAAATGACCTCTTCAGTGAATTCCATTGATTTATAGCTCAAAATAGTCAAAATCATGGAAATCGTCAGAATGCAATGAAACCAAAGCCAACCTATGCGGAATGGCTCATGATGATGGAATATGATCATCAATGCAAGCTGGACCCCACAATGCCTCTCAAAGACCCCTGTACTCGCTATAGCGTCCATCTGGCTACTCTGGTCATCATAAATCTCTGCCCTGTGATGATGTCCCAAAGTGGGGACATTACATAGGATCACTGAGAAATACACAATCACAAGAGATGCATCATTTATCCTGGGAAACCCTCATGGGGGAGAAAACCCAGCAAAAACTTCCTTAATATAGATAGCCAATCCAATGCTAAGAGATAACTCAAACAAATATAGAAATTCCTCTCCCAAGAATGTGCCTCTCTCTCTCTCTTCTTCTCCAAATACAACTCCATAATTGTGCTCTGATCATAAAGTGAGTGAGTGAACAAATGAGGCGCTACCCTCTCTTATTTATACAATCTGGCACGTGTGAACTGGGGTGTCTTTTCACTGGCTGGGCCGACTTCTCATTTTGGGTGGTTATAACCACTTTAATATATTCTGGGTGGTTATAACCACTTTAATATATTTTGGGGTTGACTTTTCATTTAGCCCATTACAATTAGGGTTTGACCAATCCACAAAAGGGGATTTCGTCATTTACAATACCTAACATGATCAATCCACAAAAGGGGATTCATCTAATGAGTAATACATCAATAATAATTAGAATACTCTTTGCAGTTACAATATTTCAACACTCCCCCTTAACAAGAAGGGTATTCTACAACAACATCGGATGAGAGAGAGGGAAGCATCATCAACAACATCTTGGAACACTGAATGGCATATCTATAAATCATCAAAAGTTTTTCTCATCATCAATATTATCATTCACAGTAGAGAGCTGGAATGACATCATCATCCTCATCAGCATGAGGCTAAGGTAATATCATCATCATCTTCAGCATGAGGCTAAAGTAACATCATCATTTTTGGAATGAAAGATGAAATGACATCATCATCATCATAAACATCTTCAACAAGGAGTTGAAGTGGCATCATCATCATCATCTTTAGCAAGAAGTTGAAGTGGCATCATCACCATCAACTGCAGTAAGAAGTTGAAGTGGCATCATCATCATCATCTTTAGCAAGAAGATGAAATGGCATCATCATCATCAACTTCAACAAGAAGCTGAAGTGGCATCATCATCAACTTCAACAAGAAGCTGAAGTGGCATCATCATCCTAAATTGCATAAACATGGATTAGTATAACACTAATAAATCATCATCATCAATAATAACACAAGGTTGATACAACATCAAAAGCAGCAATATCACAGCACAAAGGCTGGAGCATCATCAACAACAACATCACAGCACGAAGGCTGGAGCATCATCAACATCATCACTAGGCTGAGAGTCTTCAGCATGAGGCTGGGATCACAGCACGAAGCTGGAAACACATCATCATAGCACGAGGCTGGCACATCATCACAGCACGAGGCTGACATGTTATTAGCATGAGGCTAGCATCACAACACTTAAGTTGCACATCATCACAACACGGGGTTGGCACATCATCACAGCACGAGGCTAGCATCACAACAATTAAGTTGGCACATCATCACAACAATTAAGCTAGAATCACAACACAACAAAATAGATGGAATCACAACGCACCAGTTAAGATGGAATCACAACACAACAATTAAGTTGGCATCAACAATTAAGATGGAATCTCAACACAACAATTAAGTTGGCATCAATAATTAAGTTGGAATATCAACACAACAATTAAGTTGGCATCAACACTTAAGCTGGAATCTCAACACAACAATTAAGCTGGCATCAACAATTAAGCTGGAATCTCAACACAGCTATTAAGATGGCATCAACAACTAAGTTGGAATCTCAACACAACAATTAAGCTGGCATCAACAATTAAGTTGGAATCTCAACACAACAATTAAGCTGGCATTAGCAATTAAGATGGAATCTCAACACAACAATTAAGCTAGAAGCACAACACTAGGTTGGCATCTCAACACAACAATTAACATGGAAGCATAGCACTAGGCTGACATCTCAACACAACACTACTCCCCATATCGAGGGAGGTCCTTTCGGACTATACCGAGCTTATCTCGAAAGTTCTCAAACTTTACACGAGATAGAGGCTTGGTCAACACATCGACAACCTGTTTATCCATGCTAACATGTTGGAGCTTTATGGCTCCTCTCTGCACCATGTCACAGAAGTAATGGTATTGGATCTCTATGTGTTTCAACTTGTCAAGAAATACAGAATTCTATGTTATCTTTATACAACTCTGGTTATCACATAGGATCGTGGTTGCTTCCATCTCTAGGTTGAATAGACCACTCAACAACTTACGAATCCATATGGCTTCACAACTTCTAGACCACACATCAATGTATTATGCTTTTGTTGTACTGAGAGAAATGTTTGATTGCTTCCTACTCTGCCATGAGATCATGGCTTATCCCAAACTGAAACGACATCCTAAAGTGCTCTTCCTGTCAGAGACACTTCCAGCCCAATCTGAATCAGTGCACCCACTCAGTGTGAAAATATGATCTCCATCATAACTGAGACCGTAATCTGATGTACCCTTAAGGTACCTCATCACACGTTTTGTAGCAACTAGGTGAACATGTATGGGTTCTACCAGAAACTGACTCAAATTGTTCACGGAAAAATATATATATGGTCTAGTGTTTGTCAGATACATCAACGATCCAATGATCTGTCTATACAACGTGGAATCAATCAATTCTGACGAAGTGTCGACCAGAATCTTCAGCTTCGTTTCCATGGGTGTATCATGGACTTGCACTCCAACATATCAAATCTTCGGGATTTCAACTACATACTTCCCTTGGTTAAGGAAGATTGTCTCTGTGCTCTACCATACCTCAAAACCTAAGAAATAATGCATTAGGCCAAGGTCTTTCATCTCAAATTCTGAAGAGAGCTTCTTCTTACATTCGGTGATGAGATTTTATTCTCTAGTTAAGAATAATTCATCCACATACAACAACAATATCATCGGCTCATCATTCATAACCTTGAAGTAAAGGTTAGAATCAACTTTACTCTTGGTAAATCCCAAGCTCGTCAAGAAATTGTCAATTCTTCCATACCAAGCTCTAGGAGATTGCTTCAACAAGTACATATCTTCCTTCAACTGGTAGACATGAGTCTTTCTATCTTCAATCTTTAAATCAAAGTTTCTCATTACATTGTACCAATCTGGTACACTTTCTCAGCAGCAACTCAATCTTCACAAACATGTGCTAGCTCTATGTGCTTTATGTAAGGCACTATCTCTCTCACTGTCTGGGAGTATGTCCTCTACTCTCTCTTCAACTATTCCTTCTAGAATCTGGGACTCTGTACCTGCAGCTGCTTTGAGGCTAAGAATGACTGCTTCATTCTCACTGTGGCTGCTAAAATATGAGAGTAACTCCTCTTATTCTATCATGACAACAGTTTCATCTAAAACTGAGAGTGGCTCAATAACTGATATTGAAGATAGCTCTTCTTCTTTCATGGAGGTAACTCTATCTTTCATTGTAGTCATGTCTCCATGACCCAACTAGTGTACTGCACCAACTTCCACTCAATTTTAAAAATGGGGATTGCTCCCCCTACATCTCATACTACATATGATTCATGGTTGTTCTGGTTGTCTTCATAAATACTGGAACTATTTCTTCAATAAGTGTCTCGTCATAGTCTTCTCCCTTTTGCTGCGAGAATCCTCTGGACATAAATTGAGATTTGTACATCTACAACATGTTTGATCTATATAGATCAATACTGAATTTTCTTCTTACGGAAGAATCCATATCCTAGTCTTTCTGACTGGCTTCCTTCTTTGTCACTTAAACAAGGGAATCTTCCCAGGAGATTTCATATCTCCTAGAAGTTTATGAAGCTACGATCTAGTCTTCTCAAGACATCTGTCTCCCAGTCATGGAATTTGAATCTTCATCTGATAATTTATGAGATCAGGCTTACTCTCGATTTCTGCTGAGTCTATAAGGACTTCATCATCTCTTACAGGGTATACTTGGTGTTGAATACCAAGTCTATATGTGAAAGACAGAGTCAGGCTTCAAACGAGTTATGATTCTCATTCTAATGTTCGGTCATCTCTGGAGCCTTTTTCTCCATTCAATCAATCTTCATATGAGATACTTTGAATCTCAAGAGATAACTTCTTCTTCATCTTCTTTGGTACATGAGTATATATGGTCATGTACATAGTTTGCTTCATGTCTCATATAATATGTTGCCTTCAACAACCTTCACTGTAGCTTCCTCAGAGTTATCACCTGTGACTTGAAACAAGGTCAACAAGAAAGAATAATACTCCCTTGATAGTAGTAGATGAAACAATAGCACAAATAATCATCACAGTAGCTCCTTCAAAGCTATCACTTGTGACCTGTCTGAAGTAAGGATCAAAAGTAAGAAATACAATACGAAATGAGGTCAACACTCTTATAGTGTTGTGATCAACCATTCCTCCATGGCAACCTGGAACTAACAAAAGAGGTTTCTCCTAGAGGAGATGTTAGTTGTATCAAGCAAATGATTACATTAAGCATTTATCTCAATATGCTGACATGCTACCAAGTATAGTACTTTTCAAAGACTTCTATCTTAACTATAGTGTTTACTTGTAAAGGGGTAGTTATCAACTTGTCATATGCAACTTTGAATCTTATCAACTTAATTAATCACACCTGGAACCTCGATCTTTGTCCTCAAGAATGAGTGTGCTTTCTTCAACCTGTCTTCTGTACTAAGACAATATGATATCTTGATAGAAGGTTGGGTTAGAGGGTAAACTCTATGATCTCAACTTTTAAACCATCTACTACTTTGACTCGGATTTTGACCAAAGGTTAGAATGATGGTCATAGCTACAACATGCAACACTGATCAAAATAATGTCATAACCAATAGATGCATATCAGAATAATCACACCTGGGTTGCATTATTCCTCTGAATGTGTTGGATCTTGAGATCCTTCTGGATCTATGGCAAGAGATCCCTTCTCCTGCAAATACCCTTTAACGCTTAATAATTTAAACATATGTGAGTACATACCTCTGATAACATTTGCAGGTAGTGGCACCATCTGGTAGCAGCGACAATGATCACCAACTCTTAAAAACTTCAAGAGTGACTGCAACTGGTACTACAGTTGATAATTCAACTAATAATGAAACTGCAATTGATATTGCAGCTGGTTCTGAGACTACAACTGCAACTACAACTTAGGGTTTTATGAGGAAACCCTAATTTTTCAAACTTCAAATTTTGAAATTCTAATCCAGGGGATAGATGCGCTGAGCTGAGGTGAGTAAGCTGGCGTAGTTAGATTTCTGAAAATCCAACTTTTACCCCCTCAAACTTGACCAACGAATTTTTGGACTGGTGCTTCTGGTTTTCTGGTACCTCTGGTTTTTTGGTACTTCTGGTACTTTTGGTTTTCTGGTTTTTCGATACCGATGAAAACTAGGGTTTCATTTTTCGGGATATATGCCCACTGAAAAGGTGCACTAAAGGTGCCAAAGAACTCATTGGGTTAGGGCACACTTTTCTAGATGGTTTTGAGGATGAAACTCTTCTTCAATAAAAATCCTTAATTTGCATGTATGACAACAATGACATTTTTCTCTTTCTCTTGTGAAAGATGCTCTCTTCAGCTTAGATCTAATACCATGTTAAGGTTTAAGATATTATTGAGTTTCTTTTATTTCATTAGATAACCATAACATAAATAGGATCACTGAGAAATACACAATCACAAGAGACACATCATTTATCCTAGGAAACCCTCATGGGGGAGAAAACCTAGCAAAAAATTCCTTAATATAGATAGCCAATACAATGCCAAGAGCTAACTCAAACAAATACAAAAAGTCCTCTCCCAATAATGCACCTTTCTCTCTCTCTTCTTCTCCAACTGCAGCTCTAGACTTACGCTCTGATCATCAAGTGAGTGAGTGAACAAATGAGGCACTAGCCTCTCTTATTTATACAATTTGGCACATGTGAACTGGGGTGTCTTTTCATTGGTTGGGCCGACTTCTCATTATAGGTGGTTATAATCACTTTAATATATTCTGGGTGGTTATAACCACTTTAATATATTCTAGGGTCGACTTTTCATTTAGCCCATTACAATTAGGGTTTGACCAATCCGAAAAAGGGGATTTGGTCATTTACAATACCTGACATGATCAATCCACAAAAGGGGATTTCTAATGAGTAATACATCAATAATAATTAGAATACTCTTTGCAGTTACAATATTTCAACATATAGAAGTAAAATACAGGCCCTCTATACCTGACAATGTCAAGCATTGGAAGGTGTTTGAGGATGATCTTGAAATCAAAAGATTCCTAGAAACTGTGGATGAGTTTTCTGCATTACACATCGATCAAGATCCTGATTTTGACATAGATCCTCATGCTGATGTTTTTTCTGAACAAGATTGTTGATCATCATATTTTTCAGCTACCCAACAATCATATCCCAAAGGGACTGGTCCATCTAGAAAGGTTATTTGACAGAAATGATGTGGCATTGAAGGGTAAAGTCTCAAATGATGATGTTGATGTGGCTGAGTGCAATATTGGCACAAAGAGGAATCCAAAATTTGTCAAGTTGTCAAGAAGCTTGTCGAAGGAACAAAGGGCTGAGTATACTGAGTTATTATGAGAATTTGTTGATGTGTTTTCCTGGGCTTATGAAGACCTCAAAACATACGACACAACTGTCATTGAGCATAATATCCCATTGAAAGAGGAGGCCAAACCATTTAGGTAGAAATTAAGACAAATAAATCCTATGCTGCTACCTATTATGGAAAGGGATGTGAAGAAGTTGTTGGATGCCCAAATCATTGTCCCTTTGAGATATTTTGAATGGGTGACCAACCTGGTCCCGGTGAGGAAAAAGAATGGAGAAATCAAACTCTGTGTCAATTTCAGGAACCTGAACAGGAGCTCCAAGAAGCACAATTACCTAATGCCAAAGATGGAACACATATTACAGAGGGTAACAGGGGCATCCAGGATTTCCATGACTGATGGTTTTTCTAGTTACAATCAAATCTATGTTCTTCCTGGAGACAGAGAAAAGACAACCTTCACCACTCCCTGGGGTACATTCATGTATGCCAAAATGTCATTTGTATTGATGAACATAGGAGCAACCTTTCAGCGAGCCATGGACATAGCTTTCATAGGGGAAAGGGACAAATTTGTGGTCATCTATCTGGATGATATTACAATGTTGTCCAAATCTGATAAAGAAAATTGCTATCATCTTAGAAGGGTCTTCTTGAAATGCAGAAAATTTGATCTCTCCCTAAATCCTAAGAAGTCCTTATTTGCCATGAAGGAGGGAAAATTGTTGGGACGCATAGTATCATCTGAGGGGGTCAGAATTTATTCAAGCAAGGTGGAGGCTATACAAACCTTATCACTTCCTAGATCCAGGAAAGAGGTTCAGTCCTTCCTGGCCAAAATTAATTTTCTGAGAAGGTTTGTTTCAAATTTTGTTGAATTGGTGAAGCATATCATAGCCATGCTCAGGAAGGGGAATGATGTAAAATGGACCGTTGAGTCAATAGAATCCTTCAATCAAATCAAGAAGGCCTTGAATGAGGCACTTGTTCTTATCAGTCTGGATTACTCCAAGGATTTTCTGATTTTTTCTTTTGCTTCTTTTGATACAGTGGCAATTGTTTTATTGTAGAAAAACGTTGAAGGGTTGGAGAAGCCTATATCATTTTTCAGCAGAGCACTAAGAAATGCAGAGGTGAAATATAACATCATGAAGAAATAGGGCTATGCATTAGTCAAAGCCCTCAAGGCTTTCAAAATCTATGTCCTTCATTCAAGGGTTATTGCATATGTCCCTTCAACTGTTGTGAAGGACATTCTCATTCAGCATGACATAGATGGAAGAAGCAGTAAGTAGATTGCCAAAATCCTTGAGTTTGATCTAGAAATAAATTCCACCAAACTAATTAAAGGCCAAGGTTTAGCCAAGCTATTGGCTGAATCTAAGTATAAAACTTTGGGGGTTAACTTCATCAACACTTGCCTAGAAAATCAACAGGCTAAGTTGTCTGATAAAAGTCCTCGGGACAACCCTCCATTGACATAATGCAC
>ML777167.1:294305-317098 GCA_009831015.1 Picea engelmannii | reverse complement strand
ATGGAATCAACATGTTTGGCACACCTGCCCACTTTGATGGAGGGCCTAACCTTGATGCTTTAGAAAACAAAGAGGTTGGTCGTGACCATCGAAATCCACTACCGACACCTCACCAAAAACGATGTGCAAAGGAAATCAAAGGCAACAAACTAGGATCTAGGGTTCTAGAGACTAACGAACAGTGAACCCAGGATGACAGAGAGGGTTTCCAGAGATAGGTGTGGCGACAGAGAAAAACATGAAACAACGAACTGAGATGCAAGGTTCCAGAATCTAGCAAAAATACAACCGGTACAATGATGATGGATTCCAGAGGCAGGTGCGGCGACAATGAACCAGGAAGACGACTAGGAAAAACCTTAGCCGCAATGGCAACATCATGCGCTCCAACTCATCTTTTCTTCTTTGGTCCTCAAGAAAACCTCATTAACAATATCTACTTAAGCAAATTTCCAACTGTCAAAGCCTACAAGAGCTTACAAACATAATGTTTCACCTGTTGCTAACATATCCACTTTTCCTATTAGTACATAAAGAAAGGGTTTACATAGGTCTCTTATAACACCCTCTTGTTGGGCCTCCATGCTAAAAGTGCCAATGCCATACCTAGCTATGCCTGCAACAACTCTTCCACAAGCTTGTTGTAGAGGCATTGACCATGCACTTGAAGACAAGGTCTTCACAACAGTCGCCATAATTTTGCTTGCATGGGGAATGATGTTTTTGCTATGCACTTTGGAAAGTACTTCATATAGAGATATTGCATACTGACGAGAAGCCTTACTACTTTCTTTAGAGTCTAAGACTTTGTCTAAGAATAAAGGTATTGTCCTCGTGTCCATAAGCTCTACACAGTTTTTTAGCGCATTCATTATTCCATCTTTAAATATTGTTTCCTTAGAAGGTTTTGAATTCAAACTGTCATTGATAAAAGTGTCTTCCCCATTTTCATGTGATGACTTCTTGATGGCTTTAATCGGTTAGTGGCTTTAATTGACACAAGGCGGGAGTAACCTCCGACACCTGCTCACAGGATCGCTCAATCAACTACATGAGCCGAAGCGGCTCTTCTGATTCCCTGCTGGAATCTTGGTTGAAAACCCGATCCACAGGTCCTTATCTCATCCACACGACTCTCTGCACTCAACCGTGATCTTCCCTGACTCAGTTTTGGGTTTCGGGGTTTCATGATCCCCGAAGTCAAGAGTTCCTGTCCTCTTGAATCCCCGATCTCCGATGAGCTCCCATCCGGCCTTAGTCCCTCCTGCTAGACTCTCTAGTCCATATGACTAGTTCTCATAAGACCGCAGCATTATATTCCTTCCGTCGGGGTTTTGGGCTTCAAAATCCCGATGAGCTCTTTTTCTCGCTAGCCCTCCAGGCTAAGCTCGTGGTCCACGTGACCTCTATCTCACAAGACCGCAACCTTGTCTCCCATCGGGGTTTC
The DNA here is from genome assembly GCA_009831015.1 of Picea engelmannii. NCBI lineage: Eukaryota > Viridiplantae > Streptophyta > Pinopsida > Pinales > Pinaceae > Picea > Picea engelmannii. The sequence continues at coordinate 315,651 of ML777167.1, read as the reverse complement.
GGACTTTCCAATGTCCAAATACAATCGTCCTCAGGATTCGTGATCCCTCAAATCCTGGCGCACTCTTCACGCGTTAGCCCTCTTAGCTAGACTCTGGCCCATATGACCATTATTCCTGTGACCTCAATCTTATCCCTCGTCGGGGTTTCGCGGTTTCTAATGCCAAAATGCATTGGCCCACGGGATTCCCGATTCCTCGAATCTCGACTCTCCGCTACGCTGACAACTGGCTCCCACTATGGCACTTTTCTCCTTGTCGGGGTTTCGGACTTCGTGATTCCGAAATGCCCCAAACCTTTTGTCACCAGGATTCCCGATATCCCAATGACTAAAATGTCGATAGACGACTTCTTTTCGGGACTTCCCTGATGCTCTAATTTCTTCCACGCGTCCTCTCCAAATGGACGGTTCAGATCACCTCTCGGGATTTTGAGACTTTTGATGTCCCGATTCTTTCAACCTCAGGAACTCTGATTTCCCGATTGCCAATATATCGACTCTCTTCGGATTTCTGACACCTGTCTCCCCAAATGGACGGCTCAGATTATATCGGTGTTTTCACTATGGACTTCTCCGATCTCCTATCCATGGGAATGTCGATATCCCAACTCCCAATGCTTCGATCTTCGCCACGTGTCTCCACTAATGGACGGTCCAGATCTCCCCGGTATTTCAAGACTTGAAGTGTCTCGACTTTCTCGACCTCAAGAGTTTCGATATCCCGAACGCCGATATCCTGATAAGCCAACTCTTTCGGGATTTCACCTTGGCTTTTCCCGATGTTTTAACCACCGTGTAACTCACGACAGATCTGACGGTTGTCGGGTCTTTGGATCAAGATCCAATGGTCCAAATCTCTTTCCCCAGCCGATCCGACGGCTGTCGCTGCTCCTCCTGAGCTTCTGCACACTTTCTTCCTACATTGGAAGAATTCCAAGTCCTCAAAGGCCTCGACCTTTGTGCTCTTTTTCCTCTGTGAGSTCCACGACCTTGAGCTTCACTACGCGTAATAAAACCATTGGCTCCTCCTGAGCTTTTCTTCTGAATCCTCAAAGGATTCTTTGACTACTGCACTCTGCAGAGTCTTCACGCACCCACAATGTTGTCTCTCTTGAGCTTCTCACACGTTCAGATCCTTATGGGATTTTGTCTTTCTTCCTCCTCTACGAACTCCTTTGCTTGAGCTCTCAACTRCGCGTATAAAAACGTTGTCCCTCCTGAGCTTTGGGAACTTTGAACTCTCCAAAGAGTTCTTCAGCCTCTGCACTCCTTGCAACCCGACTCTGTGCGTGAAATCACTCGCCCTCCTGAGCTTATCCTTCTTCCAGATCCTTGAAGGATCCTTTGACTTCTGCACTCTACAGGGTCTTTACACACACTCACAGTGTTGTCTCTCCTGAGCTACTCAACACTTAGACCCCTAGGGGATTTTGTCTTTCTTCTCCCACAGATGGAGAATGTTTGGATGCCCCTCTGGCTATCCTCAGCCTCAAGCAACTCTTGCTGAGCCTTCTGGGTATTCAGTAACCCTGCGAAGATCCCTCAGTGGATTCTTCCTCTAACTTCCAGAACTCAAAGAGTTCTCTTCTCCTATGCTTGTATGCATAATGTCTCTATTTCCCACCTGGCAGAGTATCTTTTTTAGAACTTCCAGCGGTTCCACTTTCTTTTGTGCACGTATTCACCCACTCAATGCCCACCTGGCAGAGCTCTCAGAATCCTCAACGATTCTGGTTCTTCTCTGAACTCACAGCAGAGTCCTTCTTCTGTGCACTCCTTGCACCTGCTCAATGCCCACCTGGCAGAACTTCACAGAATCCTTAGTGATTATGGCTTTTTTCTAAACTTCTCAACAGAAGTCTTCCTCAACACCCTGTGCATGTGCTCAATGCCCACCTGGCAGAGCTTCACAGAATCCACAGCAAAATTCTGTCTGCAACTGTGTCTCTCATACACAGCCTTGCCTCCAAGGTATTTAGCAACCTTGAGGTCTTCACTGAGTTGTTGATTCCAGTCCCTGTGCCGCAGCACGTCTTTGTCTGAACCCGCAGTGTTCAAAAGTGCAACCCCTGTAAACGGCTATCAGAACCCGTAGTGTTCTGTCACACCCTCCTGGTGTGAAGCCTCAAAGACCTTCAACCCTGGAAATCAAGAACTCCTGCAAATGCCTAACATACATACATTCACAGCATATAAAAGAACACACCAAGGCATCCACATAATACAGAAAATATGCAGGAAAAAATGCTTATGTTTATATTACATAAAATGCCTCTTTACAAAGGTGTTCCTAAGCACGACCTGTAACAAGGTCTCAGCTCTTCTCTTCTGCTCTCAACTTACTTCCAAAATGAGATACTAAAAATCTCTTTTACCTGAGGGGGCTCTTAGAGCTCTTCCCTCCAACCTACCTACCCTATTCAATTACATTGAATGGGTTGTCTAGTCCAGAATCGGATCTAGATATCAGCCATACAAACATTTAAGGCCGATCTTATCTATAGCCTGTGCAAAGGCACGGCTCTACAGCTCACCAACTTAGACATTTAATTACATTCAATTCATAATTAAAAGATGAGAGTTGCACCTCTCTTCATATTGAATGCACGCGCTTGACGTGGTTGGCTGGATGGATGACATGGAGAGATGCTCCTACATCAAACTCCTTAGCTACAAAATTCACGAGCTCCTGCTCATGAGCTTCCCCTCTCTCAGCTTTGGAAATCCTCCTGGATCCCAAACAAATATATGGAGTTGTTCCTCTACTCCATCCTGTTGTTGTTGTTGCTTTTGTGTTGTTGCTGCTGCTTCTTCTCTTATGCTCAGTCTCTCCTCGATGGCAGTCTCTGCTGACCCCAACATCAGCCTTCTGATCTCTTCTATCACCTCATCCAACTACTCCAGTGGCTGGCTCTGTTTATACAGCCTCCTCAGCTGCAAAAATTTTTGGCACATGAGAAGATCATCATGATCTCCCATGTCTCCTTTATCAGCCTCCAACTTTACCTGTTGGATGTGCATGCCCTGCACTTTCACCCTCTCTTCCAGGGCTTCTATCTGTTCCCACAGATCAACAAAGCAAATGTTGTCTGCCTCTTCTTCCTCTACTTCTGCAACTTCCCATGTTGCAGTATTTTCAGTCCCCGGGCTAAAAATACTGAGCCATTCCTCAGAATGCTCATCATCCTCTTCTTCTTCTTCTTTTGTTTTCAGCTTCAGTGCTACAACTTCCTCAGCTTCCTGGCTGAAGTCATTGAGCCATTCCTCAGAATGCTCACTCTCTTTTCCTTCTTGGGTAGCTTCCAAAACCTGCTCCAATTCTTCTTCTTTACTGACAGTCACAACTGACTGTTCTGTTGTTGCACCATCTGCAACACAAACTTCTGCCTCCTTCTGGGAAAATGGTAGGAGTACTCCAATTCCCCCAGTCATCAGAAGATTTCTCATATCTTCCTCCTCTGTCAGTTGCATCTGCTGATCTAAATTCATCTCTGAATTTATGAGACTCTCAGATAGTCTCATCTGCTCTGTCATCTCCTCAGGCTGATCAAAACTTACCTGCTCATCCCTACCCACCTGGCAATATGGGATGTCCCTGCTGCCCTCCTGGCAGACCATGGAATCAACTAATTCCAACTTTGTTTCCTTGCCCACCTAGCAAACTGGAAACCTTTCGTTGCCCTCCTGGCAGTCTTCGAGATCTCGCAGCAACCTCATACCATTGCTCAGCTGGCAATGTGAAATTCCCTAGCTGTCCTCATGACAGTCTCTGAGATCCCGCAGTGATCTCAACCCTTTGCCCACCTGGCAAACTAGAACTTCTTTTCTGCCCTCCTGGCAGTTCTTGAGATCCTCAATTGATCCCAATTCATTTTCAAAATAATCAAGACCTCTCCCAGTCTCTGGTTCACATACCTGAACCACCTTCTTATCCTGCCGCATCTACAGTTCGAGCTTGTCTATTTCTGCCCTTATTTCAGCGAGCTCTCTATCCATTTCTTTATCCATTTATACAAGCTTTTATGCCTTGCTTTTCTTCCCAGCATGTCTATGGCCTTCAGTAACCATGGTGTTGTCTCTGTCTGCTTTCCTAGCAAACCTGTTGCTGTCACTCCACACTAAGAGCTCTACCAGCTTCATCCTGTAGTCCTGCCGACTGTCTACTTGATTGCTACCTACCTGTAAACAATCCTTACAGAGTCCTCAGCAACTCTGTCTTCTTTCACCTAAAATATACAGATGAATTTCCTGCTCTGATACTACTTGATGTGTATCAGAGTGCTCTTTTCCTCTTTCTACCTCTTCCTGCCTGAAATATACAGACAAGAATCAAGATCTGATACCACTTGACGCAAGGCGCGAGTAACCTCCGACACCCGCTCACAGGATCGCTCAATCAACTACATGAGCCGAAGCAGCTCTTCTGATTCCCCGCTAGAATCTTGGTTGAAAACCCGATCCACAGGTCCTTATTTCATCCACACGACTCTCTGCACTCAACCGTGATCTTCCCCGACTCAGTTTCGGGTTTTGGGGTTTCGTGATCCCCGACGTCAAGAGTTCTTGTCCTCTTGAATCCCCAATCTTCGATGAGCTCCCATCCAGCCTTAGTCCCTCCTGCTAGACTCTCTAGTCCATGTGACTAGTTCTCATAAGACCGCAGCCTTATATTCCTTCCGTCGGGGTTTTGGGCTTCAAAATCCCGATGAGCTCTTTTTCCCGCTAGCCCTCCAGGCTAAGCTCGTGGTCCATGTGACCTATATCTCACAAGACCGCAGCCTTGTCTCCCATCGGGGTTTCGGAATTTCCAATGTCAAAATACAATCATCCTTAGGATTCGCGATCCCTCGAATCCCGACGCGCTCTTCACGCGTTAGCCCTCTTGGCTAGACTCTAGCCCATATGACCGTTATCCCCGTGAACTCAGTCTTATCCCTCGTCGGGGTTTCGGGGTTTCTAATGCCAAAATGCATTAGCCCACGGGATTCCCGATTCCTCGAATCCCGACTCTCCGCTACGCTGACAGCTGGCTCCCACAATGGCACTTTTCTCCTTGTCGGGGTTTCAGACTTCGCGATTGAGAAATGCCCCAAACCTTTTGTCACCAAGATTCCCAATATCCTGATGACTAAAATGTCGATAGACGACTTCCTGTCGGGACTTCCCTGATGCTCTGATTTCTGCCATGCGTCCTCTCCAAATGGACGGTTCAGATCACCTCTCGGGATTTCGAGACTTTTGATGTCCCGATTCTTTCGACCTCAGGAACTCCGATTTCCCGATTGTCAATATACCGACTCTCTTCGTATTTCTGACACCTGTCTCCCCAAACGGACGGCTCAGATTATATCGGAGTTTTCACAGGGATTCCATTGGGAGTCCAAAGAGTCGCTTCGGCTCAGAAGGGAACATTGAGCTATCCTTGAAGACCGGGAGGTCAAGCGCAGAGACCCTGCGGGATGTGTGTAGGAGCGTCGCCCCATCATTAATCATATAGTGGTGATTCTTAAATTCTTACCATAAAGTGGGGTGTAAAATATTTCTACTTTTATCTTTCCTTTAGCAATTTCTAGGAGTAAAGAGACGGATTCTTGTTACGCTTAAAGAAAGATATTGCTATGATTTTATAATCAAAATATGTGATCTACATGTAAAGGCTACCAATTCATTGCCTATATTTTGCTTCTATATCATATCAGAGTAGGCTAACTCGAGAGCAATCTTCCCTCCTGAGTTTCGCTTTTCAGGGAAAAAACCGGATCTAAATACGACCAAATTTTCAGGGGTAGTCTGAGTTTTGCATGGATCAAAGTTCCATGCATTTCATAACCTTACTCCAAGGGTTTTTCCCCATTTTAAACCAACCTAGATACTCAGAAAATCGATCAAAGTTCGGGATTAGTCGGAAATTTAAAGGCAGGTCGTTGGAAAACCTGTTGGAAAAATAACTCAAGAGAGAAGATTACTCCCGAATTAGCCCACTCCATATCATATCACCCCTTTTATCTGGATTTATTCAGGAATACCTTTAAACTTCTTTTTAGATTTATTCAGAAATACCTTTAAACTTCTTTCTGGTTTGATTCAGTAATAGCTTTAAACTTTAAAGGCATTTGTTTCCATGCATAATTTTGTAAAAAATGTAAAAATGAATAAAAAAGTGAATGATATTCACAAAGTTTTGAACAGTTATTTAATAATAATTACGGATTGAATTTTAAATGTAAACCACGATTACTTCACTCTAAACTATATTTAAATTTATTTTAATAATACCATGTTTTCTAATCTTTGAGTATATGAATATTTCTATTTTTTATACGTTTTATATCAGACATATCTCATCGTTGAGATTTCCTTCGACTTTATGACCCTCACCTCTTTTCAAAGTTGTATTTTTAAGAATAGGTAAGCACGTTCAAAATAATTTTAATGTTTAGTTTTAGTGATAATATAATGGAGGACAATAACTTTATGTTAATTCGAGAACTTTGTTTGTTTGGATTCCACGCATAAAGTTAAAGAGAGACATAAATCGGTGAACTAGTCCGGTCAGGGGAGAATTTTGCACCGGATGTGAATGTGGTAAAACTTTTCAAACCTATTTTTTTACAAGAAATTCATTGTACGAGGAATAAATTATGCTGCTTTATGTTGATGTAAATTAAAGTGGAAAATAGAAGGGACTTTTTAACATCGAGGAAGACTCCCAAGGGACAAAAATTATTTTATTAAGATTTTTTTTCTACTCGTAATTAGATTACTGTAATGTTTGTGGATTAAAGGTTAATTAAAATGTGCTAGGTTTTTTTTTCTCCTTTGAGGTGTATTTTTGGGTAATTATCCCAATTTTTGTATTTGTTGGATTTTAATGAGAATAAGGCTTTTTAGATGGCATTTAGATAACATCAGTTCAATGTGCTCCCAATGGTTCGTTTTTAAGATTTAAGAGATTTATTGCTCTTATTTGTTGTGATCAAGGTCAATTGTGTAGTTGTGTTACTAATTGTTTTTGAACTGTTAAATATGTACCATTTCAATTGCAAATGGTTTCAAAAACTCTACAATTTAACACATAATAATAATAATAATAATCTAATTTTAAGCTCACGACCAAGCCAGACACCAAATTGGTGTATGAGAACCCCTTGTTTGTAGTACAAGAGACCCCCTCCGCACAACGATTTGATTGCTAAAGTTTATGGAGGTGTATATACTGCTAAAGAACATGTGACCTCTTAAGAGGAAACACATGATCTTAACCATTAGGCCCACTCAAGTAACAAGATCAAGTTTTGTATAATTGTGTCAGTTGAGCAACAACAATATTGTACATTTTTTTAGATTGTGTTATTTTTTGTAACTTAATTCATGTGTACCAATAGTAATTCACAATTAAGCAATTTTGTGTTATGGTTATGTTATTTGTTTGAAACTTGTTTTACAATTTATTGTTGGTATGTTTATGTGTCGACAATCACACTATCCAGGACATGTTGATAATCCTTAATTAGTGCAAATTGCTTCTTCATTCTTGATTGTAAAATTCATATAATATTCACTCAGAGAGATCATTGTATACTGAGATCAAAACCTTATTGTGTTTTTCCATCACAACTTGTTTGGTTACTATGGTTTAGAGTGACCAAGTTGTGAGATTTGACTAATTTAACCACAAACTAAAGAACAATCCATCACTAGGGACTTGATCTTATCTTTGCTCATTTCATTCAAAGCATTGAGCCTGTAAAAGGTTCGAATATGCTAGAAAGTTGACAAGTATTTCCTTGTTCATGGTCCAAGGCATGCCTCCTAATACTCGAGGAGTTGGCACACACATAATGTTTTGCATATACATGTTGATACAAATTAGAGAGCTATTGATTTGATTCCATGATGCAAATCAAAGGAAACCTAAAACAAATTGCATTTTTTAAGTTATGAGTGTGGAAACATGGATATAAATTAATTTTTTCTTTTTTCTCAAGACTCTAAAGAACATCCCTTAAAAAACAACTAGTAAAGTGGATAGTGTTTCATCCACACTTAAGAAGTAAATGATTTATTTTGTATATACATGAGTTGAATGCACTTGATGTAATTCTCGCCACTACAAGAAGTTTTTACTTTGATTTCAAATATTCACTTATCTAAAAATGAGCATTTAGAAAGCTTTCTTTCTAAAAATTCATTTTTTTTCAACACTTGAGAATGAAAAAAATAGGATTGAGCTTGTATTTTCATATGAATGCATCTACTATCCCCTATTATAATATCTTGGTGTGTTGAGTGTAATGCAATTTGACTATATCAAATTGGACAAGACATGGTATTATTATTTATGGTGCTACCAGACTAGACAAATCGAATATGGTTGGTATAAATTATGCCATCTTAAAACTTCAAAGTACACTTATGCAGAAACGAGTAGCAGGTGGAGCAGAGAAGAGCCATGTCGTGGGATGGGTATTCCCGTGAACAAGAGAAAGGATAGAGGGATGGATCAAAATTTTGGAGTTTAAAAATTTCCCTTTGCATTTTCCTATGAATCTTCCCCTCCCTCATTTATTAATTTTCTCTCGTCACNCCCCCCCCCCCCCCCCCCCCCCCCGCGCCTGCCCCCTCATAGTTACCTTATGATTTTCCACATCATGTTCTATTGTTCCCCTCAAGGTGACCCTATCATTCCTCACATCAAGATATGTAGACTACATTCTTTTCAATGATAAATTGGAACTCCCTAGAAGAATGTTGTCAAAATTGTGTGCAAATGTGACTACAAATTCATAACACGTATTTTTTTTATCAAATACAATATCACAATGCTATAACAGTGTTAACACAACACTTTATATTTATGAATAAGATGCTAACGAAACAAAAAATGACACAAACATGATGCTCTTGATGCACGATCGATTAAATCAATGCACAAATGATGCAATTATGATGCATATCAATGTAGAAACAATGTAGACATGAAGTAAGGATAAATAATATTTTTTTTGAATTTTTTTAGCACTGTAAATATGACACAAACAAAATGAAAAAAATTACGCAAAATTCCATCCCAAAAACTCAACATGCACCAAAAAACAAACATTACCAAGGGAGAATGGGCTATAACGATGCAAATTAGTGACTCTACAACCCCATATTGTAGTAGTGTTTCCAAGCCCAACAATTGTCTGTAAGCTCCACTAGAGCACTAATGAATTGAGGGTAGACCAACAAATTGACTCCTACTTTTCATTTTAGCATGATTAGAATAAAAAAATCGAGCACTCAATCAAATTATTGCCATGGCCATACATAACAAAAGTCCCATGATTTTGACTTCTTCTAAATAGAGAAAATTAGTCATGCAAATCGAAGCCATCAATTAGCAGACTATATGTTTTCTCCTATGGTCACTTAAGCCTTGAACATTCCATGGTTCCTTTTATTGCAAACCAACAACATTATACATCTCTACCTCATCATCTTGAGCATCCCAAAGAGGTTTAAAGGGTCTTTATGAAAAATTCAAGGTGTGAATCACCCAATCCTCAAGAGTAATTTGTCACGACCATTTAGGTTGGTCATCGACATCGACAATAGTTTCATGGTCCTAAGTATGTAGGAGAGGTGGTGGAGATCAATAATCTCAACAATTACCACTCATTTTCTAGGTTGGGCTAGAGGAATCCTTTGCCATCCTAATAAATTTGTTCTTCCTTACCACTTCAATATACTAGATGTAATATGATATGAAAAACATAACTATTTAGGAGGCAATGGTAGAACAACAATGATATATCCAAAACAATACCAGAATAATACCATAATAACACCAGAAAGATAACCTTTATTAATGATAGCAAAGTTCACTTTCTTCTTCGAGGGGGAAACCTCCAACAAAGCGGAGCTCTATTAAAATAATATCCAAGACAAGATATCCAATGCCTCCTACTCTTATTTATACTAATTCTACTTTCTAAGGAAACTTCTAGAGGAAGATTTTTCTAGAAGTGGAAGCTTCTATTAGGTCTTCTTACATTGAATTATTATCCTTTATTTATTAGGCCTTATTAACTAATGTCATCCTTTATTACATAGAAAACATATCCTACTAACTAATGACCCATGGAGAGGGGTTAGGATCGGATCCTAACATGCCATCCCCCTTCAAAATAAGCCTTGTTATCAAGGTTGTAGGTGCGGAAACTGCTAGACTATGGTTGTTGGTTCCCAAGTCGCATCCTCTGGTGATGTGTCCTTCCACTTGATCAAGACTTCCTTGGTAGTTCTGCCACGCATTTGATGTTCACAGTGATTGAGGATTGATTTTGGTTGGATCCAAAGAGAGCCCTCTTCATCTAATTTCAGAAGGATGGCTTGGACCCTACAATTTTGTCCCACCACTTTCTTCAGACAGAAAACATGGAACACCAGATGTATTTTGGAAGTAGCAGGAAGGGCCAATTTGTAGGCCAATTAACCAATACACTCGATGATCTGGTAGGGCCCATAAAACTTGGGTGCCAACTTGTGATGTCCCTAGGCTTTGATAGATGTTTTCTTGTAAGGTTGGAGTTAGAGAAACACCTAATCACCTTCCTGAAAAACCCTTTCTGAATGATGTTGGTCTACCTATTGCTTCATGCAATTTTGGGCCATGTGGAGGTTATCCTTTAGAGACTCTAAGGTGGTTGTGCAACCTTGCAACCTTGTATCAATAGATTGGACCTATGATGTGCATGGAAGATAGATCGTGATTGTAAGTGGGCATTGGCCATACACTGCTTCATATGGGGTCATTTTAGTGGTCATATGATATGAAGTCTTGTACCACCATTCTACTAAGGGGAGCCATTTCACCCACTAGTGTTGTTAGTCCAAATCAAAACACCACAAGTAGGTTTCCAAACATTTGTTGACCACTTATTTTTKGTCGTCAGACTAGGGGTGATAAGTTGTGCTCCTGTTCAGCTGGGTGCTCTGCAATTTAAACATCTCTTGCCAAAATGTGATGGTGAAATTTGGGTCACGATCAGATACTATAGAGGTGGGCATGCCATGTAACTTTAAAATGTGATCAAGGAAAACTTGTGCTACTATTTCGGGTGTGAAAAGGTGGGGTAATGCACAAAAATAAGCTTACTTGGAGAGACGATCAACCACCACATGATGACGGACTTGTTCCCATCTTTAGGAAGGCCCACTATAAAATCCATGGATATTTTTGTCCACATACAAGTTGGAATGGGAAGGGGTTGTAGGGCGCCTAGAGACTTGATAGTTTCACCTTTATTATGTTGGCACACCTCACATTCAGTGACAAAGTGAAGGATATCCTTCTTCATGCTTGTCCAGAAAAAAGAATGGCGGGCACGAGCATATGTATTTTGGAACCCCAAGTGACCCGCAATAGCTAATGAGTAAAACTCATTTAAGAGCCTTGGCTTGAGTGTTGAATAGGGTGACAGAACCAGGTGATCATTATATCTGAGAATATTTTCCTACCAAGTGTAGTTGATGGGAGGATTAGGGTCCTCCTGAAGGCGTTGAATTATCTTGGAGATAGTTGGGTGTGTTAGCCACTCTTGGCGTACTTCTTCAATCCAATCAGGGTCTGGTAAGGATAAGGAAAAGAGGGATCCATCCTCCTCATGTTTTCTTGACAATGCAACGACTACTATATTATCTTTTTCATTTTTGTATATGATTTCATAATCATAACCCAACATTTTGGTCAACCACTTAATTTGATCTAGGGAGGATAATCGTTGCTCCAAAAAAATATTTCAGACTATGGTGATATGTTTTGATCCAAAAATGATGTCCCAAGAGATATGGCTGCCATGTGTGCACCGCATGGAGAATGGCCATCATTTCTTTTTCATATGTAGATCTTCCCAGATTGTGACCACTCAATGCTTGGTTAGTAAAGGCCAAAAGTCAAACATATTGTGTGAGTACTATGCCTATACCAGTTCCAGAAGCATCTGATTCCACCACAAAGGTTTTGTTGAAGTCAAAAGCTGCTAGGATAGGAGTAGTGCACATGGCCCTATTTAACTCTATGAAGGCTTTCTCAGCAGTAGGTTTCCAATGAAATACATTCTTCTTAAGGAGTTCAGTCAAGGGCTTAGTAATTTTTTCATAATGGCAGACAAATTTCATGTAATATCCTATAATTTTCGTGGGTATAGGGGTGAGAGTCTTGGATGAAGCTCATATATAATTCTTGATAATCCATTGCGATTGGCCCCAGAGTGTGAATCCATTCCACTCCTAAAACAATATCACAACCACCCATGGAAATAGAGAACATGTGGGTTTTCAGATGATAATCACCCATTTGTAGTTTGACATTCTCACAGCAGCCCCCACACTTCATAGTACCACCATTAGCGATGAGGATTTGAAAATTAGAAACAAGGCAGACAAAGCAATGGAACTCATCATCAAGCCTGTGATGAATAAAATTATGGGTTCTACTAGTATCAATCAATACCACCATCGACCTATGTTTGATGTAGCCCTTGCTCTTCAATGTTTGCAGGACCAAAATGCCCAAGAGTGCATGAAGCCATAGGACGGGTTACTCTGGTTCTACAGGGGTTACCACTGGAGCTTTGATGTGATCATTTGGTTGAGCCTCCTCTGGGTTAGGAGCCTCATATGATTGGATGTCCTCATAGGAAGAGGAAGTCGATGCATCAATTTGGAAGAAATTTTTCTCTCTACATTTATGCCCTGGGGAATACTTTTCATCACAATAATAGCAAAGTCCTTTCTTGCGACGTTCCGCCATTTCTGCTGGAGATACCTTTCATATGTTCAATGTTTGTGTCGGAGCTAGGTGAGCCCTAGGGAAAGGATGGGTGAGAATTGGTGCCTTCATGGGTGGGGCCTGAAGGATGGTCTCGACTTCCTTTGCTAATTGACATGCCTGGAACAAGGTAATAGGATGATGCATGTTCACATGAGCCTGAATGGCTTCCTTGAAGCCACTGATAAAACATTCAAGGAAAAATGCATCAGATAAGTCCCCAGTCTTGATAGCCAATTTTTCAAATGTCGTGATGAAATATGTGACTGATCCATTTTGGCGCAGCTTGGTGAGCCTACCCAAAAAATGTGATTCCCTATCAAAATGGGCACAAAGTGCTTTAGTGAACATGTTCCAAGTGGGTATTCCTGTATAACATTTCTTATGCCACTTCCACCACTTCCAATGTTCTTGATACAGGTACAAAACCCCTACATGGAGCTTGGTCTCATTATCCCAAATATTATGAAGGGAGAAGTATTGTTCCATTTGAGAGACCCACCATGCTGGGTTGGATCCATCAAATTTATGCATGTCAACTTTGGTCACCTTATTCCAAGAGTGTGGAGAACCCCAAGGGGAGTGGGATGAATGAATATGCTCATAATGGGAATGTTGAGGGTCCTCTGCATTGGGCTTGACATGCTTACATTTTTTGAATTACTGCATGGATTCATGGATGGCTACGTTGACTTCTTCTTAGAGGAACTCTTTGGATTCAGCTCATATGGTAGTGGTGATGGATTCCATTTTCGTTTATAAATTGGGCAACCTAGTTTCCTAGTATTCTTGGGTATGAGCTCTGATGGTTGGCATGGTAGCGGCTGAGGTGTCAGGATGAAAATCAGGACCGCAAAAAGTGAGATGTACCCGGGTGATCAGGACAAGGGGAGGCGTCCAATGGGATAGGTTTCAAGTAAGGGTGTCTCGGAAAGGGGTGGGATTGCAGGAAAAAAAGGCTTAAAATTGAAGGGTACCACTACGATTAGAATGAAGAGAGGAATACAGTGGACTAGGTTACAAATAAGGGTGTTAACGGGCCCCATACTTTTTTTATTTTATTTTATTTATTTATTTATTACTCCTATGGAGTTATACTCCGCCCTGAATACTTTTGCAGTGGTGGAATTCCCAAATTCTCAATAATAAAAAAGGTCAATAGGGAGTGTTTCTGTAGTGAAAAAATGTGACAAGGGCTAGTTTGTAATGCAATAGATCAGTTGTTGTCATCCCAAGGGTTAGGGTTTGCAGGGTGTCTACAGTCAAGGGTTTTCCATGAGCTATAACTCTCTTATATACTTACGGGGTCCAACAATAGTACTCGAACCAATATCTCAAGGCACCAACTAAGGAGGCTAGACCACACCCTTAGTCATACTACCTGACTACCCAAGTACTAGAGAGTCTCTTCCTGAGTTTTGTTCTTAGTGACACTATAGAAGTCAAGCGACCGATCGGTTTATCTACGAAAGGATTCATGATGCCTAGGTCGATCCATATACAAGTGTTGTCTAATGCGCTACCACTTTAAGGGGTACCAACAAGGGTTACAAGGGTGGCCAATATATGTGCGCTTAAGAACCACTTGTATTTCATGCGTGTATGACTCCTCAACCACGGGTTTATGTGCATAACGACAAATCTTTGTAGATTAAAGACGCCATAATACGTCTCTACCCTGGAAAAAAAAATTTACCGTGCAAGTCTTGCCCCGGAAAGAGCTCTGATGCCACTTGCAATATACCCGATGTAATATGATATACAAAACAAAAATATTTAACAAGCAATGGTAGAACAACAATTATATATCCAGAACAATACCAGAATAACACCAGAAATAGAACCTCTATTAATGATAGAAATGTTCGCTTGCCTCCTCGAGGGAGGAAACTCTAGTAGAGCAGAGATCTATTACAATAATATCCAAGACAATATAACCAATGTCTCATACTCTTATTTATACAAATTCTACCTTCTAAGAAAACTTCTAGAGGAAGATATTTCTAGAAGCGGAAGCTTCTATTAGGTCTTCTTACATTGACTTATTCTCCTTTATTTATTAGGACTTATTAACTAATGTCAGCCTTTATTACATATAAAATGTATCCTATTAAATAATGACCCATGGAGAGGGGTTAGGATCGGATCCTAACAACCACCTAGGTTCAACCCTCTTCATCTACAGTAATTACCTAGGGAGATTTGGGAGCCATGGGCTTATGCATAGGTTCCGTTAATTAATACTCAACCTATGACATGAATGGACCATCACACATATGATGATCTTGGATTTGACATAAAAAAAACAAGTATTAGGAATATTAATGTAGCAAACAAGTTGTCGCATAACCTTGTGCCTTACTCAAATCAGAATGAATTTGTTAAAGCCCTTTGGCAAAGGTTCACCTTCATGCAAAATTAATTTTAAGATACAGATTTAAATAAATATAGTTAAATTTCATGATAGGTGATTCCCTCTAAAGGAGAAAAGATACACTATATGATGGGCTAGAAGCATTAGGAGGCTAGAAAATTGTAAAATTAAGCAAGATATTTCAATTTTTTCAATGTCGATGTAGTAATTTTTTTGGTACAAGAAATTCTCCATTTTTTTTTTCTTTTTTCATTTTTGGGAAAAAATAGATATTAGTATCAACATTTTCTTCCAATGATTATTTTTAAAATTTTCTCAATATTGATGTAATACCACCATTTTACTTTTCTTTTTTTAAAGGTTTATTTTTGTTTTTAATTTTCAATTAAAGGTGACATAGTAACTCCACATGTTTTCATTAACTCTATCTATTTTTTTCTTATGTACTTCCTTCCCCCAAAAGGGGAATTTCTTGCATCACCTCACCTCCCTCCATGTGTGAAATAACTTAATTTTTTTTTCTAAATCTGGCCAAATCTCACCATTTTTAAAAACATTTCAAGAATCAAGGAAGGGGGAGTGATGCCCATCATTTCCTACCCTCTTTCCATACTTGACATCCCTTGGCCCCCATTCATGCTTGAAATTTAAAAAAAATTGTCAAAATTTGGTGAAATTTGTCAAAAGTTGACATTTTTTTAGCAAATTCATGCATGGAGGGGTGGGTAAGGGGGCTCTGTTGGGAATCACCCCCCTCCATCTATGCATGAAATTACTCAAAATTTGGCAAATTTTCACAAAAAAACTACCAAATGTTTTAAAATTTGTAAGTATAGAGGTATGAGGGTGATGATGGCATCCATCGCCACCACACTTCAGGCTTGAAATTATAGAAAAAAATAGAGAAATTTATTGAAATTTGGCTAAATTTTGGGTAATTCTGAGTATGGAGAGAGGGGGCGATGCTAGGAATTTCCATGGTGATGAGGGAACCAGGATTTTCATCATCCCACTGCCTCCCACACCTCTCCATGCATGAATTTATAAAATATTTACAAGGCTCGCAAATTTTTTCCAAGATTTAAAAAAAATCACTCAATTAAAAAAGTCCCCTTCCATTTTTTTTAAATTTATAAAATTCTTTTAAAACAATTGCATAAAAAATTTTCACACGTTCTATTTCTATGTCATTTCTTACTAGTCAATGTTAAATTGTAATTAGTGGTTGATTTGGTTGCATACATGTACAATTTTTTTCCAAAACAGATAACAAGGTATTCACACGAAAAAAAACTAGCTTGCCAAAACTAAAGCAAACTCTATATCAAAATATTGAAACTATATAAATATACACAAAGTAATATTCTGATATATATATTATACACAAAGTAATATTCTGATATATATATGGATCGTTCGGATGCATTCACTCTAGCTTTGAGACTAGGGTTCGCTCTTAGCCACCTCCATGGATGCTCAGGGAGGAGGGGAGCCTCCGCCCCCTCCCTCTCCTGCCACCTCCTTTCGAAAGCACGTCACAGCCTGCAGTAAGAAGATTCCACCTTCAGATCCCCCAAGCTTCGTAAAGAGACTAGACGCCGTCCCGGAGATCGATCTTCCCCCCGATCACCCAATGAAGGTCGCAATTTCCCTTTCAGAACGAGGCCTGATAGGTCAATTCATGGGACTCTGGCCCTCAGCTAGAACCACAGACAACTGGATCCAAAGGAACTGGAGGTTGTTGATAACAAATAGTGTAACGTGCTATGCGGTTGGGAGAGGATATTTTATCTTCGAATTCATCTCCCAGGAGGATAGAGATCTAATCTTTAGAAATGGACCGTACTTCATGGGCACCCAAGGGCTCTATTTGAATCGTTGGAACCCAAGCTTTGATCCAGCCTCAGAAGTGCCCAAAGACGTCCCCATCTGGGTTAGACTCCCGAATCTGCCAATACACTGTTGGAATCCCTCCTCGCTTCAAGCAATCGGAAATGGATTGGGACATTACATCGACAGAGCAGGCCCAAAAGACCAGTACTCCTGTGCAAGGATATGTGTGGAAGTTGATCTGGAGGTAGGTCTACTGGAAGTGATAAAACTAAAATTGGGGATTGGCAACACTTCCAAAAGATTGATTACGAACAACTTCCATTCAAACGTAGAGGTTGTCATGAATAGGGCCAGTTCCAAAGAAATTGCCCAAAAAGCCTCAATATAGAGAAAGCAGGGGATGAAGGATGGCAACAGGTTTGGAAAGGGAAAACCAAAACAAAAGGACCAAGAAGCGAAAAGACATCCCCAACGCAAGCCAAGAACCCAGGAAGCAAAGAGAAGGAGAACAACTTTAGTATCTTGGCTCGGGAAATTGGCGATGAGATACTAGAACCAAGCAAAGATGCTCAAGTGGAAGAAACAAGAGGAAACTAGACTCCTGAAGATAGAGGAAATCAATTGGGGACAGAAGAAGAGGAGAAAAACAAATCCCCCCAAAGGATGTGTTATCACCCCATAAATTATGGGAATCAACTGATGACTTGGATATTTTGGATATTATCTGTATTTAGTGCTTTTATTGGCATTTGATTTTTCATTCTGCAAATAATTTGAAAAAAGGAAAAAAGAAAAAGAAAAAGAAAAAGAAAAAGAAAAGAAAAGAAAAGAGGGCATAAAAGAATTGAAAGAAAAGCCCCATGCAATAATAGTAACTTGGCCATACCTTTCAAGCATGGCCAAGTTCTTTTTAAATTTAATGTTTCTAGGTTAGTGAATAAATTTGACCAGACTGTCTAATCCTGGTCAGATAGCCCTTAGGTTAGATTAGTGAATAAATCTGACCAGACTGTCTAATCCTGGTCAGATAGCCCTTAGGTAGAGTAATTTCTTAACTCAACAATTTAATCTGGGTTAATTGTCCTAGGAAGATAGGTTAGCACGTAGGTCAGCTGCTTTATTGTTCAAGTCCATTAAAACCATCTTGAAATCAAGATTACACCATGTTCCAAATGCTTAAAAATAAGTCGTTCTAAGTCCCATGGTGGTGTTCCTTGTAAAATTAGAAAAAAAACCCATAAAATGGCTTTATCCTAAGTTTTTCCCCAAGTGCATACGTCTTTTTCTCCTGATCTATGTTTCTTGCACTTATCAACGGTCTCGATCACGGTGCTAAGATCTACGGCTCACAGTGCATTCCGGACCCCCCCGACAATTCTGCTTTTAACCGGGGGGGGTCCGGAATTGCTAATAACATGGCCGCACATCTAGACGACCCAGAATGGAGCACTTAAATCTACGGTCCACATTGGATTCCGGACCCCCCCGTCCGTTCTTCCTTTAATGGAGGGGGGGGGGGTCCGGAATGGGTATTAAAGAGCGTGCACAGATCTGCGGCCAGGAAACAAGTGCGCAGATCAATGGATCATAATGGATTTCGGACCCCCCCTGGTGTCCTGCTTTTAACCGAGGGGGGGGGGGGTCCGGAATGGATATTTCCCTTCGGCGGGCCCCTGGTCATGCGTGGCGTCAACCTATTGGTTCTCAAGTCCCATCCCACACATGCTATCTAACAGCCCCGTCACTCATGGACGTCATCCTCCACTGAGTCCACTTGTCCCACTTGTTCCCGGGGTCGTGTCCCATCCCATTACTCTTGTTAGTCCCTGTTGTCAGTCCTTTACACTTTCCACTCATGATCAGCCCCTTATGGCGACTTTCACTTCCCATCACCGCCAATCCCTAGCAGCCATGTCAACCATCCGTATGTTTTGGCCACCGTCACCTGACATATCACCCCCAAGTGGCTCGTTGTCCATTAATAACTGGATAATATACCCGTTGTCATGCTGACCGTTTTCCCGCATCCAACCGACCCCAGTTTTAAATAAAACTAGCATTTTCCCTCTTCATGCAATATTCGTCCATCGCACCAGAAATTTTTACTCTTACGCCTCCATTGCTTTTTCGCCACCTTCATCTACAGTCAGTATACCCCACTAACATCATTTTATTGCAGGTACAGTTGCTGAAATGGTTTCAAAGCCAAGACAAGCGGAAGGAGAAGAGAATCCTTTTTTTCCTCCCCCTGTCGACTTGGACAAAATTCCCTTGGTCGATAAAGATTGATTGATCGCAGATACCATTTGCGACTTCGATTTTTTCGGATCTTCAGTCATGGCTCCAGGAGGTGTTCCTGGACCAGAGCGATGAAATTGGACTCTGGGAGTCCAATTTGCCCTTGTATCTCTTTCCCTAGATTCATCATTTCCCAGAATTCGCCCTCAAATGCCAAGCCCATTACGTCCCCGACCAGAAGGCCATCGTCTCTTCATCTGGAGACGTCCTTTTCTTCATCACTCCCGAAGATATTGACCAGATGATGCAAATACCCCGTGTTGAATCTGCGTCCCCATTCAATTTAGAAATCCTCACTGAGTTATATCAGAAAATGACCTTTCCTCAGAGAGCTCAGATATTTGAGCTTTTTCTCCCCACTTCTGCTCAACTCCCTTCCACCAACCCCCCTTACCCTTCTTCCATGTTCTCCACCAAAGGAAATCAAATCATTTCTTCCCTATGTGCGCTGCTTGGTTACTATTCTGACCAATGGGTAGATGAGCCCATCCTGGGTTTTCTGTCCATTTTCTCAAATGATGAAAAGCCCACAAAGCAGTTCGACTACAACACCTTCTTGGCCGATAATATTCACGAACAATTCGGGAATTTTGGCACAGAGGGGATGTTAAGATATTCTTCTATACTAGCGTACATGTTCGTTTATTTTCAAGCTGACGGATTCAGTTTCTCCATGCAGAAGATGGACGCAGACGGAATGCCCCAGCCAGTCACTGCATGGACTTCTCTCCTGAAGCATAACTCCACAGAGTATAGCTTCAAGGTTTTCATTGATCTGTTCTATCACCCGGTGGTAAGCATGTTGAGAAGCAGGCCTGAGCAACGAATAAATGAAGAGGTCCAGAGAATTCTACACCTCTCGGACAATGCAAAGACAGGATACTAGTTCTTGTATCAGAATCACACTGATATCAGAGTTTTCAGGTGCGAATTGGCACCGTACAAGCTGCCAAAATATGTACCAGTAATAATTTTTGCATTAGAATATATTAGGCAGATAATGAATTCAAATGACATTCATTTTGTTTCCCTGAAGAAGAAGCAACAATTGCGAATCAAGGGGTAGATTGGTTCTTTCATCTGCAATAGTCGAGGCACAGGGGAAGAAGCGGACAGAATGTTAAAGGAGATGAAATTCTTTACGAGTTTCACCTGGCACTATGATCCATGTGGGATCATTTTGGAAATGAGAGTGAAAAATAAGAATGTCCCGTATGCTCATGAGTCCAAGCCAGAGATCGAGAAATTTGCAAATCAAACAGTATGGGTGCCTGATACTTTGATGGACGTGGAACAACAAGTTGAAGTGGAACATCAAGTTCCCTCAACGAGTGTGCCACCCACTACCACACCTCAGGTCCCCAAGGAGAAGAGGCCCCGACAGGAGTCGTCTCCTCCTATAATAGAGGTGTCATCAGAGGAGTTCAAGATGCACACCAAGAGGCCAAAGACAGTTTCAACGCCTGGCGCGACAATAGAACAAGAAGTCCCGACTACCACAGTAACTACCATAGGGGTCAAGCCAGTCATTCTACCTTTTGGTTCAAGCCAGCATAAGGAAATCACAACAACAATACCGAAGAAATCCACAGATTCTCCCCTGGATACTCAGCCAAGTAAAACAGGTCCCAAGTTGGGCATTTTCGAAAAGTATGAATTGATCAAGAAGAAGAACCAGACACTCACTAGTAGTACTTATGCCCAGTTTCAGAAACAGTCGTCCACAGCTCAACATAGGCTTCTTTCGGCATTTGACACAAAAAAGGGTAGGATGCATATGGCTTATCTCCAAGCATAGGTACCAGATCCCAAGGTGATCTCAGATTACAAAAGGGCCACTTTCGAGTTCCAGGTGAAGGACGTGCATCCAGTAGATCAGATGGATCTTCACAAACAAACAGGGGAGATGGTTTTTCACACATTGGCCCACGCTTCAGCTTCTGCAGCAAAGTTTCAGGTGTCTTTGAACAATGCTCAGACACAACTCAAGCTGGAGAAAATATCATCTTTCGCGAAAGACAACA
>ML777167.1:192994-217709 GCA_009831015.1 Picea engelmannii | reverse complement strand
CCATACTAATATATTAAACTCCATCTCATAATAATAAATTTGAAATATTGCTTAAATAACTCAATGAAAGTAGTAAATGTTGTTATCATAAAAATACAGTAACGAGTAAAACCCATACTAATATATTAAACTCCATATCATAATAATAAATTTGAAATATTGCTTAAATAACTCAATGAATGAAAGTAGTAAATGTTATTATCATAAAAATACACTAACGAGTGAAATTAGAATAAGTTTTCTAAAAAGTAGGTTGTTGCTTAGCAACAATAGCAAGCTATCTTAAAATTTTGTAAAATTTAATATCAAAATTGCTTAACAACAATAATACCAAGCTATCTTAAAATTTTGTAAAATTTAATATCAAAATGCTTTAGGATAATAACAAAGTAGGTTTTGTTTCAAAAAGAAAATTTCTTCATTATATTAGTATATATAATTTAACATCTCAAAGATCAACATTACAAGTTTAATGTGACAACAATGTGACCAATGACTATGTCGCATGAAATAACTACCACCATATGTGTCCCCAAAATACAAAAAAAAAAAATATAGTCTCAAATGAAACAAAACATCTGACAAGTAGCTATCATGACCTTTTACAAAGGTCCAATTAGGAGAGGGATATGTATTCTCTATGGCCCTCAATTCTATTTTCCCAGCTGTGATATGAGATCCTGCCTGTTATCACATGCTTCTGCAGGGGGGATGTTTTTCCCTTGGTTTTGGCCTCTAGGTGACAAAAGGCGAAGAAAGGGGCTAAAATCCCACTAAATGGCGCTTATCCTAAGTTCGTCGGGGTCGATGTGACCGTTTGGCACGCTATGCTAAGAGGCGCATAGATTTGGGCGGCTGAGATCTGAGCGTTCCAGATTGACAGTCATTGATCATATTGGGGCCCCAACATGCACAGACGATAAAAATTGTAGGGCAGGCCAGGTTTGAAACCATGGTTTTGTGGAGACACTACGTGTCAATCAGAGACACACATCAGGCCCAAAAGCGGTGAATAATCAAACCACTTTTCACAACCCCGATATGTGCATGTGTGTATAAGCCCATATCTTGGGTCGACAAGTGGTCGCTCTTTCCCGTTGGCAGTTGTCCCCCACTCCATCTCTCTCCTTTGTCTATCACATCCCCCACTCCCCTATAACTTTTGCTCCCTCACACCTGTCTTCCACTCACTATCCCACCTATCGCATCTCCCCTTCTCATCTCCCACCACCTGTGCCACCTCACTCTGCATCACCTCTGTGCCATTACACCTCAGCTCTCGCTTGTGTGGCCCCCATGTTATCCTCAGTTTCCTCTTCCCATCCATGTTGTCCACCTGGCCATCTCCATGTCTGCTATTCCATGTTGAGCGCGCCAATCACATCGTCCGTTTCCAGGTCCGTTGTCAAACCTCCTCGCGAGCATCCAACTTAGATCCAGATGGAAGAATGTAGAGGCCGCCAAATTCCACAGGTGCAGTGTTGACTCGGACCTTCTCGATCCCGATGAAGCAGTTATTGAAGTTAGTTGGTGGTGGTTGAACATCGTTTACACCATAAATGGGAAGCTTGAGAAAGGACTATCAGCAAGTCAACTCAGCTGTAGAACCTTCCTGAAGCATAATTGCATCTGACAAGAGCTCTCTTCTGACATGAGACTTCATGCACAGTCTGCCAGGAAGCATGCAGATGTAATGCCTTCAATGCAGAGACTCAAGCATGCTTCCATAGTTTTTCTCTGAGTATATAGGAGTCTTCCTCATATTTTTTTAGTGTCGGTGGTTGAGATAGGCTCCCGTATTGTAAAGTTTTAATGAAATTCTGGTTCTTCTGGTTTTGTATATGTATTTGAGACTTCTTGTTTAATGTAAGTCATCTTCTTTTCATTGTGAACGATTGTGTTATAACACTCGGGCATGGAGGATCCAGTCAAGGGTAGTTGTGTTCTTGTGATGTAGGTTTGATCATAATAACACTACGACCAATTTTAATCAGTTTTTGTTGCATCCTTTCCCTCCAATGTTGAATGACTCGGGCATGGATGATCCAGCTAGGTTGTTGTCATTGAATTTTGATGTATGTTTGATTTCAGTTCAATGATAATTTCATTTAGTCCCCTGAAACACTGAACCAAGAGGATCTTTCCTTCTGAGTTTTTCCTCCTTAGGTTGTTGCAAGACCGGATGTCCATAGAAGACCTCTTCATTTCCCTCAAGTTATTCCCCCTACTCACCCTTATTACAACTTACTGACTGAAGTTAGATTGAGACCTCACTTGCCTATGCATTCCAACACAATTTTATGAGTTAAAGTGATATAATCTTGAGACTGCATCCATTATACCACCCTTTAAAACTATTCACTGTGACATACAAACTGTTGGGTATTGGGATTACCCCTGCAGCAATCCAGAGGTGACTTCCAGTGCTAACATTTTTGGAATCTTTGTCGGGGACAAATTGAAGATTTTCCCTGGTATTGAATGCAAAATCTTACTGGTTTTGAAGGTGCATCAAAACTTAGTACTTCAAGATTGCAACTGTGCACCTGGCGACTCCACTATGGTGAATCCATTGAGATGACTCCATTGTTTCAGTTGTGGCTTCCATGGGCAGACACAGGAGATCCACTCCACAACTGCATTTAGCAACACCTGAAGTTAACCCATAGAAATTCATCAAAATATGAAAGATCCTTCAGGAGGGTACTTCAGTTGTTGAACCAGGTATTTCTGATGATTTTCACCACCCTCCTATAGCAACTCCAGTAGTTGCTTCTCACTTTCCTATTATACCATCTGCTGGAGCTTCTAGAAGTTTAAATTTTGGGAGTTTTCCTGTTGATTTCCCCTCCCCCGGTTTCACTACCCCTCCTCTTGTCAAAGTTGTTTCTTTGACAGAGAGGGAAACCTATGTTCCCTCGAGCCTTGAGGCCTTTTCTCCAGAGCCTCAGTTGTTTCCCTTTGTTCCCATAAGCACACCTCCAACCTCCCCTGTCTGATTTTCATCCCCTCCTATTTCTCCTTTTGTTCACACTCCAATGGCAGGAGCTAATCCCCCCAGAAATAGAATGGATGTTATAGTAGCTTCCAAATACGCCCCTCTCATTTTTCCTCGGCCTCTTAATGCCCTCCTAGTCGGTGGCTAGCTTAAGTAGTTGCCTAAGTTCATGGGGGAGGGAGATATCACTGCAAAGGAGCACCTTGCAACTTTCTATAGTTATGCTGATAACTATGTCATAGTAAATGAAGATGTGTGGATGAGGATTTTTGTCCATAGTCTTGATGGAGAAGCCAGAAAGTGCTTCAAGTCCCTGACCCTTGGATCCATTGATGGGATTGAGGCTTTAGATGATATCTTCTTGAGACAATGGGGGGATTAAAAGAACTTCATGTATTATATCACAGAGTTTGAGTCCCTAAAAATAAAAGAGGGAGATCATGTCTCTGACTTCTCCAAAAGATTCAACAAAATGTACAATAATATCCATACTGAGATAAAGCCTATAGAGGCCTCTGCCAAAATCACATATGCTAGTGCTTTTGACCCTGAATTCTACCTCCTGTTAAGAGAGAGAAGAGCTACCTCCTTGGCTCATATGCAATATGCATCCCTCGAAGTAGAGTCTAATATATTGGCAGTTGACTGACTCGGGAATAAGGATGATAGAGACAGAGGAAGAGGAATATTTGAAGCCTCAACCTCCAGTTCCTCTTCCCCCCCACCCCTCAAATGGATGAAGTAACCAAGTTACTAAAATCACTTTCAGCTAGAATGGAAAGGTTGGAATTAGAAGGGAATCAGACATACAAAAATCCTCAAAATGTTGATAATAGAGGAAACTTCAAGAGGCCGAATAACAATGCTCCTCAAATTATGCAAAGAGAACCTCGGAACAGAGATAGGGATGATCAGAAAATCCAGACCCCTCTTCAAAACAACCTTGTTACATATGAGGGTGGAGAGGAAGAAGACCTCGATCCAGAAATTCACTGTCTTGAAGACACATTCTCTTCTCCTCACTTAACTCAATCAACATACGAGGAGTCTCTCATGGACAGCCAATTAAATGAGATGAATAAGGGGGATAAGTCTAGTGACAACCCAAATAGATACAACCTTAGGTCCAAAAAGAAAGGATAAAAACCTGATGTTCCTGATCAGCCTACCAGAGCAGAAAAGCCTGTTGAAGATGTAGCAAGTAGTAGCAAGGAGAAGGAAACATAGAACCCCCCACCGGTATCCAAAGGTCCCATCCCAGAGGTGAGAGAAATTTTGAAGCCCCCCTCCTATTTTAACTTTGAGCATGAAATTCAGAAGATTAGGATTCATGTCCCCCTTTCGGAGCTGGTCAAGCATGAGGACTTTAGGAGATCCCTATCTACGTTGTTGTTGCCTAAACCCTCAAATCATCCCATGGACTCAATCAATTTGCAAGATGAAAAACCAACAACCATCTTAGGTCCCATGGTATAAGATAGAGATGATTCATCCCCTCCCTTCTACACATCACTGAACATATATGATAAGGTACTGCATAATTGTCTGATGGATTCAGGAGCCTCTCATAATCTCATGCCCAAAACTTTCATGAAGGAACTAGTATTGAAAGTCACCAAAGCATACCATGACTTGTATTCTTTTGATTCAAGGAGTGTGCAATGTCTTGGGGTCATAAAAGATCTGGTTGTGACCTTGTTTCAGCTGTCCATGAAAAGTGTGGTCATGGATATTGTAGTGGTAGATGTTCCCCCAAAGTTTGGCATGTTATTGTCAAGATCTTGGATAAAAAGGCTTGTGGGAACATTGCAGATGGACCTCGCATATGATATTATTCTCGTGTTTGGGGGAGAGCATAGAAGACTGTACATAGAAGCTCATCTGGCCTATATTATTAGTGATGAAGCAGACCCCACCAATCATCCTATCTTTTCCCTTGATACTGATTTTGGATCCAGCTTATTGCATCTCACTAATGTCGCTAGACCTCCTCTTGAAATCATAAAATAGTCCCTTAATCTCTGTGAAGATTCTCCTCTGATTACCTTTGTTTGGAAAATTTTCTTTGATGGAGCCTCTTCTAGGGAAGGTGTTGGTGCTGGGGTGGTCATTGTTGCACCTATTCAAGAAATTATATCTCTGTCATACAAGTTAGAACTTGAATCTACCAATAATGTGGCAGAGTATGAAGCTCTTCTTTTGGGTTTGAGGGATGCA
The DNA here is from genome assembly GCA_009831015.1 of Picea engelmannii. NCBI lineage: Eukaryota > Viridiplantae > Streptophyta > Pinopsida > Pinales > Pinaceae > Picea > Picea engelmannii. Next base: position 212,494 of record ML777167.1, on the reverse strand, counting down.
AAAGATATGGGGATTGAAGAGATATCAGTGTTTGGAGATGTTGAGTTGATTGTTTAGCAGATCAGAAATATTTATCAGGCCAAACATCGTCGGCTCAGAAGTTACAGAAATGAAGTATGGGACCTCATTGACAGTTTTTTCTCGGATTTCAACATTTTATTAATTTGAAGAGAAGAGAATGTCATGGATGACTCTTTGGCTGTTTCAGCAAGCAATTTCAGAGTTCCTCTTCCACCCAAGCTCAGGTATGATATAGTGTTAAGGTTTAAGCTATTATAGAGTTTCTTTTATTTCATTAGATAACCATACCATAAATAGGATCACTGAGAAATACACAATCACAAGAGACGCATCATTTATCCTGGGAAACCCTCATGGGGGAGAAAACCCAGCAAAAACTTCCTTAATATAGATAGCCAATACAATGCTAAGAGATAACTCAAACAAATATAGAAATTCCTCTCCCAAGAATGTGCCTCTCTCTCTCTCTTCTTCTCCAACTAAAACTCCATAATTGTGCTCTAATCATAAAGTGAGTGAGTGAACAAATGAGGCGCTACCCTCTCTTATTTATACAATCTGGCACGTGTGAACTGGGGTGTCTTTTCACTGGTTGGGCCAACTTTTCATTTATCCCATTACAATTAGGGTTTGACCAATCCACAAAAGGGGATTTGGTCATTTGCAATACCTGACATGATCAATCCACAAAAGGGGATTGGTCTAATGAGTAATATATCAATAATAATTAGAATACTCTTTGTAGTTACAATATTTCAACACTCCCCCTTAACAAGAAGGGTATTCTACAACAACATTAGATGAGAGAGAGGGCAGCATCATCAACAACATCTTGGAACAATGAATAGCATATCTATAAATCATCAAAAAATCTCCTCATCATCAACATTATCATTCATAGCAAAGAGTTGGAATGACATCATCATCCTCATCAGCATGAGGCTAAGGTAATATCATCATCATCTTCAGTGTGAGGCTAAAGTAACATCATCATCTTTGGCATGAAAGATGAAATGACATCATCATCATCATAAACATCTTCAACAAGGAGTTGAAGTGGCATCATCATCATCATCTTCAGCAAGAAGCTGAAGTGGCATCATCATCATCAACTTCAGCAAGAAGTTGAAGTGGCATCATCATCATCATCTTTAGCAAGAATCTGAAATGGCATCATCATCATCAACATCAACAAGAAGCTGAAGTGGCATCATCATCATAAATTGCATAAACATGGATTAGTATAACACTAATAAATCATCATCATCAATAACAACACAAGGTTGATACAACATCAAAAGCAGCAATATCATAGCACAAAGGCTGGAGCATCATCAACAACAACATCACAACACGAAGGCTGGAGCATCATCAACATCATCACTAGGCTGAGAGTCTTCAGCATGAGGCTGGGATCACAGCACGAAGCTGGAAGCACATCATCATAGCACGAGGTTGGCACATCATCACAGCACGAGGTTGACATGTCATTAGCATGAGGCTAGCATCACAAAACTTAAGTTGGCACATCATCACAACACGGCGTTGGCACATCATCACAGCACGAGGCTGGCATGTCATCAACACAAGGCTAGCATCACAACAATTAAGTTGGCACATCATCACAACAATTAAGCTAGAATCACAACACAACAAAATAGCTGGAATCACAACACAATAGTTAAGATGGAATCACAACACAACAATTAAGCTGGCATCAAAAATTAAGATGGAATCTCAACACAACAATTAAGTTGGAATCAATAATTAAGTTGGAATATCAACACAACAATTAAGTTGGCATCAACACTTAAGCTAGAATCTCAACACAAAAATTAAGCCAGCATCAACAATTAAGCTGAAATATCAACACAGCTATTAAGATGGCATCAACAATTAAGTTGGAATCTCAACACAACAATTAAGCTGGCATCAACAATTAAGTTGGAATCTCAACACAACAATTAAGCTGGCATTAGCAATTAAGATGGAATCTCAACACAACAATTAAGATGGAAGTGCAACACTAGGTTGGCATCTCAACACAACAATTAAGATGGAATCATAGCACTAGGCTGACATCTCAACACAACACTACTCCCCATATCGAGGGAGGTCCTTTCGGACTATACCAAGATTATCTCGAAAGTTCTCAAACTTTACACGAGATAGAGGCTTGGTCAACACATTGACAACCTATTTATCCATGCTAACATGTTGGATCTTTATGGCTCCTCTCTACACCATGTCATAGAAGTAATGGTATTGGATCTCTATGTGTTTCAACTTGTCAAGAAATACATGATTCTATGTTATCTTTATACAACTCTGGTTATCACATAGGATCGTGGTTGCTTCCATCTCTAGGTTGAATAGACCAGTCAACAACTTATGAAGCCATATGGCTTCACAACTTCTAGACCACACATCAATGTATTATGTTGTTTTTGTACTGAGAGAAATGCTTGATTGCTTCCTACTTTTCCATGAGATCATGGCTTATCCCAAACTGAAATGACATCCCGAAGTGATCTTCCTGTCAGAGACACTTCCAGCCTAATCTGAATCAGTGTACCCACTTAGTGTGAAAATATGATCTCCATCATAACTGAGACCATAATCTAATGTACCCTTAAGGTACCTCATCACATGTTTTGTAGCAACTAGGTGAACATGCATGGGTTCTACCAGAAACTGACTCAAAGTGTTCACGGAAAAATAGATATATGGTCTAGTGTTCGTCAGATACATCAACAATCCAATCATCTGTCTATACAACGTGGAATCAATCAATTCTGACGAAGTGTCGACCAGAATCTTTAGCTTCGTTTCCATGGGTGTATCATGGACTTGCACTCCGACATATCAAATCTTTAGGATTTCAACTACATACTTCCCTTCGTTAAGGAAGATTGTCTTTGTGCTCTACCATACCTCAAAACCTAAGAAATAATGCATTAGGCCAAGGTCTTTCATCTCAAATTCTGAAGAGAGCTTCTTCTTACATTCGGTGATGAGATTTTCTTCTCTAGTTAAGAATAATTCATCCACATACAACAACAATATCATTGGCTCATCATTCATAACCTTGAACTAAAGGTTAGAATCAACTTTACTATTGGCAAATCCCAAGCTCGTCAGGAAACTGTCAATTCTTCCATACCAAGCTCTAGGAGATTGCTTCAACACGTACGTAGCTTCCTTCAACTTGTAGACATGAGTCTTTCTATCTTCAATATTTAAATCAAAGTTTCTCATTACATTTTACCAATCTGGTACACTTTCTCAGCAGCAACTCAATCTTCACAAACATGTGCTAGCTCTATGTGCTTTATGTAAGGCACTATTTGTCTCACTGTCTGGGAGTATGTCCTCTACTCTCTCTTCAACTATTCCTTCTAGAATTTGGGACTCTGTACCTGCAGCTGCTTTGAGGCTAAGAATGACTGCTTCGTTCTCACAGTGGCTGCTAAAATATGAGAGTAACTCCTCTTATTCTATCACGACAACAGTTTCATCTGAAACTGAGAGTGGCTCAATAACTGATATTGAAGTTAGCTCTTCTTCTTTCATGGAGCTAACTCTATCTTTCATTGTAGTCATGTCTCCATGACCTAACTAGTGTACTGCACCAACTTCCACTCAATTTTAAATATGGGGATTTCTCCCCCTGCATCTCATACTACATATGAGTCATGGTTGTTCTGGTTGTCTTCATAAATACTGGAACTATTTCTTCAATAAGTGTCTCGTCATAGTCTTCAACCTTTTGTTGGGAGAATCCTCTAGACATAAATCAAGATTTGTACATCTACAACATGTTTGATATATATAGATCAATACTGAATTTTCTTCTTACGGAAGAATCCATATCCTAGTATTTCTGACTGGCTTCCTTCTTTGTCATTGAAACAAGGGAATCTTCCCAGGAGATTTCATATCTCCTAGAAGTTTATGAAGCTACGATCTAGTCTTCTCAAGACATATATCTCCCGGTCATGGAAGTTGACTCTTCATCTGATACTTTATGAGATCAGGCTTACTCTCGATTTCTTCTGAGTCCATAAGGACTTCATCATCTCTTACAGGGTATACTTGGTGTTGAATACCAAGTCTATATGTGAAAGATAGAGTCAGGCTTCAAACGAGTTATGATTTTCATTCTAATGTTTGGTCATCTCTGGAGCCTTTTGCTCCATTCAATCAATCTTCATATGAGATACTTTGAATCTCAAGAGATAACGTCTTCTTCATCTTCTTTGGTACATGAGTGTATATGGTCATGTACATAGTCTGCTTCATGTCTCATATAATATGTTGCCTTCAACAACCTTCACTATAGCTTCCTCAGAGTTATCACCTGTGACCTGAAACAAGGTCAACAAGAAAGAATAATACTCCCTTGATAGTAGTAGATGAAACAATAGCACAAATAATCTTCACAGTAGCTCCTTCAAAGCTATCACTTGTGACATGTCTGAAGTAAGGATCAAAAGTAAGAAATACAATACGAAATGAGGTCAACACTCTTATAGTGTTGTGATCAACCATTCCTCCATGGCAACCTAAAACTAACACAAGAGGTTTCTCCTAGAGGAGATGTTAGTTGTATCAAGCAAATGATTACATTAAGCATTTATCTCAATATGCTCACATGCTACCAAGTATAGTACTTTTCAAAGACTTCTATCTTAACTATAGTGTTTACTTGTAAAGGGGTAGTTATCAACTTGTCATATGCAACTTTGAATCTTATCAACTTAATTAATCACACCTGGAACCTCAAACTGTGTCCTCAAGAATGAGTGTTCTTTCTTCAACCTGTCTTCTGTACTAAGACAATATGATATCTTGACAGAAGTTTGGGTTAGAGGGTAAACTCTATGATCTCAACTTTTAATCCATCTAATACTTTGACTCGAATTTTGACCAAAGGTTAGAATGATGGTCATAGCAACAACATGCAACACTGATCAAAATAATGTCATAACCAATAGATGCATATCAAAATAATCACACCTGGTTTGCATTATTCCTCTGAATGTGTTGGATCTTGAGATCCTTCTGGATCTATGGAAAGAGATCCCTTCTCATGCAAATACCCTTTAATGCTTAATAATTTAAGCATATGTGAGTACATACCTCTGATAACATTTGCAGGTAGTGGCACCATCTGGTAGCAGCGAAAATGATCACCAACTCTTAAAAACTTCAAGAGTGACTGCAACTGGTACTACGGTTGATAATTCAACTAGTAATGCAACTGCAATTGATACTGCAACTAGTTCTGAGACTACAACTGCAACTACAACTTAGGGTTTTATGAGGAAACCCTAATTTTTCAAGCTTCAAATTTTGAAATTTTGATCTAGGGGATAGATGCACTGAGCTGAGGCGAGTAAGCTAGTGTAGTCAGATTTCTGAAAATCCAACTTTTACCCCCTCAAACTTGACCAACGAATTTTTGGACTGGTGTTTCTGGTGCTTCTGGTTTTTTGGTACTTCTGGTACTTATGGTACTTCTGGTTTTTTGGTTTTTCAATAACGATGAAAACTAGGGTTTCACTTTCCTGGATATATGCCCACTGAAAAGGTGCACAAAAGGTGCCAAAGAACTCATTGGGTTAGGGAACACATTTCTAGATGGTTTTGACGATGAAACTCTTCTTCAATAAAAAGCCTTAATTTGCATGTACGACAATAGTGACATTTTTCTCTTTCTCTTGTGAAAGATGCTCTCCTCATCTTAGATCTAATACCATGTTAAGGTTTAAGCTATTATTGAGTTTCTTTTATTTCATTAGATAACCATAACATAAATAGGATCACCGAGAAATACACAATCACAAGAGACACATCATTTATCCTAGGAAACCCTCATGGGGGAGAAAACCTAGCAAAAAATTCCTTAATATAGATAGCCAATACAATGCCAAGAGCTAACTCAAACAAATACAGAAAGTCCTCTCCCAATAATGCGCCTTTCTCTCTCTCTTCTTCTCCAACTACAACTCCAGACTTACGCTCTGATCATCAAGTGAGTGAGTGAACAAATGAGGCACTAGCCTTTCTTATTTATACAATTTGGCACATGTGAACTGGGGTGTCTTTTCATTGGTTGGGTCGACTTCTCATTATAGGTGGTTATAATCACTTTAATATATTCTGGGTGGTTATAACCACTTTAATATATTCTGGGGTCGACTTTTCATTTAGCCCATTACAATTAGGGTTTGACCAATCCGAAAAAGGGGATTTGGTCATTTACAATACCCGACATGATCAATCCACAAAAGGGGATTTTTAATGAGTAATACATCAATAATAATTAGAGTACTCTTTGCAGTTACAATATTTCAACATATAGAAGTAAAATACAGGCCCTCTATACATGACAATGTCAAGCATTGGAAGGTGTTTGAGGATGATCTTGAAATCAAAAGATTCCTAGAAACTGTGGATGAGTTTTCTGCATTACACATCGATCAAGATCCTGATTTTGACATAGATCCTCATGCTGATGTTTTTCTGAACAATATTGTTGATCATCATATTTTTTAGCTACCCAACAATCACATCCCAAAGGGACTGGTCCATCTAGAAAGGTTATTTGACAGAAATGATGTGGCATTGAAGGGTAAAGTCTCAAATGATGATGTTGATGTGGCTGAGTGCAATATTGGCACAAAGAGGAATCCAAAATTTGTCAAGTTGTCAAGAAGCTTGTCGAAGGAACAAAGGGTCGAGTATACTGAGTTATTATGAGAATTTGTTAATGTGTTTTCCTGGACCTATGAAGACCTCAAAACATACGACACAACTGTCACTAAGCATAATATCCCATTGAAAGAGGAGGCCAAACCATTTAGGTAGAAATTAAGAAAAATAAATCCTATGTTGCTACCTATTATGGAAAGGGATGTAAAGAAGTTGTTGGATTCCCAAATCATTGTCCCTTTGAGATATTTTGAATGGGTGACCAACCTGGTCCCGGTGAGGGAAAAGAATGGAGAAATCAGACTCTATGTCAATTTCAAGAACCTGAACAAAAGCTCCAAGAAGCACAATTACTCGCTACCAAAGATGGAACACATATTACAGAGGGTAACAAGGGCATCCAGGATTTCCATGAATGATGGTTTTTCTAGTTACAATCAAATCTYTGTTCTGCCTGAAGACAGAGAAAAGACAACCTTCACCACTCCCTGGGGTACATTCATGTATGCCAAATTATCCTTTGGATTGATGAACGTAGGAGCAACCTTTCAGCGAGCCATGGACATAGCTTTCATAGGGGAAAGGGACAAATTTGTGGTCATCTATCTAGATGATATTACAATGTTGTCCAAATCTGATAAAGAAAATTGCTATCATCTTAGAAGGGTCTTCCTGAAATGCAGAAAATTTGATCTCTCCCTAAATCCTAAGAAGTCCTTATTTGCCATGAAGGAGGGAAAATTGTTGGGACACATAGTATCAGCTGAGGGGGTTAGAATTGATTCAAGCAAGGTGGAGGCTATACAAACCTTATCACTTCCTAGATCCAGGAAAGAGGTTCAGTCCTTCCTGGGCAAAATTAATTTTCTAAGAAGGTTTGTTTCAAATTTTGTTGAATCGGTGAAGCATATCACAACCATGCTCAAGAAGGGGAATGATGTAAAATGGACTGTTGAGTCAAGAGAATCCTTCAATCAAATCAAGAAGGCCTTTAATAAAGCCCTCAAGGCTTTCAGAATCTATGTCCTTCATTCAATGGTTATTGCTTATGTCCCTTCAACTGTTGTGAAGGACATTCTCATTCAACATGACATAGATGGAAGACGGAGTAAGTAGATTGCCAAAATCCTTGAGTTTGATCTAGAAATAAAGTCCACCAAACTAATTAAAGGCCAAGGTTTAGCCAAGCTATTGGTTGAATCTAAGTATAAAACTTTGGGGGTTAACTTCATCAACACTTGCCCAGAAAATCAACAGGCTGATTTGTTTGATAAAAGTCCTCGGGACAACCCTCCATTGACATAATGCGCCTGGTACAAAGATATCATATTTTTTTCTGCAAAGGTTGCGACCTCCTGATGGAATCGAGAAAAGAAAGGCAAGAGATTTAAATCTCAAAGCAATTAGATATTGCCTTATTGACTAGGTCTTGTACTGGAAATACCCTTTAGGTGTGTTATTGAGATGTTTAGACCCACAGGAGGCCCAAAAGATTATGTTTTATTTTCATGACAACCTATGTGGGGGACATCATTTCTGGAGAACCACGGCCTATAAAATTCTCAAGGTTGGGCACTTTTGGCCTACTCTCTTCATTGATGTCTGTGCAAAAGTCAAAGCTTGCATCAAATGTCAAAAATTCTCTGGGAAGCAGCAACTCAAGTCTCTGTCATTGAAGCATGTGGTAGCTTCAGGACCCTTTCAGCAACGGGGTCTAAAATTCATTGGGGAAATTCATCCTTCTTCAAGTGGTTAGTACAGGTTGATCTTAACTGCAATAGACTATTTCCCCAAGTGGATAGAATCTATTCCCACAAGGAGTGCTTCTCACAAAGTGATTATTGGTTTTCTTGGAGATATTATGGAAAGGTTTGGTTATCCAAACAAGATCATCACTGACAATGTTGCATCCTTCAATTCTTATCCATTGATCAAATTCTATGAGCAGTTCAGGATTTCATTGACCCACTCTACCCCCTACTACCCTCAAGGCAATGGATTAGCAGAGTCCTCTAACAAAAGCCTGATAAAGATCATCAAAATACTTCTAGAGGACAACAAGAAAGCATGGGATTCAAAGCTCAAATTTTCTTTGTGGGCCAATCAAGTGACAACAAAAAGGTCCCTAGGTATCTCTCCTTTCCAACTTGTATATGGGACTGAAGCAATTTTTCCTTCCCAGCTTGCCCTGCCTGTGGAAAAATTCTTTCAGGATTACCAAGGAGAACCTGATGATATGATCATAAGAATTCATCAACTGGTAGAAGTCCAGCAGACTAGAGAGCAGGCGATGGACAAATCCCATGACTGTCAACAAAAGATCAAGCAAGCTTTTGACAGGAAGAGCAGAAAGGAAGATTTCCAGTTGGGAGATCTAGTACTTAAGTGGGATGTGCCCAGACAGGATAGAGGCAAACATGGAAAATTTGAATCCCTTTGGATCGATCCCTTCAAGATTTTTGAAGCATTTCCAAATAACACTTACAGGTTGCAAAATTTGGAGGGTGATGAAGTTTTTGGTGGCCCTGTAAATGGGCATTTTCTGAAGAAGTTCTTTATTTGAGCCATAAGTGGCTCCCGTGTCTTTGTAAATATTGTTTTTCTTTTTCGTTTCTAGTTTTATGGGTGACTCCACAACCCAACAGAAGGTGACTGGAGTTGCAAAGGAGATCTTCGAGCCTCGCAGGGAGGAATCTATCCCCCATGGATCCTAATGTTATCATATGTTTTTGCAGGGCAGATTTTTTTCCCTTGGTTTTGGCCTCTAGGTGACAAAAGGTGAAGAAAGGGGATAAAACCCCACTAAATGGTGCTTATCCTAAGTTCGTTGGGGTCGATGTGACCGTTTGCCGCGTTGTGCTAAGAAGCACGTAGATCTTGGCGACTGAGATTTGAGCACTCCAGATCGATGATCATTGATCATATCGGGCCCCCAACATGCGCAGACGATAAAAATTGTAGGGCGGGCCAGGTTTGAAACCATGGTTTTGTGAAGATGTTACGTGTCATTCAAAGACACACATCGAGCCCAAAAGCGGTGAAGAAAAAAACCACTTTTCGCAGCCCCGATATGCGCATGTGTGTATAAGGCCCTATCCTAGGTCAACAAGTGGTCGCTCTGTCCCGTCGACAGCTGTCCCCCACTCCATCTCTCTCCTATGTCCATCACATCCCCTGCTCCCTTATAACTTTTGCTCCCTCACACCTGTCCTCCACTCACTATCCCACTTGTCGCATCTCCCGCCACCTGTGCCACCTCACTCCACATCACCTTTATCCCATTACATCTCAGCTCTTGTTTGTGTGTCCCCCATGCTATCCTCAGTTTCCTATTCCCATCCATGTTATCCACCTGTCCATCCCCATGTTGTCCCCTTATGGTGAAATCCCTCACGGGAAGACGCTTTGTGGGGTAAGAGAATCCATGCTTAATTGTGGAATAATGAGATGAAGGACAGTGAATTTGTTAGGGAAAATATCCTATATGGATAGTTCTTGTCATGTCATTTCCAGTGGTATGTGGAACATCACATAATTCCTCACGATTAGAGAGTTATAGCCATGAGAAGTTGGAGACCCTAGGTTTGGGTAATGGACCCTAGTTTGTTTGATGAGTAACGGTATGAGTTATGATATATTTTCAGATAATAATATTCTATATGGATATCACATGTCATTCCATATCTGGTGGTATGTGGAATTTCACATAACTCCTCACGGTTTGAGAGTTGTGGCCTTACGAAGTTGGAGGACCCTCATACGTCATCTAGAAGCCCCAAAAGGTCAAAGTAGTCAAAGTGATTTAAGAGATTTTAAAAGGTAAATAATAAATAAAATGATGAGTGTATTATAACTCAAAGTGAATACAAAATAAATTATTTCAATAATAAATTTAATGGAGAAATTAGAAGTGGACCCAACCCTAAAATAAGGAAAGTGGGCCAAGTGACCTAGAAGATGTTTTTAAGGAAGTTACTTGGAGAGTATAAATAAGAGGCAAGGCTCTCTCATTTGAATCAAACTTGAGAATATTGAATATATATATGTGTCTAAGGTAACCAAGGATATCTAAGCCGAAATTATGAGGAAAGTGAAGAAAAGAAGGCCGAAATGCAAGGAAGGATAAATTATTTTGATGGTGCTTTCTAAGGTATGTTATTTACAAGTCATCTCACCATTTTTGCTATAACTTTTTTTCTATAATGATTCAGATCCTAAAATTTCTATGCCAATGAGAAAACATATCAAAGTATCTGTGGTACAAAATTCAACTTGTGGGTCATTTTATTTTTGGAATTACACTCCGTGGAAAATAGGGTTTGTGGCCAGTCCTGAAACTAGTCAAAATCGGGTGTTTCGGGTAAAAACGTCATAAATGCTTCATAAAAAATCAAAATGTAGTGATAAAAAATGTGTTGGTTAGGTTACAAGATTTATTATGTTGTTTAATAGTTTCAGATCAATTCATCAAATATTTTGTGCGGGGCGCACTCTACAAGGTCGCTCTCTAGAATAAGCCAGAATTCAGCAAGGTATGCCATTTTTGCTATAACTCCTTTTATGAGAGGTTCCAAGTAGTGACACTTGGAGGAATTGTAGAAAACACACTGAAGAACATTGTGTATCATTTTCATATCTTTATTCATTACAGGTACAAAGTTATGATTATTTCAAGTCAGGTTTGTTGACTAATCCAAAACTAGTCTTGTGAGACTAAAGAAAAGTTTGATGAAAATGCTAGTCTCTTGTTGTTAAAGTTAAGGAGGGTTTGCAGGAATGTGATCATATACACTAGGTCTATTACAGAGCTACAAATCAGATTTGGATGATGAAATTGATGAAGGATTTTTTTTGAGGTACATGTTGAGTACATGGTTGAGACAAGTAGTTGATGAGTTGGCACATACATGAGGCGTATAGTTGATGATGTCGGTACATATTGATGAGTCATAGTTGATGAGTTGTTGACACATGATTGGTACATACTTGGTACATGTTTAGATGCACTTGTTTATGGTACAGGTTGATTACAGGACGGTGCATGGTTAATGCACTTGTTTATGGTACAGGTTGGTGCATGGTTGATGCACTTGTTTATGGTATAGGTTGATTGTAGGTTGGTGCATGGTTGATGCACTTGTTTATGGTACAGGTTGATTACAGGTTGAGGTACAGGTTGATGCATGGTTGATGCATGGTTCAGATTTATTAGTACAGGTTTACAGCAGGATATCTCACAGTGATAGTCTGACAGTGGTTCCATCATTCTACTTCTACTTTAGGGTGGCAGGACGGGGCAAGGATAGGTGGTTGTAGGCACCTTCCAATTGTAGATGGAGAACATAGGGGGTTGTAGTCTCCTTCTGGTTGTAGCCAGAGAATTGGGGAGTTCGAGCTTCCCTCAGGTTGTAGCTTGAGAAACTAGGGGTTGGAGCCTCCTTCCAGTTGTAGTTGGAAAACAAAGGAAGTTGGTGCTTCCAATGAATGTAATTCTTCAAGACATATAAGAAAAATCATTCTGTGGTTTTCTCTTGATTTGGGTTTCCACGTAAAACACTGGTGTACTGTGTATGTGTATGATTGTTCATTTGTTCATTTCTTATTTACTCTGCAGTTATTGGATAATAATGCTTCATTGATATAACACTTGGATTATATGGTTAAAAGGGATTAAATTGCTCTATTATTGATTCACCCCCCCTCTCAATAATCCAACAACTTATACAAGCTATGTATACTTGCATGACTCCAATATCCAATCCTAGGCTTGAATTTATCTGATCATATTTCTAATTCTTCAAAGTGTCCAAGCAACCATTTTTGTTAGAATTATACATATTATAGGAATTTTGTCAATTAATGCTACAAGTCCTTTTTCTGCTCAATTCATGAAGAATTATATCACAGTTATCCAAATTATAATACTTATACGTTATTCTCCTCTTAATGATATTTCCAATGACTATACCCATTCCCCAATACGATCTCTAAGATGAAAGTTATGGCTTCCTGAAAAAGCCACTTTCACCCCTTTTGTGCATTTTGTCCACTGGTGTAATTTTATTGAAATGCCAACTTCTATCAACTATAAAAGAAAATATGTCAAGAACTAGAGAAAATTTTGTAACATAAATAGATAATAATAATGACAATTAATTCATAATAACTCTCATATTTTCCAGTTGATGTTCCAATCAAAAAATGCAACAATATGGAATCTACAACTTTGTCCATTTTCACCCATTTTTCCAAACTTATATTTTTTAGAAAAACTGACTATCTCACAATCTATGAACTTTTAAAAAACAATCACTAAACCAAATTTGTTTTTCTTGATGAGTGTATAAAATGTTGAGTGAATAAATTTTCCAATTTTGTGATCTAGGGTCACTTTTCCTACTCTAAAATTCTAAAAAATCCCCAAAACGTGGCCTGGAATAGTTGATTTTGGCCTATTTCAGTATCCCCATTCCAATCCCCTTAGGATTTATTCATTTCCTTTGTTGGTTATTTATGTGTCTACATTCTGGATTCTCTCCAAGAGTGTCAACTTAATCTTGACCTCTACCAACGATCTAGACCCAGATCTTGAAAAACCATTATTTTGCAATTTTTGACAAATCCAAGAAGAGTTAGACAAGGGCCCTCTCTGGAAATTTTGTAGATCTCCTCTCTGTGAAAAAAATCGATAAGGTTCATCTTAATCTGACTTAATTTTTTGTAACTATGGCAAGAACAATAAATTGTCTCTAGACTAAGTTTTTTTTTTGAAATTGTGGAACAATTTTGCCTAAGTGCAATATGCACTGTCGATCACAAGTCGAAAGCAATTAGGATCGTTGATCTAGGCTCCATAGACTATCGACAACCAAATTTATCCTCTAATGTTCACAACACCTTCCCCAAACTATCGACCTGACCATCGACCATCATCCCAACTCCCCAACAATCGATTTGCACACAAACCCAAACCAGTCAACCTGACCATCGATCGTCAATGAACTTCATTGGCGAATGGAAATCCCTACCAATTCATAAAACAGTTGACCATCAACCCATCAACTATCAAGAATCCCTGATGACTATCGAAAACATTTCCTCAATTCCAACGAGTCAATCGTCGACCATCGACCATCTATGTTTGGTGACATGGAAACTCTACTAATGTGGCATGACATGTGAATTCTCATATTAAGGCATCATATGGGTTGGCGTCGCATGACACGTGGATGTTGACATGGCATGACATGTGTATGTTGACTTGGCATGACATGTCAGCACCCTCTTTTCTCCATCAGCCATCGACAGCTTCTCTTAGAAGAATCTGAACTCCACACTAAATCTGTCAATCCCCAATTCATCAACCATCAGTGATATCAGATGTCCTTTGGTCAAACTTCAACACTTCACCAAACTCATTGATCCTAGATCCATCATCCATCCGCGATCTCAAATGTCATTTGGTCGAATTTTAACACTTTGCCAAACTCGTCGATCCATTGGCCATCGCCAATCTTAGATGTCATTTGGCTGAATTACAACACTTATCCAAAATCGTCGATCCCTGATCCATCGAAAATTCACAACCTTAAATGTCATTTGGTCAAATTTCAACACTTCACCAAAATCATTGATACCTGGTCCATCGGCCATCGACGATCTCAAATGTCATTTGGCTAAATTTCAACACTTCGCCAAACTCGTCGATCACTGAAACATCAACCATTGATGATCCCAGATGTCATTTGGTTGAATTTCAACACATCGCCAAACTCGACGATCCTCGATCCATCGACCATCGACGATCTCAAATGTCCATTTTCAACACTTAGACAATTTCGGCCAAAACCTAGGTGAATTTGGGTCATTGATCTCTTAGCCAAGATGATCTCAACTGTTTCTTTTCTTTGAATTCCCAACAACTAAAAATTAATGTGAACCATTGATCTTCCTGTATTTCCAAACCTCCAAAATGAATCTCGATCATTGATCTCATAACTTTTCCAAAGTTCAAAACTTTATCAATTTTTTTAAAAAATTTCGACGATGAATCTGGTCGTCGATCTCAAGATTGAACATGATCTCAAGATAGAACATGATCTCATTCGTTGATTTGTCAATTCTTCCCATCATTACAACAGTCGTTAAAATATGAATTTTTTTACCTTCAAGGTCGAATTCGACTCTGCAACTATACAGATCGACTCCATTAACTTCTTAGACAATTCTAGGTTATTTAAAACTTGAGTCTACTCACAAATTTGGGGCGTTTCTCTCTATATTTTCACCATTTTCCACAAATTAACACATACCAAAATATTTGATAGAGAATCTTCCTGATTCACACTCTTTTCGACCCATACCAGTCTGGTGTTTCAACCTGAAGCTATGATACCAATCTGTAACATACTCATCCACCCACAGGCTAGCCACGCTACAATATGTAACGTACCCATCCACCCACAAGCTGGCCACGCTACTTCAAAACTGAAGTCAAAATTATGATAGAATTTATTTAATAAAAAATCATGAAAGAATGCAATAACCACACATGCAATAATCAAGATTCATGCTACAACATAAAAGAACGCTTAATCATGCCATGCAAAACAATAACCAGCAATATGCATAGCATAAACACAAATCTCATAGATAATAAATACATTGTGGAATATACACTATACATAAAATACAAAGAGCACTCGTATTTTCAAGTAAACATTCACCAATTGGTTGCAGACCAAGAATGTTCCTCCCAACCATAGACATTGTTGTTCTTTTATTCTCAACAACAATGTCACCCCCGAGCCAGGGTTATGAATCCACAAGGATGTGTCCTAATCCAAATCTAAAACACGCCATTCAACTAACAAGCTCTCATATTTTCCCAACCACACATCAATCCTAATATCCTTCTCTCTTCCCCTCCATCCTGCACAACCCAAAGAAATGAACCCCTTTCTCCTCCATGCAGTCCCTTGGGTTGTTTCATTTCCCTCTAGGGCTCTAGTCTTACTAGTAAGGAAATCTCCATGTTGGAAACTCCAAGGATTCTCGGATTTGGATAGTTATTTCATAACTACCATCAATATCATGCACAAAGGCATCCATTCCCTTATGGAATGATCAGTACTTCCTCACATCAATCTAGCAATCGCTCTCTACCTCCATCCATTTGTTTCCATTCGCATATCAAGAGAATACGAATTAGAAAGAATGAGAAATATGAGTGATTAAAAATGAATGAGGAACCAAAATGAAAGAGTGTAAGAGTGAATGAGTGAACCCCCAAACAACCCAAAGAGGTATCTATATAATTACTTGAAAATCAAGAACCACATGGCCTCCTCCAAGAAGCTCATGTAACCACTTCCTCAAATAAAACCAAGATGGTTAATTAAAAATATAATAAAAAGACTTAGTACCTTTATCCCCCTCTCTCATGGAATCATAGCCCCTTATCTCTTGGCCATGTCTGTCTTGCAGCCAACAATGTATTTAATTAATATATTCGAAGTATTACATTTCCTAGGCACTCTGGCCCCTTTTCAACTTTATCGACTCACTAGCCTATGTCACAATTACGTAATGCATTCTAGTCATAGGTATCAAAACTGGAGGTGTCACAATTTGATTATAATATATTTCTCCTGATAAGAGCTTGTGGAATTTTGGGACCACGGGAATATCTTGAGCATCTAAACACAATCCCGAATCTTGATCTTGCAAAATTCAATGAACAATTATTAAACTACACCTGCATACATAACATAAATTCAATGAGATAAATGAATTAGCAATAAAATCTAGACGTATTGCAATTGACATGAGAGAATTTTAAGGAGTTCCAAAGATATGGAATGAGGCAATGTTGGAATTTGAAGAATTGGCCATTTTATATTATAATTTTTTTTTCCTGCATTTGAGCCAAAACCATCATCTTGGGTAGCATAGAACAATCTAACTTCAAAAATAACTTTGAATAACTTTTATAACTTGACAACACACTTAAAAAATCATTGTTTTTTTCTACAATGTCATTGTTTTTTTTCCACCGAGCTATACAAGAAATCTCAATCTGGCTTTACAAAATCTGAAATAGTTACCCGATCCCTAAAAATATCCTCTTTAAACATAGAAAATGTGAATTTGATTCTCTCTCTCTCTCTCTCTCTCTCTCTCTCTCTCTCTCTCTCTCTCTCTCTCTTGACCTCTCTCTTCCTCGTGTTTGCTCTCTCCCTCCCTCCCCTTCTCTCCTTATATCCCCCCCCCTCTCTCTCTTGCGTCTATCCATCTCTCCCCCTCACTTTGTATCCCCCTCCCTCTCTCACTTACAGTATCCCCTTTCCTCTCTCCCTCTTTATCCCCCCCACCTGTGTGCTTTATCATTTAAAGATGCACCAATGTGTATGTATAAACAAAGTGCATTGGTGCGTTTAATTGAGATAAGCATCACAAATTGGCCTCCGGTATTTCCTCTGCAAACTTTAAATACATATTTTTGCATTAGCATTGTGAAAATTTAACTGTCTTATGGTGTGTTATTACTTACACAACGCTCTGATACGTTACTGATTACATTTTGCACCGATGCATTTCGAACTGTATAGTGCGCAGATTGAAGCAAGTTAAAAAAATAACGTGCACTTACTATCAATAATTTGAAATTTATTATGAAAATAAATCAGTGTGCTATACATACCATACAGGTATACTACTCACAACATATTGTACCAAAAAATGTAACTTTTGAAAAGAAAAAAAAAAGTGCACATGTTTATCATAACTGCGTCGAAATATACATCGAAAAAATGAGCAAGAATTTGAGTTTTTGTGTTTATAAAGGAAAACCTTATTCATTGTTTTATTGTTTGCCAAATTTTAGAGAGGATATTTGTGCAATAGAGATTTATC
This sequence comes from Picea engelmannii, assembly GCA_009831015.1. NCBI lineage: Eukaryota > Viridiplantae > Streptophyta > Pinopsida > Pinales > Pinaceae > Picea > Picea engelmannii. Next base: position 194,842 of record ML777167.1, on the reverse strand, counting down.
AACAAAGATTTCTGAGTGGGTGCATTTTTTTTAAGAGCCAAATTCAAGGGGGAGTGTTGTAGATCACATAGAAATATGCAGAGGAGAAATTTTAGGTATATGATTTCATTCTATTAATCATATTGATCATTATCATATTTGATTCAAACAATTTTCAGTGCATTCCCCCCCCCCCAAAAAAAAGGGTTTCATAGTTATCTTCAGTATTGAAAGCCCTAATATCCTGAATGTTCTTTTGCTTTCTCTTTCTATATTTCACTAGAAGAATTTTTTAAGCACAAATTCTTTATAGGATTTGGTTACTTATATATGACTCTTTTCTATTTGTTTCAATGAAACCACTCATTGCATTGGATCCCAAACCATCGTGTCGATGTTGGGTTTATTTAAAACACCTTCATAGTGATCAGTGCACTCTGTACATGGTAAGCGCATCGACGCATTGTTTTTGTAAACATCATCTCTTTATTTCAATTCAAAATATTATTAAAAAATCATTTTCGTGGTCGGCGGTGCATATTTTACCTACCTACGCACAAGGGCACATTGTTTTCAAAGCACACCGTTGAGTTTAAAATGGAAAAGTTATTACTTTTATATGGAAATCATCATTTCTTAAATTTGTTCACTACTCAACGATTAAATAATACTTAAGAATATGTGCTTTTCTTAACTCATAAAGCACCGGCTAAATACAAAAATTTGTAAAAGTTTTCAATTTTGCAATGGCATTATTATATTAAACCGGTGTGTATATGTATGTGTGACACACTAGTGCGTATAAATATTGGTGACACACCAGTTTGAATTATCTTAATATATGCACCAAGATCTTATTTTTTAATAAAATAATAATTTTGTATCTTTTTTTCTTTTATTTTTCAAGGAGATTTTGAAAATTCCAAGGGACAAACAAGGGGAAAACCAAGACATGTCAGTAGGGATGTCCAAAAAAGTGTAGAATAAGATGTTAAAAGTAATGAACATAATTTCATTGCAAGAGGAGTCATTCCAACTGCAATGTGCATCAGATGTATGTAATCATTTATTTATTCTTTTATGTACATCGAGTTTAACTATCGTGTGAAATACTATTTTTTTTTTTTTTGATGCAGAAAAGAAAAACAAAGAGAATCCATTCACCACATAAGACATGACGATGAGGAATAAAAGGGTTGATCACAAACTTTGTGAGTATTTATGTTTTTGACCTTTCTTAAGATTTCATGTTTGATGTGATCTTTATATTTAAATAATTAATTTATATGTTTCCATGGATGTCTTCTACTACGTGCTAACATACAAAGAGGAGCCAACTATGAATTGATAAACATTGGGTTGTGAGTATATGTTGAAGAATCAAAGTTTAATTGAACAATTTGTAAGTAGCTATGTTGTTTAACTTCCCTTGTTTTATAATTAATGAAAAAACAAGAAAACTTTATACTGACTATATTGACTGTACTTTGGAATGTCGTATTAAATATGCAGGAAACAAAGTATTCAATGCAGACATMAAAGTAGATTTTGAGAGAATTTATGAAACATGGCTTCAAAATAATGTGTATTGTTTATGAAAGACTTGGTGCTAAGGTATTTTTTTTTTATTGACGCAATTTTGTATATTCTACTATATATATAAATGTAGATATACCTATTACAATTTATTTCTATATTTGTAGATGAAAGATGAAGGGGAAGAACATAAAAACCAAGCCGATCAAGAAAACATTATGTTAAAAAAACAAAGTACAATATCACATACAAATGACAAAGAAATAAGGCATGCACGTAGCTCGAGCAATGTCAACAGTTCAATTGATGAATGACAATCAATATAATTGAATG
>ML777167.1:156336-166669 GCA_009831015.1 Picea engelmannii | reverse complement strand
AGGAGATGTTAGTTGTATCAAGCAAATGATTACATTAAGCATTTATCTCAATATGCTCACATGCTACCAAGTCTAGTACTTTTCAAAGACTTTTATCTTAACTATAGTGTTTACTTGTAAAGGGGTAGTTATCAACTTGTCATGTGCAACTTTGAATCTCATGAACTTAATTAATCACACCTGGAACCTCGATCCTTGTCCTCAAGAATGAGTGTGCTTTCTTCAACCTGTCTTCTGTACTAAGACAATATGATATCTTGACAGAAGGTTGGGTTAGAGGGTAAACTCTATGATCTCAACTTTTAATCCATCTAATACCTTGACTCAGATTTTGACCAAAGGTTAGAATGATGGTCATAGCTACAACATGCAACACTGATCAAAATAATGTCATAACAAATATGTGTATATTAGAATAATCACACATGGGTTGCATTATTCCTCTGAATGTGTTGGATCTTTAGATCCTTTTGGATCTATGGCAAGAGATCCCTTCTCCTGCAAATACCCTTAAATGCTTAATAATTTAAACATATGTGAGTATATACCTTTGATAGCATTTGCAGGTAGTGGCACCATCTAGTAGCAGTGACAATGATCACCAACTCTTAAGAACTTCAAGGGTGACTGCAAATGGTACTACGGTTGATAATTCAACTAGTACTGCAACTGCAATTGTTGTTGCAGCTGGTTCTGAGACTACAACTGCAACTGCAACTTAGGGTTTTATGAGGAAACCCTAATTTTTCAAACTTCAAATTTTGAAATTCTGATCCACGGGATAGATGTGTTGAGCTGAGGCGAGTAAGCTGGTGCAGTCAGATTTCTGATAATCCAACTTTTACCCCCTCAAACTTGACCAACGGATTTTTGGACTAGTGCTTCTGGTTTTCTGGTACCTCTAGTTTTTTGGTACTTCTGGTACTTATGGTACTTCTGGTTTTCTGGTTTTTCGATGCCGATGAAAACTAGGGTTTCACTTTCCGGGATATATACCCACTAAAAAGGTTCACTGAAGGTGCCAAAGAAATCATTGGGTTAGGGCACACTTTTTTAGATGGTTTTGAGGATGAAACTCGTCTTCAATAAAAATCCCTAATTTGCATGTACGACAACAGTGACGTTTTTCTCTCTCTTGTGAAAGATGCTCTCTTCGGCTTAACTCTGATACCATGTTAAGGTTTAAGCTATTATTGAGTTTCTTTTATTTCATTAGATAACCATAACATAAATAGGATCACTGATAAATACACAATCACAAGAGACACATCATTTATCCTGGGAAACCCTCATGGGGGAGAAAACCCAGCAAAAAATTCATTAATATAGATAGCCAATACAATGCCATGAGCTAACTCAAACAAATACAGAAAGTCCTCTCCCAATAATGCACCTTTCTCTCTCTTCTTCTCCAACTGCAGCTCCAGACTTACGCTCTGATCATCAAGTGAGTGAGTGAACAAATGAGGCACTAGCCTTTCTTATTTATACAATTTGGCACATGTGAACTGGGGTGTCTTTTCATTTGGCTAGGCTGACTTCTCATTATAGGTGGTTATAACCACTTTAATATATTCTGGGTGGTTATAACCACTTTAATATATTCTAGGGTCGACTTTTCATTTAGCCCATTACAATTAGGGTTTGACCAATCCGAAAAAGGGGATTTGGTCATTTACAATACTCGACGTGATCAATCCACAAAATGGGATTGATCTAATGAGTAATACATCAATAATAATTAGAATACTCTTTGCAGTTACAATATTTCAACATATAGAAGTAAAATACAGGCCCTCTATACCTGACAATGTCAAGCATTGGAAGGTGTTTGAGGATGATCTTGAAATCAAAAGATTCCTAGAAACTGTGGATCATTTTTTTGCATTACGCATCGATCAAGATCCTAATTCTGACATAGATCCTCATGTTGATGTTTTTCTTAACAAGATTGTTGATCATCATATTTTTCAGGTGCCCAACAATCACATCCCAAAGGGACTGGTCCATCTAGAAAGGTTATTTGACAGAAATGATGTGACATTGAAGGGTAAAGTCTCGAATGATGATGTTGATGTGGTTGAGTGCAATATTGGCACAAAGAGGAATCCAAAATTTGTCAAGTTGTCAAGAAGATTGTCAAAGGAACAAAGGGCCGAGTATACTGAGTTATTAAGAGAATTTGATGATGTGTTTTCCTGGACCTATGAAGACCTCAAAACATACGACACAACTATCATTGAGCATAATATCTCATTTAAAGAGGAGGCCAAACCATTTAGGTAGAAATTAAGACAAATAAATCCTATGTTGCTACCTATTATGGAAAGGGAGGTAAAAAAGTTGTTGGATGCCCAAATCATTATCCCTTTGAGATATTCTGAATGGGTGGCTAACCTGGTCCCAGTGAGGAAAAAGAATGGAGAAATCAGACTCTGTGTCAATTTCAGTAACCTGAACAGAAGCTCCAAGAAGCACAATTACTCACTGCCAAAGATGGAACACATATTGCAAAGGGTAACAAGTGCATCGAGGATTTCCATGATTGATGGTTTTTATAGTTACAATCAAATCTTTGTTTTACCTGAAGACAGAGAAAAGACAACCTTCACCACTCCCTGGGGTACATTCATGTATGCCAAAAATTCCCTTTGGATTGATGAATGCAAGAGCAACCTTTCAGCGAGCCATGGACATAGCTTTCATAGGTGAAAGGGAAAAATTTGTGGTCATCTATCTGGATGATATTACAATGTTGTCCAAATCTAATAAAGAGCATTGCTATCATCTTAGAAGGGTCTTCCTAAAATGCAGAAAATTTGATCTCTCCCTAAATCCTAAGAAGTCCTTATTTGCCATGAAGGAGGGAAAATTGTTGGGACACATAGTATCAGATGAGAGGGTCATAATTGATTCAAGCAAGGTGGAGGCTATACAAACCTTATCACTTCCTACATCCAGCAAAGAGGTTCAGTCCTTCCTGGGCAAAATTAATTTTTTGAGAAGGTTTGTTTCAAATTTTACTAAATTGGTGAAGCATATCACAGCCATGCTCAGGAAGGGAAATGATGTAAAATAGACTGCTGAGTCAAGAGAATCCTTCAATCAAATCAAGAAGGCCTTGACTGAGGAACTTGTTCTTATCAGTCTGGATTACTCCAAGGATTTTCTATTTTTTTCTTTTGCTTCTTTTGATACAGTGGCAATTGTTTTATTGTAGAAAAACGTTGAAGGGCTGGAGCATCCTATTTCATTTTTCAGTAGAGCACTAAGAGATGCAGATGTGAAATATAACATCATGGAGAAATAGGCCTATGCATTGGTAAAATCCCTCAAGGCTTTCAGAATCTATGTCCTTCATTCAAGGGTTATTGCATATGTCCCTTCAACTGTTGTGAAGGACATTCTCATTCAGCATGACATAAATGGAAGAAGGAGTAAGTAGATTGCAAAAATCCTTTAGTTTGATCTGAAAATAAAGTCCACCAAAATAATTAAAGGCCAAGGTTTAGCCAAGCTATTGGCTGAATCTAAGTATAAAACTTTGGGGGTTAACTTCATCAGCACTTGCCCAGAAAATCAACAGGTTGAGTTGTCTGATAAAAGTCCTTGGGACAACCCTCCATTGACATAATGCACCTGGTACAAAGATATCATATTTTTTTCTGCAAAGGTTGCAACCTCCTGATGGAATCGGGAAAAGAAAGACAAGAGATTTAAATCTCAAAGCAATTAGATATTTCCTTATTGACCAGGTCTTGTACTGGAAAGACCCTTTAGGCGTGCTTCTGAGATGTTTTGACCCACAGGAGGCCTAAAAGATTATGTTTGATTTTCATGACAGCCTATGTGGGGTACATCATTTCTGGAGAACCACGGCCTATAAAATTTTCAGGGTTGGGTAATTTTGGCCTACTCTATTCACTAATGTCTGTGCAAAAGTAAGAGCTTGCATCAAATGTCAAAAATTCTTTGGGAAGCAGCAGCTCAAGTCTCTGCCATTGAAGCCTGTGGTAGCTTCAGGACCCTTTCAACAACGGGGTCTGAAATTCATTGGGGAAATTCATCCTGCTTCAAGCGGTCAGCACAGGTGGATCTTAACTGCAACAGACTATTTCACTAAGTGGATAGAATCTATTCCCACAAGGAGTGCTTCTCACAAAGTGATCGTTGGTTTTCTTGAAGATATTATGGAAAGGTTTGGTTATCCGAACAAGATCATCACTGACAACATTGCATCCTTCAATTCTGAGCCATTGATCAAATTCTGTGAGCAGTTCAGGATTTCATTGACCCACTCTACCCCCTACTACCCTCAAGGCAATGGATTAGCAGAGTCCTCTAACAAAATCCTGATAAAGATCCTCAAAAGACTTCTAGAGGACAACAAGAAAGCATGGGATTCAAAGCTCAAATTTGCTTTGTGGGCCAATCGAGTGACAACAAAAAGGTCCCTAGGTATCTCTCCTTTCCAACTTGTATATGGGACTGAAGAAATTTTTCCTTCCCAGCTCACCCTACCTATGGAAAAATTCTTTCAGGATTACCAAGGAGAACCTAATGATATGATCAGAAGAATTCATCAACTAGTAGAAGTCCAGCAGACTAGAGAGCAGGTGATGGACAAAGCCCATGACCGTCAACAAAAGATCAAGCAAGCTTTTGACAGGAAGAGCAGAAAGGAAGATTTCCTGCTGGGAGATCTAGTACGTAAGTGGGATGTGCCCAGACAGGATAGAGGCAAACATGGAAAATTTGAATCCCTTTGGATTGGTCCCTTCAAGATTTCTGAAGCATTTCCAAATAACACTTACAGGTTGCAGAATTTGGAGCGTGATGAAGTTTTTGGTGGCTCTGTAAATGGGCATTTTCTAAAGAAGTTCTTTATTTGAGCCATAAGTGGCTCCCGTGTCTTTGTAAATATTGTTTTTCTTTTTCGTTTATGGTTTTATGGGTGACTCCACAACCCAACAGAAGGCAACTGGAGCTGCAAAGGAGATCTTCGAGCCTCGCAGGGAGGACTCTATCCCCCATGTAGCCTAATGTTATCACATGTTTCTATAGGGGGGATGTTTTTCCCTTGGTTTTGGCCTTTAGGTGACAAAGGCGAAGAATGGGGCTAAACACCCACTAAATGGCGCTTATCCTAAGTTCATCGGGGTTGATGTGATCGTTTGGCGCGTTGTGCTAAGAGGTGCATAGATCTTGGTGACTGAGATTTGAGCACTCTAGATCGACGATCATTAATCATATCGAGCCCCCAACATGCGTAGACGATAAAAATTGTAGGGCGGGCGAGGTTTGAAACCATGGTTTTGTGGAGACGCTACATGTCATTCAGAGACACCCATCAAGCCCAAAAGTGGTGAAGAAACAAACCACTTTTCACAGCCCTGATATGCGCATGTGCGTATAAGGCCCTATCCTAGGTCGACAAGTGGTCGCTCTGTCCCGCCAGAAGCTATCCCCACCCCATATCTCTCCTATGTCCATCACATCCCCTGCTCCCTCACACATATCCTTCACTCACTGTCCCACCTGTCGCATCTCCCGCCACCTGTGCCACCTTGCTCCACATCACCTCAGTCCCATTACACCTCATCTCCTGCTTGTGTGTCCCCCGTGCTATCCTCAGTTTCCTATTCCCATCCACGATTTCCACCTGTCCATATCCATGTTCGTTATTCCATGCCGAGCGCGCCAATCACATCGTCAGTTTCCAGGTCCACTGTTAGGCCTCCTCGCGAGAATTTGACTTAGATCCAGATGGCAGAATGTAGAGTCCGCCAAATTCCACAGGTGCAGTGTCGAATCAAACCTTCTCGATCCTGATGAATGTTGGGTATGTGTTATATTCTTTGCACGAGTAGTAGTGTTTGAGCGTCTGTGTTGGGCGTGCAAGGGGGTTAGAGGGGGGGGCGCATTTTTGGGACCGCATTATATTTAGGTGGTTTTTCAGCACATGGTTTCTTTGTCGATGGTTTTCTATTTTCGGTTAAGGAATTAGAGTTTTGGACTAATCCAGGTCATTGGGTTAGGGTTTTGGATGCCGTTGGATCCTATATGTATTTTTTATTGTAAACATTGTAACACAATGAATGAATATAATATATGTTGGTTTTCCTGGCTTGGAGTTTCCAGGGGAAAAATCTTTGTGTAATGTTTGTATTTTCCATTGTATCTTTTCTGTTCTTTTCTGAATATCTGTTTACAGTAGACATTGTACAAGGTTAGGATTTAGAATGAAGCAATTATTGAAGTTAGTTGGTGGTGGTTGAACATCGTTTCCACCATAAATGAAAAGCCTGAGAAAGGACTGTCAGCAAGTCAGCTCAGCTGCAAAACCTTCCTGAAGCACGATTGTGTCTGATAAGAGCTCTCTTTTCAAAGGAGACTGCATGTACAGTCTGCCAGGAAGCATGCAGACATAATGCCTTCAATGCAAAGACTCGAGAACACTTCTGTAGTTTTTCTCTGAGTATATAGGAGTCTTCCTCATATTTTTTTAGTGTTGATGGTTGAGCTAGGCTCCCATATTGTAAAGTTTTGATGAAACTCTAGTTCTTCTGGTTATGTATCTGTATTTGAGACTTCTTGTTTAATGTAAGTTAGATTTTTTTCATATCTCTATGAACGGTTGTGTTAGAACACTCAAGCATGGAGGATCCAGTCGAGGGTAGTTGTGTTCTTGTGATGTAGGTTTGATCATAATAACATTACGACCAATTTTTATCAGTTTATGTTGCGTCCTTTTCCTCCAGTGTTGAATGAATCGGGCATGGCTGTTCCAGCTGGGTTGTTGTCATTGAATTGTGATGTATGTTTGATTTTAGTTCAGTGATAATTTCATTTAGTCCCCTAAAACTCTGAACCAAGAGGATATTGCCTTCTTAGTTTTTCCTCCTTAGGCTGTTGGAAGACCGGATGTCCATAGCAGACCTCTTCATTTTCCTCAAGTTCTTCCTCCTACTCACCCTTATTACAACTTACTAACTGAATTTAGATTGAGACCTCACTTTCCTGTGCATTCCAGCCCAGTTTTATGATTTAAAGCGATATAATCTTGAGACTGCATCCATTAGACCACCTTTTAAAACTATTCACTGTGACATACAGACTGATGGGTATTGGGCTTACCCCTGCAGCAATCCAGAGGTGACTTCCAGTGCTAACACTGCCTTCCGGTTCCATAAAGGATTTATTTGATAGAATGTTTGCCTCTATGTTGTGTGTCCCATATATATGCTGGAAGCTTATATCCTAAAACAATTTCAAAAGTCCTTGTACTTTTAACTTCTATCCCTCAATGGCGCAAACTTGTAATTTTCCTCTTTTGTTTAGCCAGTCAATCACCACCTTTGAATCACCAAGGATCTGCAATTTGGTATGTGAAAGGTGATGTGCAACAGTCAGTGTTTCCCAGACTCCCACTAATTCATCTTTAGTGTTTGATCCAGGATCTTTTCATCAGGTGACTTATTAAAGAATTGCATAAAATGAGCATAAACAAAAGTACACCATAAAGAAGGAAAAACTCAAAATGAAAGAGACACAATCATGAAATATGAACACAAAGAAATTGATAATGGAGTTCGTCCCTGGTGGACTACGTCTCTGGGTCCTGCTCTCAAATGGGTAGGTCTTTTTATTAACTCCACAAAAGAATTGGGCAAAATACATAAGTATACCTCATTCTGGAGTTAAGCCACAGAAGCTTTGCTCATATCAGAAACCCAACATCACCACTGCGTTCATGGCGTCATTTTACCTAAAGATGACTTTCTCCACACCTCAATCCGAGTCGAACACTTTCGGGCCCACAAGACACCCTTGCTTCGATTTTCGTGCCACTGCTCCTGCAATTAATGACTGACAGATCTCGAAATCCATGCCAAAATATTGAAAAATGTGCCCAAATCCGTACTATAAGGATGCGCTCAGCCAACCCCTTCTCTATGCTCTCGTGTGTCTTCGAATGGACTGCCTATGGGCAGTTTTGTCATAATGAGGAAGTTAGGCGCATTGGTTATGGAGGCTAATTTAAGGCATAGACTGTTGGGGAGGTTCTGGAGTCAAATTCCACGGACTCCCTATTTTACACATGTGTTATAACTGATTTTTGGTGCGCTTGCTAAAACTAGCGGAGGTTTTGGCGGGCGATTAAATGGCAGAATCTTCCAAATATAGTGGAATATGTTAAATATGGAGGTTTGTTGGTTAAGCCCCCAGGCGAGAAAAACATTAAGGTCGCATGTTTTAAAACACATGATCAGGGGCTGGGCCAAAAGCCTAGCCCCTCCCTTTTGGCACCTTAGTTCAAATTTAAATTTAACTATTATTTAAACCATATTTCAAACAAGAACCAACGTGTGGTGTAGTGGTAAGCGTTGATGTGTGGGACCTTTGGGCTACTTGAAGGTCCTGAGTTCGACTCTTGTGGAGTCAAATAAAATTTTGCACATTCCAGCCATGGGAGGGGTGCCACGTGGCACCATATAACTGGTCCACAAAAAAACTACCACTTATCACAATTTGATTTGTCAATGAAGTTGACATGTGTCATCACTGAACGTACCCATGTGTCTTCCATGCCATGTCATCTTGCCAACTCAGTTGTGCCATGTGTCACCCTTGCAGTGGTGCCACGTGTCACTTTGACTTTTTCCTGTTTGACCAAGCTTGATTGAACTTTGACTACTTATAACTTTTTATATGTAACTTCATTTGACGATCTGTTTGCATCATTAGGAAGCTTGCAATGCTCTCTTTGTGATTATGCCCTTTTCACTGAGTTTTTGGAACTTTGAATTTTTTCCCTTTCTCTGCCTACTGAAGCCATTCTAAGCATTCTGAGTTGCTTCTATGCATTATGAGTTATCTTAATCTTCTCTGGATCCTTTTTGGATCAGTGTTTGTACCATGACCACAATTCAAAATCCATCTGATAAACCTGGATCCATGGGATTTAATAAACCCTCCTGCGTCACAATGGTGTCCATCTGTGCTGGCTACCTCGTCAAAACATGCAACAGTGAAACCATCATGGTAAGTAAATTCACTATGACGAGATTGAGGGGAGTTTTGTGTGTCCGAATTCATCTGAAGAGCACTCATAATTTTAATGATAACTCGACTGATAGATGGAGGAATATTTTCAAAAATTGTTGTGTTTCTCTCCAACCATAGAAACCAGCAGGATAGGACCAGAAGGTAGGTAATGTTTTATTTTTCCGCTGTACATTATTGATAGCAGTCCTTAATTGAAGTGCCCTTCCAAATATCCTTCAGGTGAAGTAGAGTTTTTAATCTTTGCCAAATGGAGAGGGTGAAATAGCATGTGATAAATATATGATTTATGTCTTCGGTGGAACGTTTGCAAAGTGTGCATCGACCGGGGCCAATCCAACCTTTCCCCTAAAGAATTTCCCAAGTGTGTATCGTCCCCTCTATAGCCAGCCAAGTGAATAATTTTATATTTAATTGAATTTCCCATTTCCATAAACCACGCCTCCACCCTGTTATTTTGTTGTTGTCCTGAGTGGAGATATAAGCCATGTATACATTTTTTGTTGACAATATACTAGAGTGGTCTCTGCTAGTCCACATAAAATAATCGTTGTCATCCCTAATGGATACACTGGAACTGATAAGAGAATTTATGAAGTGATCCCACTCATTTTCTAGCGGGCCCAAGAGGTCCAGGTCGGAATGACTGTACCAGGTGGGAGAAATCTCGGATCTTCCCTCGGTATTCCATGCATGTGAGAGAAACAAGATATTTTTTTGTTTTAATGTTGTAAGCAATTCCGGCGAGAGGAAATAATTGTCCTCCAGTCCCATTATTTTATCAATACCAACCTCCACTAGGTGGCCAGAACCCGGATGCCATCTAAGCTAGTGTGTAATTAAGTGTATTGATTTTAGTAAACCTCTCCAGATCTTGGAAAGTGACGTCGGTGTGAAGGTATGAGACCTGTACCACTTTATGATCGAAGTTGATGATAGATATTTGTCCATTATGACATTGTGCCAGATACCTACTCCCATAAGAACTCTCCATAGTGTGTTTGTAGCCAATGACTTACTGAAGAGAAAAATATTATGGAATCCCTAGCCTCCATGACTCTTTGGTATTGCCAGAGACATCCATCTACACAGATGTAGTTGTGGTAGGTCCATATTCCCTCACCAGAGGAAGTTATACATGAGGTTCTTAATCTTATTTAAAATATAACAAGGGATGATAACCAGGGACAGCCAGTATATTGGCATACTTTCTAGAGTCGACTTGACTAGAATGTAGCATCCTCCCAAGGACAACCATCTATTGCAC
>ML777167.1:76076-120176 GCA_009831015.1 Picea engelmannii | reverse complement strand
TAAATTGGAACTCCCTAGAAGAATGTTGTCAAAATTGTGTGCAAATGTGACTACAAATTCATAACGCGTATTTTTTTATCAAATACAATATCACAATGCTATAACAATGTTAACACAACACTTTATATTTATGAATAAGATGCTAACAAAACAAAGAATGACACAAACATGATGCTCTTGATGCATGATCGATTAAATCAATGCACAAATGATGCAATTATGATGCATATCAATGTAGAAACAATGTAGACATGAAGTAAGGATAAATAAATAAAAATTTGAATTTTTTTAGCACTGTAAATATGACACAAACAAAATGAAAAAAATTACGCAAAATTCCATCCCAAAAACTCAACATGCACCAACAAACAAACATTACCAAGGGAGAATGGGCTATAGTGATGCAAATTAGTGACTCTACAACCCCATATTGTAGTAGTGTTTTCAAGCCCAACAATTGTCTGTAAGCTCCACTAGAGCACTAATGAATTGAGGGTAGACCACCAAATTGACTCCTACTTTTCCTTTTAGCATGATTAGAATAAAAAAATCGGGCACTCAGTCAAATTATTGCCATGGCCATACATAACAAAAGTCCCATGATTTTGACTTCTTCTAAATAGAGAAAATTAGTCATGCAAATTGAAGCCATCAATTAGCAGACTATATGTTTTCTCCTATGGTCACTTAAGCCTTGAACATTCCATGGTTCCTTTTATTGCAAACCAACAACATTATACATCTCTACCTCATCATCTTAAGCATCCCAAAGAGGTTTAAAGGGTCTTTATGAAAAATTCAAGGTGTGAATCACCCAATCCTCAAGAGTAATTTGTCACGACCATTTAGGTTGGTCATCGACATCGACAATAGTTTCATGGTCCTAAGTATGTAGGAGAGGTGGTGGAGATCAATAATCTCAACGATTACCACTCATGTTCTAGGTTGGGCTAGAGGAATCCTTTGTCATCCTGATAAATTTGTTCTTCCTTACCACTGCAATATACCAGATGTAATATGATATGAAAAACATAACTATTTAGCAAGAAATGGCAGAACAACAATGATATATCCAAAACAATACCAGAATAATACAAGAATAACACCAAAAAGATAACCTTTATTAATGATATCAAAGTTCACTTTCTTCTTCGAGGGGGAAACCTCCAACAGAGAGGAGCTCTATTAAAATAATCTCCAAGACAAGATATCCAATGCCTCCTACTCTTATTTATACTAATTCTACCTTCTAAGGAAACTTCTAGAGGAAGATTTTTCTAGAAGTGGAAGCTTCTATTAGGTCTTCTTACATTGAATTATTATCCTTTATTTATTAGGCATTATTAACTAATGTCATCCTTTATTACATAGAAAACATATCCTACTAACTAATGACCCATGGAGAGGGGTTAGGATCGGATACTAACATGCCACCCCCCTTCAAAATAAGCCTTTTTCTCAAGGTTGTAGGTGCAGAAACTGCTAGACTGTGGTTGTTGGTTCTCAGGTCGCATCCTATGGTGATGTGTCCTTCCACTTGATCAACACTTCCTTGATAGTTCTGCCACACATCTGATGTTCACAGTGATTGAGGATTGATTCTGGTTGGAGCCAAAGAGAGCCCTCTTCATCTAATTTTAGAAGGATTGGACCCTACAATTATGTCCCACCACTTTCTTCAGACAGAAAACATGGAACACCAGATGGATTTTGGAAATAGCAGGAAGGGCCAATTTGTAGGCCAATGAACCAATACACTTGATGATCTGGTAGGGCCCATAAAACTTGGGTGCCAACTTGTGATGTCCCTAGGCTTTGAGAGATGTTTTCTTGTAAGGTTGGAGTTAGAGAAACACCTAATCACCTTCCTGAAAAACCCTTTTTGAATGATGTTGGCCCACCTATTGCTTCATACAATTTTGGGCCATGTGGAGGTTATCCTTTAGAGCCTCTAAGGTGGTTGTGCAACCTTGCAACATTGTATCAATAGATTGGACCTTTGATGTGCCTGGAAGATAGATTGTGATTTTAGGTGGGCATTGGCCATGCACTGCTTCATATGGGGCCATTTTAGTGGTCGTATGATATGAAGTATTGTACCACCATTCTGCTAAGGGGAGCCATTGCACCCACTAGTGTTGTTAGTCTGAAGAAAAACACTGCAAGTAGGTTTCCAAACATTTGTTGACCACTTTTTTTTTTTTCTGTCAGACTGGGGGTGATAAGTTGTGCTCCTGTTCAGCTAGGTGCTCTGCAATTTAAACATCTCTTGCCAAAATATGTTGGTGAAAGTTGGGTCACGATCAGATACTATAGAGGTGGGCATGCCATGTAACTTTAAAATGTGATCAAGGAAAACTTGTGCTACTATTTCGGGTGTGAAAGGGTGGGATAATGCACAAAAATAAGCTTACTTGGAGAGACGATCAACCACCACATGATGATGGACTTTTTCCCATGTTTAGGAAGGCCCACTATAAAATCCATGGATATTTTTGTCCACATAGAAGTTGGAATGGGAAGGGGTTGTAGGGCACCTAGAGACTTGATAGTTTCACCTTTATTACAGTGGCATACCTCACATTCATTGACAAAGTGAAGGATATCCTTCTTCATGCCTGCCCAGAAAAAAAAAAATGGCGAGCACGAGCATGTCTTTTGGAACCCCGAGTGACCCGCAATAGCTAATGAGTAAAACTCATTTAAGAGCCTTGGCTTGAGTGTTGAAGAGAGTGACAGAACTAGGTGATCATTATATCTAAGAATATTTTCCTACCAAGTGTAGTTGATGGAAGGATTAGGGTCCTCCTGAAGGCGTTGAATTATCTTGGAGATAGTTGGGTGTGTTAGCCACTCTTGGCGTACTTCTTCAATCCAATCAGGGACCGATAAGGATAAGGAAAAGAGGGATCCATCCTCCTCATGTTGTCTTGACAATGCATCAACTACTATATTATCTTTGCCATTTTTGTATATGATTTCATAATCATAACCCAACATTTTGGTCAACCACTTAATTTGATCTGGGGAGGATAATCGTTGCTCCAAAATATATTTCAGACTATGGTGATATGTTTTGATCTAAAAATGATGTCCCAAGAGATATGGCCGCCATGTGTGCACCGCATGGAGAATGGCCATCATTTCTTTTTCATATGTAGATCTTCCCATATTGTGACCGCTCAATGCTTGGTTAGTAAAGGCCAAAGGTGAACCATCTTTTGTGAGTACTACGCCTATACCAGTTCCAGAAGCATCTGATTCCACCACAAAGGTTTTGTTGAAGTCAAAAGTTGCTAGGACAAGAGTAGTGCACATGGCCCTCTTTAACTCTATGAAGGCTTTCTCAGCAGTAGGTGTCCAATAAAACACATTCTTCTTAAGGAGTTCAGTCAAGGGCTTAGTAATTTTTTCATAATGGCGGACAAATTTCATGTAATATCCTATACTTTTCGTGGGTATAGGGGTGAGAGTCTTGGATGAAGCTCATATATAATTCTTGATAATCCATTGTGATTGGCCCCAGAGTGTGAATCCATTCCACTCCTAATACAATATTACAACCACCCATGGAAATAGAGAACATGTGGGTTTTCAGATGATAATCACCCATTTGTAGTTTGACATTCTCACAGAAACCCCCACACTTCATAGTACCACCATTAGCAATGAGGATTTGAAAATTAGAAACAAGGAAGACAAAGCAATGGAACTCATCATCAAGCTTGTGATGAATAAAATTATGGGTGCTACCAATATCAATCATAACACCATGGACCTATGTTTGATGTATCCCTTGCTCTTCAATGTTTGTAGGACCGAAATACCCGAGAGTGCATGAATCCATATGACGGGTTGCTCTGGTTCTACAGGGGTTACCACTGGAGCTTCGATGTGATCATTTGGTGGAGCCTCCTCTAGGTCAAGAGCCTCATCTGATGGGATGTCTTCATAGGAAGAGGAAGTCGATGCATCAATTTGGAAGAAATTTTTCTCTCTACATTTATGCCCTGGGGAATACTTTTCATCACAATAATAGCAAAGTCCTTGCTTGTGACATTCCTCCATTTCTGCTGGAGATACCTTTTGGACGTTCAATGTTTGTGTTAGAGCTAGGTGAGCCTCGGGGCAAGGACAGGTGAGAACTGGTGCCTTCATGGGTGGGGCCTAAAGGATGGTCTCGACTTCCTTTGCTAATTGACATGCCTGCAACGAGGTAATAGGATGATGCATGTTCACATGAGCCCGAATGGCTTCCTTGAAGCCACTAATAAAACATTCAAGGAAAAATGCATCAAATAAGTCCCCAGTCTTGATAGCCAATTTTTCAAATGTCGTGATGAAATATGTGATTGAACCATTTTGGCATAGCTTGGTGAGCCTACCCAAAAAATGTGATTCCCTATCAAAATGGGCACAAAGTGCTTTAGTGAACATGTTCTAAGTGGGTATTCTTGTATAACATTTCTTATGCCACTTCCACCACTTCCAATATTCTTGATACAGGTACAAAAACCCTACATGGAGTTTGGTCTCATTATCCCAAATATTATGAAGGGAGAAGTATTGTTCCATTTGAGAGACCCACCATGCTGGGTTGGATCCATCAAATTTATGCATGTCAACTCTGGTCACCTTATTCCAAGAGTGTGGAGAACCCCAAGGGGAGTGGGATGAATGAGTATGCTCATAATGGGAATGTTGAGGGTCCTCTGCATTGGGCTTGACATACTTACCTTTTTTGAATTACTACATGGATTCATGGATGGCTACATTGACTTCTTCTTGAAGGAACTCTTTGACTTCAACTCGTATGGTAGTGGTGATGGATTCCATTTTCGTTTATACATTGGACAACCTAGTTTCCTAGTATTCTTGTGTATGAGCTCTGATGGTTAGCATGGTAGCAGCTAAGGTAGTTGATGAGGTGTTGGGACGAAAATCAAGGCCACAAAAAGTGAGATGTACCGGGTGATCAGGATAAGGGGAGGAGTCCAATGGGATAGGTTTCAAGTAAGGGTGTCTCGGAAAGGGGTGGGATTGCGGGGAAAAAAGGCTTAAAAGTGAAGGGTACCACTACGATTAGAATGAAGAGAGGAATACAATGGACTAGGTTACAAATAAGGGTGTTGACAGGCCCCATACTTTTTTATTTTATTTTATTTATTTATTTATTACTCCTATGGATTTATACTCTGCCCTGAATACTTCTGCAGTGGTGGAATTCCCAAATTCTCAATAATAAAAAAGGTCAGTAGGGAGTGTTTCTGCAGCGAAAAAATGTGACTAGGGCCAATTTGTAATGCAATAGATCAGTTGTTTTCGTCCCAAGGGTTAGGGTTTGCAGGGTGTCTACAGTCAAGGGTTTTCCATGTTCTATAGCTCTCTTATATACTTATGGGGTCCAACAATAGTACTCGAACCAATATCTCAGGGCACCAACTAAGGAGGCTAGGCCACACCCTTAGTCATACTACCCAACTACCCAAGTACTAGAGAGTCTCTTCCTGAGTGTTGTTCTCGGTGACACTATAGAAGTCAAGCGACCGATTGGTTTATCTATGAAAGGATTCATGATGCATAGGTTGATCCGTATACAAGTGTTGTTTGATTCACTACCACTTTAAAGGGTACCAACAAGGGTTACAAGGGTGGCCAATATATGTGCGCTTAAGAACCACTTGTATTTCATGCGTGTATGATTCCTCGATCGCAGGTTTATGCATGTAACGACAGATCTTTGTAGATTAAAGACGCCAGAATACGTCTCTACCCTGGAAAAAAAAATTACCGTGCAAGTCTTGCCCCGGAAAGAGCTATGATACCACTTGCAATATACCCGATGTAATATGATATGCAGAACAAAAATATTTAACAAGCAATGGTAGAACAACAATGATATATCCAGAACAATACCAGAATAACACCAGAAAGTGAACCTTTATTAATGATAGAAATGTTCGCTTGCCTCCTTGAGGGGGAAAACTCTAGTAGAGTAGAGATCTATTACAATAATATCCAAGACAAGATAACCAATGCCTCATACTCTTATTTATACAAATTCTACCTTCTAAGGAAACTTCTAGAGGAAGATATTTCTAGAAGAGGAAGCTTCTATTAGGTCTTCTTACATTGACTTATTCTCCTTTATTCATTAGGACTTATTAACTAATGTCAGCCTTTATTACATATAAAATGTATCCTATTAAATAATGACCCATGGAGAGGGGTTAGGATCGGATCCTAACAACCACCTAGGTTCAACCCTCTTCATCTACAATAATTACCTAGGGGGATTTGGGAGGCATGGGCTTATGGATAGGTTCAGTTAATTAATACTCAATCTATGACATGAATGGACCATCACACATATGATGATCTTGGATTTGACATAAAAAAACAAGTATTAGGAATATTAATGTAGCAAACAAGTTGTCGCATAACCTTGTGCCTTACTCAAATCAGAATGAATTTGTTAAAGTATTTTGGCAAAGGTTCACCTTCATGCAAAATCAATTTTAAGATACATATTTAAATAAATATAGTTAAATTTCATGATAGGTGATTCCCTCTAAAGGAGAAAAGATACACTATATGATGGGCTAGAAGTATTAGGAGGCTAGAAAATTGTATTGAAACTAAGCAAGATATTTCAATTTTTTCAGTGTCGATGTAGTAATTTTTTTTTTCAAAAAATTCTCCATTTTTTTTTCTTTTTTCATTTTTGGGAAAAAATAGATATTAGTATCAACATTTTTTCTAATGATTATTTTTAAAATTTTCTCAGTATTGATGTAATACCACCATTTTACTTTTCTTTTTTTCAAGGTTTATTTTTGTTTTTGATTTTCAGTTAAAGGTGACATAGTAACTCTACATGTTTTCATTAACTCTATCTATTTTTTTCTTATGTACTTCCTTCCCCCAAAGGGGAATTTCTTGCATCACCTCACCTCCCTCCATGTGTGAAATAACTTAATTTTCTTTTTCTAAATTTGGCCAAATCTCACCATTTTTAAAAACATTTCAAGAATGAAGGAAGGGGGAGTGATGCCCATCATTTCCTACCCTCTTTGCATACTTGACATCCCTTGGCCTCCCATTCATGCTTGAAATTTAAAAAAAATTGTTAAAATTTGGTGAAATTTATTAAAAGTTGACATTTTTTTAGCAAATTCATGCATGGAGGGGTGGGTAAGGGGGCTCTGTTGGGAATTACCCCTCCATCTATGCATGAAATTACTCAAAATTTGGCAAATTTTCACAAAAAACTACCAAATGTTTTAAAATTTGTAAGCATGGAGGTAGGAGGGTGATGATGGCGTTCATCGCCACCACACTTCAGGCTTAAAATTATAAAAAAAAAATGGAGAAATTTATTGAAATTTGGCTAAATTTTGGGTAATTCTGAGTATGGAGAGAAGGGCTGATGCTAGGAACTTCCATGGTAACGAGGGAACGGGGATTTTCATCATCCCACCACCTCCCGCACCTCTCCATGCATGAATTTATAAAATATTTACAAAGGCTTGCAATTTTTTTCCAAGCTTTAAAAAAAATCACTCAATTAAAAAAGTCCCCTTCCATTTTTTTTAAATTTATAAAATTCTTTTAAATAAACTTTTGTCACACATTATATTTCTATGTCATTTCTTACTAGTCAATGTTAAATTGTAATTAGTAGTTGATTTGGTTGCATACATGTACAATTTTTTTCCAAAACAAATAACAAAGTATTCACAAGAAAAAAAACTAGCTTGTTAAAACTAAAGCAGACCCTATATCAGATTACTGAAACTATATAAATATACACAAAGTAATATTCTGATATATATATATATATATATATATATGAATGATATGACAAAGTTATAAATACTTATTTAATTATTAAATTTTAAATTTTAAATGTAAAACTCGATTTTTTTTTCTAAGCTAGCCATTTGTATTACCTTTCATGAGCATAAATTATAGAAGAAGTTCTAGATACTGGTGTTGAGGGTGCCATAGAAGGAAACCAGCCCCACCACCAAGTATAAAAGTTCCATAAAATCATATTGTGACTAATATTGACTCACATAATTACATATTTTATACTAAGATAAGCTATTATGGGCCTATAAGTATACCAACCGAAATATCTTTGAGGTTTGACATGTCAAAAAAAGCTACAAAAAGAAAAATATAACAGTCCATGAGAGATTATTTACTGAGAGAGTTGTAAGAGAAGGCATGCCTTGACGAATCCAACTATTGCATTGTTGTGTTGGGTTCTTCGCACCCGAATCTAGAAGCCAATCCACATGTTTCTCCATTATCTCTTGGCAAAATTTATGCTCGACATTATCTCGACGAAGCTCCATGATGAATTCTCATTGTGCATCATTAAACATTGGGTGGGGGGGCGAAGGGAGAGAACCGGAGGCTCCTTCTGGGTTGGGGAAATGGGTGGTGGTGAAGGAGGAGTTCACTGGAAAGGTGGTTGGATTGACTTCTTTGGCCTTGGTGGGAGGAGGAGAGATGCAATTTTCCATCACAGACTAGAAAGGACAGACACAATAAGAACCAAATAGGCGACAAGTGTGGGGAATCCAACCTTTCATGCCTGAGCAGGGGCCATCTCGAATCGATCTGGCGTGCTCTCTGGGTACGAGAGAAAACCAGGAAAGGTGGTGACTAAGAATGGTGATGGTGGAGAAGAATCTCATGACTAGGTAGAATAACTTGTGACAGGGGAAGGGCATCAAGCTAAGTGTGAGTAACCAGAGTGCGCGTAGAGCAGAATAGAAGGAAAACACTGGATACTTCTTGAAGAAGATGTCAAACTTAAACTGCGGAAGGATCTAGAGACCCTTCGACTTCACACAAACAGAGTTCAGGGTTAAATCCAGCTTCAATGATGTCGCATAGAGAGGAAAGATCATGAGTTGATGAGTGTCGTTGGGATGCCAATCGAGGTGACTGGGGGTGTCGTGAGTATGTGAAATTCTCGTGGCATGGCGGTTGGATGGCACCCCATCTGGGGTAATGTAAAACCCGATTACTTAACTAGTACAACACTAAATTATATTTAAAATTATTTTAATAATATAAAGTCTCTAATTTGTGGGTCTTGTGAATATGATATTTTTTATACATTTTAATAATCGACTTATCTGATTGTTGGCATTTCCTTCGACTTTATTATAATGAGTGAAAATATTTTTTAGTTTTACTTTTGAACTCTAAAGTTGTTAGTTTCATAATTATGTTTGGAATCCATGCATAAACTTGTTAATTTGAGAATTTTGTTTGTTTCTATCCATGCGTAAAGTTAGAATGAGTCATAAATCGGTAAACTTGTTCGGTCGAGAAAGAATTTTCAAAGCTATTTTTATAAGAAATTATGTTTTTTTAGTCAAGTGAATCTAAGGGACATTTTTAACATAACACGTGTTTTCTTGTTTTGAGTTGAAGTGGCAAAAAATATTATAATGTAGTGGTCAATTGATAGTGAGGATAATGATCAAAGGTTGTTATCCATGAATGTGTGTTGATTATTTAAGGAAAACCACACCATCCAAAATGATTTGTTAGTGGTTTGTAAGGGGGTATACTTTCACTCCTGGTAGATTTCTTTGAGTTTTTGGTTGTTAACCCATATCCTTATGTTTAAGGAAAATGAGTTCTTAACCAATAAAAAACAGTTTTAGCTCCTACTCCAAGATCAAAAAATAGTTTCAACTTAGATAATATTCTCAAGAAAACCAATATCCCTTAGAATCCTCATTGAGACTACCTACAATGAAATCTTACTCCTGAACCACTTTTGATTAATTAACCCATGATACATGAAGTGAATCTTTATACCTCTATATTAAAACTATTAAAAACTGATCTCAAACACTTAGCCAACACATTCACCACATTTGACACAATGCATTTCTGGGTAATGCCCCTGGAAAAACCCACAAGGGAAAAACCAGTCTAGGAGAGATTGTTCTTATTGATCTCTTAGGAAAATTATGAGTTTTACAGTAGCAACATTATCAACATAAAATGTACAATAATAACTAGTAAACAGAACCAACAAACCTCCTCGAAATTTGTGCCAAAGACCCTCAGAAAAATGCACCTGATTTCTGCCTCAAAATCCATGCCAATATTTATGTTGTACAACTATAATGTACAACCTTCTTTTGGAAGAAATATGTCCTTGATTTATGTTCTTAACAACTACACCTAGATGTATGAATTTTTCTCTCTTAGTGCCTTAGAAATCGTGCCTATCTATAGCAAAAATGTTGCCTCGATTTCAGTGTCAAAAACTAGTAGTACAACCTTCTTTTAATGCTAATATTTCTTGGGATGTGTGCCTCTTTCCCTTCTTGGGATCTCCCCTCCTTGGTATTCATGCCTCTCCCTTTTGCTGCTACTCTTTCCTCTAGCTCGACTCTCTAGGAAATTGTGTCTCTTCAACTTCCTCTCTCACTCTCCTCACAAGGTGTGCCCTATCTCTCCTCTAGTGTTCATTTTATTACTCATTAATGAGTAACTCCTCTAGGCCTTGGTCTCCCTTGGGTGACTCTTCACCTTCCCTTGAGATCGACGGTCATGATTTAATCTTTCATTGAGTTCACTTAAATCACTTAAGTGACCCACATTTCATAAAGTCGTTTTTACCCATTAAATATTAAAAGGATCAACTCGACTTTGTAAAATCACTTTATAAAGTCATTTTATGAAAAAACTTCATAAAGTCACTAGAGAGAAATATGCCCAATCACTTCTACATGTTGGGAACCTCCAATGTAGAAGTACCTCCGAGATACCAAAATCTAACACTCCCTCTTAACGAGGGAGCTACTTCTACCACCTCCACCAGAATCTATCTAAAATCTTATCATGTTCTATGATGATGTAGTATACCTAGGGAGGTAATATGGGGTACCTAGGGAGATACCCAATGGGAATGTAGTTATGTGTTATTAGTGGAAGTCAATTAATATATGGGAATGTGGTCATTCAATGTAAGGTGGACTAGGTCCACTATATTAATAAAGGCCCACTATGGTAGTTGGATGTAATAAATGTGAGAAGGCTCTCTAGAAGGTTCCTAGGAGATAGGGAGTGCTATATAAAGAAGTGTAAGCAATGTAATGAAACATAGTGAAGAATATTGTGATTGTACAAGCAAGGATTGCTTGAGGAGTTTTATCCTTCCATAAGGATTAATATATGGTGTTACGCTACCTCAAGGGTTTTCTCTATTTCTTGTGTTCATGTTATGGTGAATGGTTTATGGTTTATTCTTGGTATTATTGAAGTATATTTGTATATCTGGTATAGGTACTTAACAAAGTACCTCCGAGCTACCAAAATCTAACACTCCCTCTTAATGAGGGAGCTACTTCTGCCACCTCCACCAGAATCTATCTAAAATCTTATCATGTTCTCTGATGATGTAGTCACTCCCATTGCACTGGAAGCCTCTGTTCCTTATAAACTTGAAGCATCTCTAGCTACCTCTGTTGATCTCTGATGTGAATACATATCCATCCAATTTCCTTTCTCTAAAGCCTCACTACTATCTGACTCATGCTCCAAACACCCACTGGATCCAAACTCCAGACTCCCTCTAGAACTCAGCTCCAAACTCCCTCTGAAGCCAACCTGTGGTTGCCTCTTCTCTCTCTCCTGCTTGACTTGCATGATCTCTAGATATAATTCCTTCTCCACCTATCTGATACCTCCTTGAATCAAATTCCTTCTTGATCCAAGCCTTGATCTTGGCATCTCACCAAAGATCCTAATCTCGGCATCTCTCCAAAGATTTCAACCTTGGCATCTCACCAAAGGTCCCTTGCTCTTGGAATCTCACCAAGAGTCTCTTGATCTTGGAATATCACCAAAAATACTTGTCTTGGTCTCTCACCAAGTGACTTCCACTTTCCCTTCCTTCTTCCAGGAAAAACCCCTCTACATTCACTGAAAATCAAGTGCCAAATATTTTGTTTGATGAACTTCAGAGCTCATGCTCTAATAACATGTTAAAAATGATCTCAAACACTTATCCAACACAAGATTTCAACCTCCTATATTTATTCACCAATAAAGCAAGGGAACCACATGCATTTACTATAACTATGAGCAAAAATGCAAGAGACTAAGCAATTTGAAAATATAGCAGTGGAATATAAATGAACAACAACATATTCACCACATTTGACACATTGAATTTTTGGGCAATGCCCCTGGAAAAACCCACAAGGGGAAAACCAGTCTAGGAGAGATTTTTCTAATTAAGATCTTAGGAAAATTATGAGTTTTACAGCAACATTGTCAACATAAAAAATGTAAAACAATAACTAGTAAACAAAACCAACACACCTCCTCGAAATTTGTGCCAAAGACCCTAAGAAAAATGCACCTGATTTCTTCCTCGAAATACATGCCACTATTTTGGTTGTATGATTGTATTGTATGGCCTTATTCTGGAAGAAAATATGTCCTTGATTTATGTGCTTAACAACTACACCTAGATGTATTAATTTATGTCTCCTAACTCCTTGGAAAATGTGCCTATCTTCAATAGAAAAGATGCCTCGATTTCAGTGCAAAACACTAGTTGTACGACCCTCTTTTAATGTTGCTTTTTCTTGGGATGTACATGCCTCTTTCCCTCCTTAGGATTCATGCCTCCACCTTTTGTTGCTACTCTTTCCTCTAGCTCGACTCTCTGGGAAATTGTGTCTCTTCAACTTCCTCTCTCACTCTCCTCATAAGTTGTGCCCCATCTCTCCTCTAGTGTTCCTTTTATTTCTCATTAATGAGTAACTCCTCTAAACCTTGGTCTCCCTTGAGTGACTCTTCACCTTCCCTTCAGATCAACAATCACGACTTAATCTTTCATTGAGTTCACTTAAATCACTTAAGTGACCCACTTTTCATAAAGTCATTTTACCCATTTAATATTAAAAGACTCAACTTGACTTTATAATCACTTTATAAAGTCACTTTATGAAAACACTTCATAAAGTTACTAGAGAGAAATATGCTTGGTCACTTCGACATGTTGGGCACCTTCAATGTAGAAGTACGTTCGAGCTACCGGAATCTAACAAAAACAAGCTTTATCAAAATTATTTTATATAAAATAATCCCATGGTGAATTGATAACTATCTCTCTTCAATATCATTACACCTGACTCCTTCTCCTTCTCTCTTGAGTCTATTGAATCTTTGTAAACTTTATTTGCAATGTTTCATAAATTCTTTGTAAGCTTTCAATCTACAAGGTGTTATATTTAGGGATACACTATGAAATTGTGTCATTAATTGTTTTTGAACAATTCAACTTTTATAAATGTGTATCCTTTTATGTCCCCATTCATCATTTGCAACCACAAGATAGGTAGCCACGAACAGAGATTTCAAGTTGCAACCTTCATAGGTGGTTTTCCCATAATACTTGTGAAAAAACCCTCCCTATAAGTACTAGAATGGAAGCAAATGCATGCATAGTGCAAATTAATAAGATTGCAACAAAATAATCAACATGGATTCTCATAGTTCCATGACAACCAAATTCCCATAAATAGAGTTAGAAATCATAACACATAGCATGCATAATACATAACTTTTCCATAACAAAGAATAACATTAATTTTTCTTAATCATGTTAAACAATGAGAGGAAACTTATCTTTTAACAACACTTGGTCTAAGAAATTGGATATATAAGAGCAAATTTTCACCCAACTGTAGGCATCTAGTGTAGATACCACCCCCAAGCCAAGTTGTGAGGCCACCAGTGCAAATGAGCCAAGCTACAAGCTATATCTCTCTTAACACAACCCATCTAATATCATGCTAAACCAATCTACTCACCACGGAGCATTATAGGCATCTCATTTAGCATTCAAAAGTAGAAAAACTCTCTTCCACCACCCCATGCAATACAAAAAGATCTTCTCTTTCTCTGCTCAACGGTTCCTCAGAGATAGTCTTCCCTCTAGTGCTCTTCGGTGTGGGAAAAATGAACCCAATCTATGGTGCGATTCCTAAGAATTGCTCGCCATATCAATACATGCTTCTCAAGCATCTAAAGAGCACATAATGAACAATGGATGATGGATTCCCATCTTTTTCAATGTCTATGCTCACCTACAACCAACTATATTCCATCCCAAGTCTACATTTTTCATCGTCATGGTGTTGATTTTGGATAATTTCCAAATCAATGAAATTGGCAGTGGATAACAAAGAGTGAACTACGTAGAGAGTGCATGTAAGAGTTCTCCCACAATGATAGAGTCAATGGCAATGAAAGGACTGGTGGAAATGATGGTTGACTTACTTCTAACTAGAAGAATGTAGGGCTCTTATAATTCCCATAATGATTGTAATCAACACATGTTTCCATAACTATGTGAAAAAACTTTCCCCACCAACCCTTTACATGCATTCAATGATTAGTTAATAAGTAAAAAAAGATGTATAACTTCTTTTAAAAAACATGGTAGAAAAATATGAATTATAAAATTAACATTTGACAATAAAAGATTTTTTTCCCACAAACCTCCTTTTCTCTTCCCTTTTTTTTTCCATGAAAAAAAGTTTTCACAATTTTATATAAAGTATAAAATCTTTTACAGCTCCAAGCCACTAAGAGAAGAATTCAGCGATTCGTAGCTGCGATTAAATCTGCCACCCAATCCGGAACAATCATTACAATGGATTACTATAGCTGTTCAGATGCTGGACAAGCAACAACTATAGCTGGGATAACCATATCGGCGGATCAATGTCAAAACAGATGACATGAATTACAACCCCAATGGTCCATTTTCAGAAAAAAATACACAGGAGAATGTCCATAACCAGTGATCTCATCCTTGAAGACAGAGAAGGAAACAAGGAAATAACATCGAGAGGAAGTAAAGCTGCAAAACATATGCTATTTGAATAACCGGCAAGACTATCAGAAAGATGAATGACAACAGGTGTAGAATCAGAAGATGTTGTAGGTTGAGATCTGGCTCTCAATCCCACTGTCACTGTTAAAAATCAATAAACTACCAGCCTCCTCCTTTAACGCTCTCTTTGAGAGAGCATCAACTTCACTGTTGTAGACTC
This sequence comes from Picea engelmannii, assembly GCA_009831015.1. NCBI lineage: Eukaryota > Viridiplantae > Streptophyta > Pinopsida > Pinales > Pinaceae > Picea > Picea engelmannii. The sequence goes on along the minus strand of ML777167.1, from coordinate 105,060 downwards.
TAGGAAGATGCTGAAATTTGATGTTAGAGAAGCCTTTGGCTAGATCCATTGTTTTTTGTTTCCAGGACTCAACATGGATCGCGCGGAGCTTGGATTTTTGGGAGATCCAGTCAATGATGACCTTCGAGTCTCCCCAGACAAGCAAGTGATTAATGGACCAAACGGAGGCAAGTAATAGGGAAACCCAAAGCCCCATGAGCTCCACTTTTGTGTTTGTTCCCGGACCACAATTGAGAATCCACTTTGTGATTCTCGACTGGTGGGCTCTGAAAAATCCTCTAGCCCCGCAGCAGGATCCATTGGCTTGGGAAGCTCCATCAAAGTATGCCAACGTGAACCCTTCTGGCAAACTAAGGTCGATCTCTTTAACAAAATAATGCTTTATAGAAGACGGCTGCCAGAAAAAAGAAGCTAAGACCCTGTGGAAAACAGCCAGAGTAGATGGAGACCTGTCTTCAAACAATGCTTTATTGTGCTCAATCCACAGATTCCAGCAGGTGTGAACTGCCAAGGAAATCGACAAAGACTTGTTTAAATGCCAGGAGGTGAAACAGTCGGTGATAGTATCACCGCTCCAGGTAAAAGGAAGATTTAAATGCTTTAAAAGTCTGCTCCATACATCCTTAGTAAACTCATAGTGTATCAGTAAATGTTGAATGTCTTCCTGTGCTCTACGACAGAGGGAGCAAAAACCAGGACCTTCCCATCCTTTCAGGCGAAGGGTATCCCAGGTTAGTATCCGCTTCATTCCAGCTAACCACACAAATAGTTTGTGTTTAATTGGAACCCTCCACTTCCAAACTTGTGATCGCCAAGACAAATCCAGGACAAGATTTTTTATATTCAGAAGTGCTACATAAATGTTCTTTACCGATGGGATGCCAGATGCATCACCACCTGTCCACAATAGTGTATCAGGTTCATCATTGAGGGATATACCAGCACACTTAAGATCAAAAATAAATTTTTTCCATTCAGTTGCCCTTTTCCCACTGAGAGACAATTCCCTATCACTCAGCCAATGATCCAGAAGAGTGGAGGGCCCAGTCGATAGATTGATTTGTGCAAGGTAATGAAAATTTAGTGAAGTGAGCTTCGAGCACAGATCCGGGTGAAGAAGCGATCTATCCTCCAAGCCAACTATCATGTCTCTGCCAGTTTTGATCTCAGTACCTGTGCCCGGTTTCCATCTGAGCCAATGGAGGATGATGGGAGAGGATACGACCAAGCCCTTCCAGAAAGGGGAGGCGCTCTTTTGTTGGAGCGATTGCTTACGAAGCCAGTGACCGAGTTTCGCGGAGCCGAGATATTTATCTACTACAATATTGTGCCAAATGTTGTCGAGTGTGAGAGCTCGCCAAAAGGAGTTGGCCAGGAGGGCAGTATTGAAAGTATGTAAATTTTTTAGGCCCCATCCACCTGCCTTTCTGGGCCTAGCCAAGATCTCCCAGCTACAAAGGTGGAAACAATGCTTATTCCCGTGTCCATTCCACAAAAAATTGGTAGAAAGTCTCCGGAGAGTGTTGATAATCTTTCTTGGAATCTTCTCCAAGGTCATCCAATATACCGCCGGTCCTTCTAACACAGACTTTACCAGAATGAATCGGCCACCAAGTGATAACCATTTATTACACCAGCCTCCAATTTTCTTTTCAAATAGTTTAACTAGCCACAACCAATCATCTGGGGTAGAAGCTCCAATCTTCAGCTGGAATCCGAGGTACCTCAAGCCTTCTCTTAGATCAATAAAAGTATATGGAATGGCTCGCTTGAATAAAACTAGCTCTGACTCCGAGAGTCCCCATTAGTGAACAGAAGATTTTGAAAGATTAATAGAAAGACCTGTGGCAAAGCAGAAGCGTGAAAGAACCTCCTGAATGACAGACCACTCCGCTAAATCAGCTTTTGACATGAGAAGGAGGTCGTCAACAAACATAAGGTGTACTATGCTTATGAGCTTGGAAACTTTGATGCCGGTGATATTGTGTTCGGCGAAGTTTTTTTTGAGAAGGAGGCTGAGTCCCTCCATGATCAATATAAAGAGGTAGGGAGAGAGTGGGCATCCCTGTCGGATGCCCCTCTCACTTTTAAAATAACTGGTAGCCTCTCCATTGATAATAACAGCAAAATTTGCAGTAGTAACACAAGCTAGGATCCAATTAGTTAGCTTGACACCAAAGCCAACGGCATGAAGCACAAGTCTAAGAAAATGCCAGTCGATGCTGTCAAATGCTTTGTTGATATCAAGTTTCATTACCAGCGCTTTTAAATTTTTTTTCTTGATGCTGTCTAAACACTCGTGAGTTGCTCCGATCGCATCCTGTATTCTCCTGCCCTTTAGGAAGCCGAGTTGTTCCATCGATAAGCTCCTTCCCAGGATGGGCTTAATCCTGTTTGAGATGACTATAGAGATTAACTTGTAAATAAGGTTACAAAGAGAGATCGGGCGAAAGTCATTGAAAGATAGGGAGTTTGATAATTTCGGGATCAGAACCAAGAAAGTGGCATTTAGGCACCCTGATATTTGACCCCTTATCCGAGAGTCTTCCACCATTTGTAGGAGATCTTCGCCCACAAGATCGAAAAAGAAGATGAAGAATTCAGATGTCCAGTCGTCCGGTCCCGGGCTTCATTCTTTTTTAAAACGAATCAGAATTTCTTTAAGCTCTACAAGTGAAACAGGTTTATATAGTTCAGTGTCTTCAGCTGTGGTAATAAAATGTGGATAAAGGCCCCCTGTCGAGACCTTTTCGGGGAGAGAAAGATCATTGGGTGCTTTGAACAATTGTTTAAAGTGATGGACTGCCTCTGCCTTTATCTCCTCTTGGCCTCGGATAGTCCCATTCCCGTTTATGTTGCTGTCAATAGACCATATGGATTTTTTACATCTATTAGAGCTCGCCAGCCTGTGAAAATACTTCGTACTGGAGTCACCGCTCATAAGCCATGTTGCACGACTTCTCAGATGCCAGGCCTCTTCCTCCTGCCGCAGAATGGAGGTTCTGTTTGATTCAAGCACCAATAGCCTGGATGTCTCTTCCACAAATAAGGCCGATGTAGATGAAGATGTGATGAGAAGCTTTATCTCGGACTCCAGCTCCTGTAAACGGGATTTTTCCGCCTGTCTAATATCCAGAATCCACTTTTTAGTTACTGTCTTAAGAAAWTTGAGTTTCCATGCAATACGCCTTTGTGGATTAACTTCAGCCAGGAAGCGTGTGTCCGACCAGACGCCGTGGACCAGGGAAGAGTAATCCGCGCGCAGCAGCCAGTGATGATTAAATTTGTAAGGGGTAGCTCGGTGGAGCGTCGGGGGCGTCAGCTTGAGAAGAACAGGGGCGTGGTCTGAAATAAAAGGGTACTCTACCCAAGAGGATGGTAAATTTGAAGAAGTCATGAAAGAATCAGCAACAAAAAATCGATCCAGACGTCTAGCAATGGCCTCACTGCCAGAACGCCCATTACGCCAAGTAGGCCCCAGACAGGGAGGCTGTACATCAATTAAGTTGTGTGTAGCAAATAGCTCACTGTAGGAGGATTCAGTAGGTCCGGGCAGGAAAGATCCGCCCCAATGTTCATCAGCCTTCAAGATAAAGTTAAGGTCTCCACCAAGTATGAGATTTGGAAGGGAGAGCAATCCGTTGTTTGCCAGTTTGTTCCAGAAATGAGGTTTATTCGAACAAGGTCCATAGATATTTAGGAAAGCCACCTCTTGACCAGTGGCTAGATAACGTCCTTTCAGTAGAATGCCCCCACTCGATAGAAATGGATGCAGCTCGAAGTGGTCTGGGTCCCAAGTCACCAACAGTCCACCATAATTACCAATGGAGCTTGCAGCTACGGAAAACCACGAGGGTCGAAAATGATGCACAAAATCCCTGGAAAGATGATCGGTCGAGAGAGTCTCTTGGAGAAAAATGAGGTCCGGTTTTGTAGTTTCTAGCAGTCTTCGGAAGGAGGCGATCTTGAGGGGTCCTCCAATCCCTCGGATGTTTAAGGAGAGCACGATCATTACTTTGATCGTGCCAAAGCCTTCAATGCTCTAAGGGGCTTACCTTCCTGAGTGGAGAGTTCAGTAGTAGGAATCTGGGTGCTGAGAATCTCTTTTTTCTTCCTGGAGCTTCGCGTCTGAAGAGGGGAGAGCTCTGTAGCGATGCCTCGAGCCCAAGTAAAGGATTTAATGTCTCTTTCTGAAGGGAGAATGGAGGAAGAACCTGGCTCTGAGGCTGTAGAAAGGATCTCTTTACCTCGGTAAACTGGTAGTTGAACAAGACTGTTTGGGATAAAGGCAGTGGAGGTCGAGGAGTTCAAGCCTTCTAGCAAGTTAAGGTCGTCATCCTCAGGTTGGTTGTATCTCGGAGGCAAAGGCTGGGCGGCTTCATTGCTGTGTGGGGAAGACAAATTTTCAAAAATCCCGATCGGGGATAATGTGGACTGCTGTAACTGCTTGGCAGGGAGAGATGGTTGATGTATATTTGTATTGTGAGGCAGGTCCTGAGTTACATTAGGGTGCAAAGTAGATGGTAGGTCGAGAGTTGATGCAGAGTTTGGGACCGTAGGGGGTTGGGCCTCTCCATCTGTTAAGGGATTGGCATCCCTGCTAGGGGCCGAGAGCCAAGAGTAACTAGAGGCTGAGTCCTTTTCACCTTGGGTAAGAGTTCTGTAGAGGGTGGGACAAAGAGATTTTAGTTTAAACAAAGGGTCGACTGTCTGTCCAGGAAGGGGCTGGGTAAGTGGACTAGGAGGCGAGTCCAGAAAGGCCAGGGACGGGTCAGTCTCCATTAGGTCAGGGGGATTGAGAAAAAGATCGCTATCATCTGAGGAATCGATAGGAGACTTACCCGGACAATCTCGGCGAAGATGGCCCGTTTCACGGCAGTGATTACATCGGAAGGGAAGTCCGAGATAGTCCAGTTTCTGCGAGAGTTTTCGCCCTCTCCATTCAATCACCAAGGTTTCCGGTAAGCTAGAGGAAATGTCTATCTCCACCAGTACTCTTCCCATCGATCTCGAGGGACCACTTAGCAGCTGTGAGTCCAGTGAGATGAAAGTTCCCAGCGAGTTTTCGATGGCAGTCAAAGCTTCTGCGTTCCACAGGTGTAACGGAAGTCCCGGGAGGAGAACCCAGAGGTGTCTATGATGGAAAAACTCCATGTCTGGATTGAAAGCTAATCTCCAGCGCTTCAGCATGAGGCTGCCTCTTCCGTAGACCCAAACTGAAGAGAGTAGGAGAGTGGCGTCCTCAGGAGACTTACAGTGAATAAAAAGCCATCCTTTTTTAAGAAACTGAATCTGTGGTAAGTAACCCAAGACAGGAAGCCAGTTTATCTTTGTCCAATCCTCCAGTGGAAGTGTGCTCAGGCGCTTATAGGAAAGACGTCCCACCAATGTACAGGTCGACATCTTACAGAGCTCTTCGAAGCCCACCCCGTCACCCAGGGTCAAGCACTTTGTTCTTCTGGTAGATTTCCACACTTTCCTTCCACTGGGAGCACCGCGCTGTAAGGTAGCTTTATGGGGACTAGGAGATGGATGAAGAACAGCACTGGGCCGGAGGGAAGAGAAGGGTAACTCTGTGGGGGTCCTGTCAGGAGCAGAAGGTACAGGCTTCTGTGTAAGATTAGGGTGCACAGCAGGAATAGTGGAAGAAGGTGAACAGGAGGACAAGGAGGGTAATGACTTTTGGTTTGTATCGAGAGAATCTATTTTGTCGAACAGCCCCACTTGTTTCCAAATGATTTCATCGGAGGACTGCATCAGTGGCTCCGTCAGAGAATCCATAATGTAAAAGCTTTTTTGATCAGAGAGTAGGCCCAGGAAAGGGACAAAAACGAGAGGTAAAAGGAAGAGACACGGGCTGGGTGGGAAACTCGAAAGCGTTGCTCGAAAAGTCACATGAAAGTGTAGGGTAATAGAGAGGCAGGTTTAAAATAGTGAAAATATAATTGAGGTTGTCGAGTAACAGAGAAGGTAAACCTGTAAACCAGTGTCTCTTGGGAGCAGCGTAAAACCAATCAGTAAAGTCTACCAGAAATCGAGTAGCTGAAAATGGATCCCACCAGGGCCTGGGCCCATTAGAAGGAAAACCAATACTACTAAGGCTAAGCTGTATCAATGACTATAAAACATTAAAGCGCAGACTCCATGGACTCAAAAAACAACTGATACCAGAAACTATGGGATGAAGTCAGGGAAGTGCAGAAAAGAGTAAACTAGGCTGGGATGCAGCAGAGATGAGATCGTCAGCTATGACAGAGTTGCTGGCCGGAGCTTGGTGGAGGGTGCTCCTGGTTCGTCTGGTTCATTGCCCGCCATTTTCACGTTTCAAATTTTTCTCTGCGGGGTTTTGAAACTTTGCCATTGCTCTCACTTATGGAAAATGGTAAGTTCTACTGGTCCATGATATGTGATGAATACATTCTTGTAAAGAAAACATCTACCCGTGAACGTAATTTTGAATCTATCATCCTTTTCTCTTCCCTTATGGTGGGATCAAAACCCCTCTCGTATTCTTTAAAATAACCTTATATATACCACATGGTCAATATACATACATTTTCATCATACGTATCTAGTCGTTTACTAGTCGGACTTTAACCTTAAGCTTTACACTAAAAATCTTTATTAATATATTAAATTCGATATCATTCAAAATATTACTTGTATAACTTAATATATTATTTTGATCAAAATAAAATATAAGTAAAAATTAGAATAGGTTTTCTAAAAAAAAAGTAGGTTGTTTAGCAACAACAACAAGCTATCTTAAAATTTCGTAAAATTTATTAACAAAATTGCCTTAAAACATGATAATAACAAAGTACTCTTTTAATGGACATATCCAAAAGCATAGGTAACTATGTTCATAATTTATTTAATAAACAAAATCATCATTAGGTGGGATGATCATTATAATAACAAAGTTAAATATTTTAATACACGTACCCAAAAGCGAAGATAACTTAGGTTGCTAACAAAAACATCATTAACTAAAAGGATTATTCTTATCGATATTTTTAATTATTATTAATTAATTAAAAATTTGAAATTAATCTTTTTATTTATATTTTTTATTTTTATTAATTAATTTTAATTTTGAAATTATATTTTTTTTTAATTTTTCCACATAGCAAAAGGATAACATTATTGAAGATAAAATCATATCATATTATTGTTTTTTCAAATGTTTAAATAATCAATGATAATAATCATTATCATTGAGCATTTATTATTGATTTCAATTTAATAATGTTTTTAATCATATTAAGAATTTTCAAGGAGTGTGTTCAATTAGTTTTCATCAATGTTGTTAGGTATTTGGTTAGTTCCATGTTAATAGATATTCAATTTGAATTTTATAAGTGAAACACATGATTTTATATTAACATGTTTACTAAGGATGACTTACATGAAAGTGTGAAAGCATTCTTTAAATTTTTCCTAAGATTTTCCCTCGCAATGTTTTCTATATCTTTTTATTATTAATATGTAAACCAATAAAAGAGGTGATAGGTGCACAAGGAGATCATCTATGATCTCAAAAGAAAAGTAGAATTAGACTTTGCTTGGGATCTCAATTTTTCTACTAACATTAAGGCAAAGACATTGGCAATATTTCTAGGTTTGCAAAGGGTCAAATCATAAAGGGTATGAAGAAAATTAATGTTTGGGATTCAACGACAATAATCAATTCTCTCCTTGGTTGGTCATCTCCTCATAATCTTCACTATCTTGCATTATTCACCGTTGTTTGTATCTAGCCAAGAATTTTCAAGTAATTAAATTCTATCAAGTGCTAAGAACCCACAATCAAGTCGTTGACCATATTTGCCAATCTTAATATAGGTTTGAACAAAAAAAAAATTACATGTAAAAAGGATGTGTCTCATCATATCAACCCCTCCCATGATAAGTTCATACAATTTGAACATAATGGGCTTATCCTCTAGAGTCTTGTCATACAACTCTCTCATGTTATGAATTTATGGGCTTTAAATTCTCCCATACTTTGATGTTCTCTCCTATTGACGTGTATGTTAAGAGCTCCATGGAGCATTATTGTTTTATATGTGGTTTATGGTTTTGGGTGATATGGTACATGATAGTTGGTTTCTTCTTTGTCCTTGAATTTTGTTTTAAGAAAAAAATCTTAAACACATGTAGACATTATTTGGTTTTATTTATTAATTTGGTTTAAATATTTATTAAATTTGGATTAAAATGAATTTATATTAAATATTAATATATTAAATATAAATAAATTTAATTTATAAAATCCAAAAAAATAATTTAAATATATTGTAAATTCTTCATAATAGTTTATATCAGTTCAATATATAGCATATAAATTAATTATTAACTTAGCAAACATCATTTAAAAAAAACCGCAACCAAATTTATAATAAACTAATCAAGAAATAAGAAGTTGTTTCAACTTTCCAACGTACACGTTGGCCAAAAAATCAACACCTTTGAAGAACACCTGAGTGGGCCCAATGGTTAAGAACATGTGTTATCTCTGGGGAGGTCACAAGTTCAAAACCGGTGGGGGGTAGGGATGCTCATATTGGCCCGTTGTGACAAGGCTGGAAGGATAGACGACCCCTGGGATAGAGGTTCACTCGGTGGGCCTCGGGACGTCTCGGCCCCTGCTAAGTCACAAGTTATTGGTATATCTGGCTTGCAGGCTGTTGGATATATTCTTGGGAGGTTGTTGTTCCCATGATTAAAAAAAAAAAAATCAACACCTTTGACTAATCCTCAATATAGGGCTTGCATGTTTGTTCGTTTAATATTTTCAAAATATTATTAAAAAACTTCAAAATGGGTTTATTTTTTCAAAGCATTATGTAAAAGTCACTAAAGACTAAGTGAAAGCCGGATATCTTTTGAAATTTTGAAGGTTTATATAATCTCTTGGCTTACTTTCTTTGCCAAAGAAAACACCTTTGACTAATCCTCAATATAGGGCATGTATGTTTGTTTAATTTTTTCAAAGTATTATTAAAAAGCTTCAAAATGGTTTTATTTTTTCAAAACATGATGTAAAACTCCCTAAAGACTAAGTGCAAGCTTGATATATTTTGAAATTTTGAAGGCTTATATAATCTCTTGGCTTATTTTTTTATTTTGAGTATTTGTGAATGTGTTTGGTTATGTATTTATTTTTTTTAATAGAAAATTCGTTTGAAATTATATTAGAGTATAATTTCATTTGCATTAACAAGGTATTATTCAAAAAAGATATTTCCCAACTGATCCATCAATACTATACTATTGCCAACTAAATAACATATAACTCAAGTCCCTAATGACTTAAAATGAGCTATCCAAAATGGACCATTACACAAGCACTCAAAGAAAGCCAACTACATAATAGTTCATCTCCACAAAGGAGACTATAGACTATGAATCCACAAACCAAAAATCGAGCCAAATCCAAAAATATAAAAACCTCGGTCTTCAGAAGAGCTTTAGATGGAATAGTGGACCTGCCTTCCTATTTTCCCAAGTATAGTATGTTAATCTGCCTTTTGGACCCAGCAAGGCTTGTTTGGAAAGGCGATCTTCTTCCTTGTTATATTCCCCGAAAATATGATGAAAGGTGATTTCTTGGAAGATTGTAGTCAATACCTTGGTTTTGCGCTTCCAGCCTTCAATATCGATAACACTTAGTTTTCCTTTTAGGTTCATCCAATCTATAATCATCTTAGAGTCCCCCATCAACTGTATCTTTGGAATTTTCAATAGATTTGCAAGTGTTAGTGTTACCCAAGCCCCCAACAGCTCCTCTTTAGAGTTTGTATCGACCCCACCATTGATATGCCATCTATAAACATGCAAGTCTAGGATTTTGATGACACCCCCGGTCCACAGATCGATCCACCCTGAATAGAAGCCCCATCAAGATATGTAGTAATGTAATCTACAAACTAGGTGATCGAACTCCTTCTTATAGTGCTCAGTTTTTTAGAATGGGAACGAGAATTGTGTGCTCCTAAAGTCTTACAAGTCACTGCCCACACCGAGGGCACTTTCTCCTCGAATATAACTTGATTTCTCTTAAGCCAAATATACCAGCACATGAGTACTGCCAAATTATTGGAGACATTTTTTTCTTTTGCCCATGAGTCAAAACAATCATTAAAGGAGGTTCTCGCCCATTGCTTTTTTATTTTAAGAAAGATGGAAATTATGTCCCACACTGTCTGAGTGAAGGAGAAATGCACAAACAGATGGTCAATATCTTCAATATTGTTTTTACAAAGAGGGAAAATACCAGGACCCTGCCATCCTTTTTTTTGCAGAACTTCCCAGGATAAAATCCTATTTTCGTCCGCCATCCAAACAAAAAGTTTTATCTTCAGCTGAATGTTCCACTTCCATAATTTTACTTTCCAACCGCTCCAGATCGAAAAATCTTGGGTAGATAAGAGTTGAGTATATGTTTTCAACAATCAATTTCCTAGTGGAATCACCTCCTGTCCAGAGGAGAGTATCTTCTGAATCATGGAGCGATACACCAACATCATTTAAATTATTGCAATATCAATCCCATTCGGACGCTTGGTAGCGCGTCAACCCCAGTTCGACGCTGCTAATCCACGTCTCTGATAAAGTAACTAGATCTTGAGAAACTGATGCTAATGCCAAAACGATGATTCTTCTTTGAGTTAAATGAGCAATAATCTCTTCCGAGAGGAAAGAATTTGCACCTAAGCCAAGAATCTGATCTCTGCTAATATTTATGAGATGTCCCGAACCTGGGGACCAACTGAGCCAATGAGTTATTACATGAATAGAGTGAACTAGGCTAGTCCAAATCCTGGACGCAGAGCAAACCTTATGAGTTTCTAATCTGTACCAGAGTATAACTGTAGTATTTGGAAAATATTTATCCCTTAATACCTTTTTGCAAATGCCTTGCTGCGTTAGAACCCGCCAGAGTGTGTTCACATTTAGTGTCGTGTTGAACAATACAAGGTTTCAGAAGCCCCATCCACAATTCTTTTTTGGTCTAGAAAGTAAATCCCATCTACAAAGGTGAAATTGTTGAGTATATTTGTGTCTATTCTAGAGAAAGTGAAACATCAATTTCCTGATCTTATTTAGTACCGAGCGAGGAATTGATTCCATCGACATCCAGAAAACCGATTGTCCTTCCAGCATTGTTTTTACAAGGATGTATCTACCACCCAATGTAAGCCATCAATTGCACCATAAGCCTATCCTCTTTGTTATTTTGGCTACCAACCAGTCCCAATCTACCACCCTATGTGTGCCAGTCTTTAGAAAGTATCCCAAGTATTTGAATCCCAAAGAGAGATCACTAAAGGAATATGGAAGAAGACTCTTGAAAGGAGCAAGTTCGCTATCCGAAAGGCCTGCATAATGAACTGTAGTTTTGGATTGATTTATCGTTAGCCCAGATGCTTTACAAAATAAACAGATAATTTTGTCAATTTCCCACCATTCTTGTAAATTCTCCCTCGTCATAATAAGAACATCATCAACGAATAGTAAATGCAAAATCTTATACAGATGATAAAATTTTATACCTGTAATGATACCTTCACCAAATGTGTTTTTCAATAATAGGCTGAGGCCCTCCATAACTAGGATAAAGAGTAGGGGTGAAAATGGGCACCCTTGACGCAGTCCCCTGCCACTTCTAAAAAAAAAATGTGGCTTCACTGTTAATCATAACAACAAAGGAAGAAGATGTCACACAAGCCATGATCCAGTTGGTCATCTAGATCCCAAACCCGGTTGTTATAAGGATTAGTCTTAAGAATTCCCAATTGATACAATCATACGCTTTCCTTAGTTCCAGCTTTAAAACCATGGCTTTTAATTTTTTTCTTCTTTATATTCTGTAAGATTTCGTGATCTGTTTTGATAGCATATTGGATCCTCCTACCTTGAAGGAAACCCAACTGTTCAACAGATAGTGAATTGGAAAGGATCGGTTTGATCCGATTTGTAATGATTTTTGAGATCACTTTATAACACAAATTGCACAAGGAAATCAGACGAAAATCATCGAAGGTAGTTGGCTTATTAGCCTTCGGGATCAAAGTCAAAAAAGTTGAATTTAGTCTTCCCAATATATATCCCATCCTTCTCATTTCCTCCACCATTTCGAGAAGATCCTCACCAACTATATCAAAATAGAAAGTGAAAAACTCAGATGTCCATCCATTCGACCCAAGGCTCTTCACTTTTTTGAATTTGAAAAGAACTTGTTTTAATTCTTCCAGTGTAACAGGTTTGAAGAGTGTACTTGTTTCATCATCCTTTAACATCCGGGGATAAAAACCCACTATCTTGACTTGTTTAGTGGTGTTCATATAATCATGTGCTTTATAAAAATCTTTGAAATGTTGGATCGTTGCCTCCTTAATGGCTCCCTGCTCTGAGATAATATTGCCATTACCATCAGTGATCTCCCAGACATGTTTCCTAGTCCTATTGTAACTAGCGAAATTATGAAAAAAACTTGTATTGTTGTCCCCATTAGTCAGCCAAATTGCTCTGTTGCAGAGTCTCCACTATTCTTTTGTCCCTCTAAGAATATTATTTCTTTCAAGTTCCCTCTGCCAGGATATTATTTCTTCAAGGTTGGTAGAATCACCCATCAGATGCAAGATCAATTCCTTTATACCAGCTTCTATGTCCCTTAGTTTTTCATTGTTCCTTTCCATACTAGCTTTATACCATTGTTTTGTATGAGTCTTTAATGCTTTTAATTTCCAAACCAATCTATTATGATTGCCCCGTTCGGATAGGAACATCGGATTTTTCTAGATTTTTTGAACTAATTCAATATAATCTTGTTCATTCTACCATAGAGCGTTCATTTTGAAAGGATACACCTTGTATATAGGGAAAGGCGGATTTTTTTGGACTTGTTGTTTAAGGCTTCTTCCTTCCTTCTGTTGAAAGGCTTCTGGCTAATTACTTTCTCTCCTTCCTAATATCAGAGTTATCTGCAATAGTGGTCGAACGGAGAGAGAGGGTTTTGAACCCTTGGTACGGATAATCCATACTACGGGTTATGCATCTATATATGGATATTCAACTAGAGGATCTACTACCAAAGCTACTAATGTTGGGTCTACTAATGATGGTTCAGGGTCAATTAGCCAATATGGTGGTTAAACATCACTCTACATGATCTAATTCCATGTGTTTACTTTGATTCCAGGGGGGAGGGGCATTAATAGAAAAACATATTATATGTTTTTCTATTAATTCCCCCCCACCTGGAATGGGCTATGCTTGTCAAAGTGGTATGGGGTATGCTTGTCAAAGTGGTATGGGCTATGGCCTCCTCAGCTTATGATGAGGGTTCCAACAACTATCTCTATTTCCAACTGTAAGAAGATAGGAGTGTGATTAGAAATGTAGGGAAACTTGACCCATGATCTATATATTCCAACTATTAATAATAACTCTTCAGATACTAAACATCGATCCAATATCCTAGCCACGTCAGAACCAATTTTGTCGGTTTTATATCTATCATTTTTCTGGAACTAAATAAATCCCTGTAAAATTCATTCGATGGGCCATGCCAAGTAGATCCACCCCATACCTCATCCGGAGATAAAAAAAATGTTTAGATCCTATAATCAAATTCTTAATAACCAAAATACCACTGTCAGCCACTGACCGCCATAAGAGTTTTTGTTTCATGAATGGTCCATAAATATTAAGCAGAGCTAATTCCCTCTTATCCTTATAGCACCTGATTGTTAACAGAATACCGCCAATAGTGAAATAGGGAACCTGATCATAAAAAATAGGATCCCAAGAGACTAATAAGCCCCCTGAAGTACCTACAGAATTAACTGCACAGGATACCCAGGATGGTCTCAACGCATGCATGAAATATCTATCTGTTTGAGTAGTTACCAAAGTCTCTTGGAGGAATACAATTTTGGGACGGGAATGATCCAAGAGTCTCCTAGTTGAGGCCACTTTGAGGGTTCCTCCAATCCCTCTAATGTTTAAATAAAATAATAACATCACTTACCCGCACTATGAATTTCATTTCTCTAAGAGCCCCACAATCAGTGGAGGAGGGTGTAGTATCAACATTCTTGGAGGGTAATACAACTAATGTTTTCCTGGAACTTCGAGTTTTTATAGGCGAATGTTTTATGCCAAGTCCTCTTGACAAAGCAAAATCTTTCCCTCTCCCCTCAGTGTGTGTACGGGATGAGTTTGCCTCCAAACCCGAAGCAGTATCAATGACTTCCTTTCCCATGTAAGTTGGTAGCTTAATGGAAATGTTATTAGCCCGGATAAAAGGGATAAGAGAGTCAAGGACCACACTGAGAGTGGGTTCGTCCTCCTATGATTCTCTGTATCCCGGTTGCATCATATTATCCATCCTCTCCAAAGAAGAGTTTTCTGGGATAGTTAATGGATGTCGAGAGCTATGGTGTTGTAATGAATGATGATAAAAAACTATAGAAGGAGGGATAATGGGATCACCCGGAGGATAAGTCGGTAAAACCTCAGTTTCTAGAGCACGTAAGGGAATGGAACTTTGGGTAATCGCTGAAACCTCCATAGGTGGTTTCTTTGAAATAATACCTTCATCTAAGAGTTCCATGTTACTAGAAGTCGATGTATGGAGCCAAAGTGATTTATCTAAACCATCCTTTTCCCACAAAGATAGTGAAGAGTATAATACAGGCCAAGTTTTTTTAAATTACTCGTAAGAGACATCGAGAGCTCCACCTGCGTATCTGGCCTGGATTCAAAGTGTAAAAACTCGCAGCCGTGTGAATCCACTTCTGTAATGTAGTCTGGTGGTTCTCTTTGTAAAAGAGTATCCTCTTAAGCTTCTTCTTTTTCCTTACCTGAACATTCACGAAGAAGGTGACCAGTACATTGACACCAGTTGCAACGAAATGAGATTCCAAGATAGTCCAGTCGCTGCGTGAAATGTCTCCCACGCCATTGAATATCCAAGACCTATGGAAGCCCTCCATGTATATCCATTTCAACAAGGACTCTTCCCATTTTCCTTGAATAATTCTCTAGAGATGCTAAATCTAGAGAAATGAATTTCCCCAGCGAATCCCCAACCGCTCGCAAGGAACCTTCGTTCCACATATGTATCGATAGACCCGAAAATAATACCCATAGGTGACGGAACTGAAAATGTTCATTCATCGGGTCAAATGCCACCCTCCATCATTTGATCATTAAGCTACTACCCCCATTAACCCAGGTCATAGCTAGTAACAGTGAAGCATCCTCCGACGTTTTACATAAAAACCCATCCACCCTTTAGTTAGATAGAGAAATTTTGGCGTATAGCCCAGGATAGGTGTCCACTGTTTCTCAATCCAGACAACAAATTTACCAGTACTCAGATAAGAGTAGGAAAATCTACCAAGAACCCCACATAGTTCCAACCTACACGCTTCTTCTAAGCCCACATCCGAGCCCAACACCATTTTCCTAACCTTCTTGTTTGCCTTCCACGCTTTCCTTTGGTTACCTGTCGATAGTGGAGATTTGTGGTTATATCTAACTTTCTCCGACAAGAATACACCCTTGTCGCTCAGACGAGAAACCGATGCAGTAGTTCAAACATCTTATGCCTATGAAGGGCTCGGTGCAACAAGGAAGGTGGTTAAGTGATTAGAGTATGTGGAGTTCTGGGTTCTAGAAGTACCTTGATTAGTTGTCAGAAAAGATGTCGTAAAGCCTGTCTTGGCCGTCAGTTCATGTGCCAAGTGTATTGATGGGCCCAGTCCCCCACCAAGAGAATCGACCCTCAAGAAAAGACCCTCATGCTGCCACCCCAGCTCGTCCTCAACATTCATTAAATCCAAAACATTTTTTTCTACGTCGTTGATGGTTGGAAGAGACATGTGGCCTCCACTAAAAAACACTTGAAACTAGAAGATAATAAGGTTCAATTTCCTAGATAGGAAATTAACTGCTAAGGCTAGGCCTAGAAACTCGATAGGAGGATGTCATGAAGTATTAACTCCAGTAATAACTAAGCATTAAACATGAGCAGTGGTATTAACCCCCACTACATAAAAAAACAAAGATGCATCAGGGTTAAAGTAGCAATAGTAAAACGTTTAAGTTTGAGACAATCGGTTTCTAAGAACTACTGTAAACCCAACTAAGCTATCAAAACCTGACTAAAGAGTGGCTTACAACTATATGGCCAAAAATAAAGCCCACCGCGGGAACTTTCTCCCTAAAATAACCCAGTCATTTAAACTCCTTCCTCTTCCTACACCTACATAGTAGCAGGATCTGCCATTGAAGGAGCTTCCCCATCCTCGAATCTCGCCCAATTTCAAATTCCTTCCCGCCCACACCACTCATATGTATTTATGTATTTATATATGTATTTATGTATTTATACATTATATGGTTCGAATAAGTATTGTGTTATTTGACAAATTATAAATAATATTTAAATATATTAACATTTATATTTATTATTATTATTATTTAAATGGGTTTATGGATGCGAGTTATTGATATTGGTGGTGAGATTGGGTGTATAATAATTTTATGATTAAGTGTCATTTGGTATGTAGGATTTATTATATGGTTAGTTACTTTGGTATTTACTATTAAAGTTAGGTAGTCATATTTCTTCATATTAAGAATGACACATCAAGGATCATTTGGTTAAGTTAAATATTGCAAATTATTTTAATAAAGGGGTTGAAAGGGTGATAAGAATGAGTTAAAATATTAGAGTAACCTTTTTTTGTTTTTAAATATTGTTTTATCCTTTCTAAACATGTCTTAGATTCCATGTGCGACGATGGGAATATTAATACTCATTAAACTTTTATGTACTTAATTTATGCATTAAACTTTTTATGTACTTAATTTATGCTTTCAAGTGTTCATATATCTTTAGAAGGACCATGAAGATAAATAGAAAGCCTTTATTTTACCTTTATGAAAGGAATAGGCTTGGACAATTGAATGGTGTTATGTTGTTTTTTACTTTTTTTCAATAGAAAAATTATCTCAATTATATTAGTAATATAATTATTTTACATGTTTGTCTTCATAATTAGGTATAAATTGTTCCCCTAATCAGATTGGAAAATTACATACCCATACCAAACAAAATATTTGACCATATGATTATGAGTGGTAACCAAGGCCAACTCAAATAGTATCATATCTATTACAAAAATAAATCCTTAGAGATGGCAGATGGAACTCACCATACACATCAACAAAAAAACAAGGGACAACAACAATAAAAAAACAAAATAAGACCGCAATAATAAAGGAAGTTGGTATGTCTCCTTTGTCCCGCTATACTTTGGTCCATTGATAGAACACAATGCATCCTTCTGGTTCTCCAAGTGCTTTCTTTGATTGGAGATCTGCATCCTTGTTGAAGTCCCTGGGAATATGATCAAACCTGATAAAGGCAAAGCCTTTAACCATGTCCTTTATCCTGTCTTTCCATCCCTCGATAACACAGGCTTTGAGAGTGCCTCTATTTGATAACCAATTAATCACTACTTTGGAATCGCCCAAAATTTGTAAGCAATTGACTGAAAGATGAGAAGCCATAATGAGGGTAGCCCATGCACCCAAAAGTTCATCTTTTGTATTAGTACCTCTGTCATAGTTGTATGCCCATTTTGTGACAGAATAATCTGGAAATTTTATAACTCCACCAACTCCACAACATAATCCATCTTGTTGGGCAGCCTTATCAAAATATGAAATCGAAAAGTTGTTATGCTGCTGAAACATAATACTCCTTGGACGTTTATCCTTGTTTCCCCCCTCATTTCTGAGATGTTGTGTAAGGGATTTATAGATCACCACAAGATAGGAAGGTGTGTTCCCCTCGAAAATGGCTATGTTCCTTTCGTTCCAGAGGTTCCAGCAAATAAGTGCAGCCAAAGTCGATGGGACCATCTTATCCTCATACCAATTCTTAATGCATTCTGCCAGAGTAACACCAAAGCAATTAGTTTTATATCCATGCATTAATCTTACCTTGTTCCAAACAGACTGGGTGAAAGGACAGTGAAGGAATAGATGATCGATAGTTTTTGAATCATGATTACATAAATAACATAACCCTGGACCTTCTCTGCCTCTGGACTAAAGAGTATCCCAGGTGAGGATCTTGCCTTCCACTGCCAGCGAAATAAACAATTTAATTTTTAATTGAATTTTCCATTTCCATATTGATCTACGCTAACCCCCGAATTTCCTCAAGTTCTTTGTTGACATAATGGCCCAATAAAAAATTTTGACAGTTGGTATTCCAGAGTGATCACCACCTGTCCAAAGCAATGTATCTTCGTGATTCTGCAGATACGCACAAGATTCCATTAATTCCTTCCTGAAGTGATCCCATTCAATGGCCAGATCACGTGATAGTCCTAACTCATTACTTCGAAGCCAATAATACGTAAAGGGAGAGTTTCCGCTGGTCTTCTGTGCCTGAGCCAATGTATAAATGTTCCTATGATGCAGAACAAAAATCAGATTAACTAAGAGAAAGGATTTCTCCCCCATCCCTAGAATCTTATCTTCCCCGATCCTGGGTTCCAAGTCAGCTAATGATTAATTAAATGGACATACTTTAGAAGTCCGCCCCAAATTCTGGAAGTTATCTTTTGCTGAAAGGTCGCATACCTGAACCAATTTTTTATAACTATTGTGTGTGGAAGGTATTTTTCCTTTATAACACGGTGCTAGATACCAGAACTCGTTAATATCCTCCAGAGCGAATTTGCAGCCAAAGCATGCTTGAAATCCATGATATTTCGAAGACCCCAACCCCCATAGTTCTTTGGTAAAGAAATCTGATCCCATTTACAAAGGTGATATTGCTTTGTGTCTCGATTACCTTTCCATAGGAAATTGACCATCAATTTCCTCAAAGCATTTAATACCGAACACAGAATCACTGCTAAGATAACCAGTAGACAGGTTGACTTTCTAATACAACCTTTAGCAAGGTAAGCCTACTGCCCAAGGATAACCATATGAAACACCAATTAGTAATCTTTTTTTCCATTCTTTGGATCAACCAATTCCAATCACTCGCCCGCTGGGGACCAGTCTTTAAATAAAAACCAAGATATTTAAAACCCGAAGCTAAATCAGAAAATTTAAAAGGAATCATAGCTTTGTAATGAGATAACTCCCGCTCCAACATACCTGCTTGATGTAAAGTGGATTTTGTAGCATTTATCACCAAACCGGATGCTAAACAAAAAGATTTTAATAATTTGTCTACCTCCCACCATTCCTCCAAAGTGGATGTTGCTTTTTACTTTTGAGTGTAGGAAAACCATGCTCGAATAAATTAGCTCCTAATATGAGCTTTTCTAATGTTAGAGGCTTGCAAAGCCTTAAGCCTATTGTTAGTTCAAGCTATCATGTTGAGAGGATTGCAGCGTCTCATTGCAAAATCGAGGGTTATGGTGAATAGTCACAAATGTGGAGCCTTAACCCTATTGTTAGTTCAATACATGATTCTATCATGTTGAGAAGATTGCGACGCCTCATTGCAAATTGGAGGAGTATGGTGAATAGTCACAAACCTAAGTGATGAAAGCACCTCGTCATAAGCCAAGACACTTGAACTTGGCTAGTTAGAAGCAAGATAGACTAAGGTGAATAAGAAGTGGGTACTAAAATCTTCCTTGGGAAAGTGAGCTCCCAAATTGCGATTAACCTCGAGTTAGTTTTTTTAGGTTAGTTTTATACCTGAGAGTTTCCCTATTTTTTTCAATGCATGTTAGGGAACAATGGGCGAGATTGCAACTCAATTGCTAATGCTAGGAGGTACATGAACAACTCTCAAGCAATGTGACTTCCTTGACTTGTGTTATATTTTACCAGATAAGTTAATATGTAGCACTTTGATTAGTACATTTCTTGTTTTTCTTTATGCTTTTAATAATTTAGTGGGGAAATCCATTCCGAGAGCTCCTCCTTGCTAATTCTGAGAGCCCCTCCTACTCCCATATTGATTTGAATGCTCTTATGAATCTTCCTTTGGAGGTGTCACAACTATTTCCTCTAACTTCTCCACATGGTTGGAGTTAATTGTCATTTTGATTCCATCTTCAAATAATGTTTCCTTGGAAAGTTTTGAATTCAAACTATCATTGATCAAAATATCTTCCCATTTTCATATGATGACTCCTTATAGGGTCAATGGTGGCTTTAATCATGTAGTTGTAATCCTTGAATTCCTACCATAACGTGGACTTAAAAGACTTTCACTTTGATATTTTGTTTAACAATTTCTAAGAGTAAAGAGATGTATTCTTGTTATGCTTCAAAAAAGTTTGTTAAAAAAACATGATGCTACCTATTCATGATCCAATATTTACTTCCATATGATATCACCTACTTTTAATTAGATTTATTCAAAAACACCTTTAAAGAAATTTAATTCAATGCATAACTTTGTTAAAGTTGTAAGAATGAATATACATAGTTTTGAACACTTTTATATATATATATATATATATATATATATATATATATTCCCAAAGTTTTAAACACGTATTTAATAATTAGATATTGAACTAAATAATTGAACTTTAATGTAAACTATGATTACTTCGCTCATACAACACTAAACTATATTTAAGTTTATTTTAATAATACCATGGTTCTAAACTATATTTAAGTTTATTTTAATAATACCATGTTTTCAGTCTGATGAATATCTATATTTTTATAAGTTTTAATATTAGACATATCTCCTCGTTGAGATTTCCTTAGATTTTAATACTCTCACCTCTTTTCAAAGTTGTATTTTGAAGAATAGTGAGCACATTCAAAATCATTGTAATGTTTAGTTTTAGTGACAATATGATGGAGGAAAATAACTTTATATTAATTTGAGAACTTTGTTTGTTTGGAATCCACTCATAAAGTTAAGGAGTCATAAATCGGTGAACGGAGAATTTTGCACCGAATGTGAATGTGGTAGAACTTTTCAAACCTTTTTTAAGAGAAATTCTTGGCACGAGGAATACATAATGTTGCTTTATGTTGATGTTAATTGAAAAGGAAAATGGAAGAGACTTTTTAACATCGAGGAAGAACACTTTCGATTACTTGTCCCAAGGAACACGAAGCGAAGCTTCGTACTTTTCTATGAAGATAAGTTTTGTCAATTTTTTTTTTTTTATTTAAAGATTATTCCATGGGCAATCCATAACCATCGATTTACCATGGAATAATCTTCCAAAATATTTGGATCAATTTAATGTATGTGGTTAAGGTTATTTCAAGTTTTGTCAATTTTTTTATTTTATTTATTTAAATATTATTTTATGGTCAATCTTTATTTTATTTATTTAAATATTATTTTATAGTCAATCAATAATTATTATTTATTTATTTAAATATTATTTTATGGTCAATCAATAAATATTATTAAATCAATAATTATTATTAATTCATTTATTTATTTAAATATTATTTTATGGTCAATCAATAAATATTATTAATTCATTATGGAATAATTTTTTAAAGTTATTTTATTTTATTTGTTTTATTTTAATTAAAATTTAATGTGCAATTTTATAATTTTATGATAATAAAATTACAATTTAGTGTTGGTATGCTCTATGTGTCAATAATCACACTATCTAGGACATGTTGATAATCCTTAATTATTATAAATTGTTTCTTCATTCTTGCTTGTAAAATTCATATAAGCTTTTACTCGAGAGATTCTTGTTTACCAAGATCAAATTCTTATTGTATTTTTTCATCATGGTTTGTTTGGTTACTATGGTTTAGAGTAATCAAGTTGTGTAGTTTGATTGATTTAATCACACACTAAAGAACAATGCATAACTAGGGACTTGATCTTACCTTTGCTCATTTCATTTAAAACGTTAAGATTGTAAAAGGTTCTGATAAGCTAGAGAGTTTACCAGGGGCTCCTTGTGCATGGTCATGCTCCCTGATACTTGAAGAGTTGGCACATACAATATG
Organism: Picea engelmannii; assembly: GCA_009831015.1. Taxonomy (NCBI): domain Eukaryota; kingdom Viridiplantae; phylum Streptophyta; class Pinopsida; order Pinales; family Pinaceae; genus Picea; species Picea engelmannii. Next base: position 83,049 of record ML777167.1, on the reverse strand, counting down.
ATTTGCATGTACATGTCAATGCATATTAAAGAATTATTTATTTGATACCATGATGCAAATCAGAGGGCAACCTAAAACAAATTGCAATATTTAAGTTGTGGGTATAGAAGCATGAATAGAAAAAAAAAATGAATAATGAATGAGATGTGCACAAGGAAATTAGAGCATAAAAATGTTAGTGAATATTTTGTATGATGCTATGAAAGAGAGTGAGAGTGAAAAGAAAAATGTTCCACTGCTTTATGTACTACTTTGTATAATACATTATATAAATAAGAGTGCATTTTCAGCTATAAAAATGTTTGTTTAATCTACATGGACTCGTATTTGCAAGGATTTGGTCTTGAGTTTAACCCCTTCATGATGCATGTTTATCGTTACAACACCACATAGTACAAATCCATGGGTTGAATTTCTACCAATGATCTTGATACCTTGTCGAATGCTTTGATTTGTCATTTTGGTTAAGGACCCATATCCAAAAGTAGTTGGTATTGAGTTCTTGAGTTTGGTTGTCGTAGGTGGTTCAATTTTATCACTGAATATAATTGTTCATCTTCTTGGCATGCCATATGTTACTATTCGTGCACATGTTGTTGGGATGGCATAACGGTCTTGGTGATCGTTGGCATTCCTGGTTGTAGGTGTGTGCTTGCTATGTGTAAATATGGTGTGTTGTGTGTGTACAAGCTTCGAAATTTGGTGTGCCTAGTGTTCTTTGGACCAAACGTGCCTAGTGTTATTTGTATCAAACATTGTTGATTTTTCAGGGTGCTTGATGAATGTGCACACTGACTTTGAAACTTGACGTTCCTAGTGTTTTTCATACCAAATATTGTTGGGTACTGCATCAAAATCGACGGTGGCTTTGCCCCTTGACATAACCCATCAATAGCTATAGGGCATTGACACAAGCACCACCCATCAAAGCACATGACAATTGTTGTGCATGAATGATGGACACATTTTAATACATGTAAAACAAAGTGAGTTAATTAGTGGAAAAACTCATTCTTTTTTGTGACCCCATGTTTTTTTAACGAGGTAACGTTCGCCTTGATTTACTCATTTTTTTGAACTTTTAATGATTTAAGTCATTTTAAAATAGGTTAAACTCCTAATTACGAAGTTTTATGGTCAAAATTCTCATTAATAAAGTAGAACTATAACTTCAAATAAAATTTCTATTAAATTTGAGGAAAGTTTTTCACGAAAAAAATTAATATATCCACTTATTAATTTGCTCTTGTGAAACTATAAACCAAATATCTATCACTCTTATAAACTATAAGCATTTATCACACATTATATGTCATTTCTTAATAATCAATGTTAAATCAAACTTTGCCAGAAATAAAAAATAAATAAATAAATCAACATAAAATGACCAACTTACTTTTGGATTTGAACGTATGATCTCTTAGGAGAAAACACATGTTTTTAACCATTATACCCACTTAATTTGTGTGTATATATATAATACAACTATAAACACTTATTTAATAATTAAACTATAAATATTAAACCTTAAATATAAACCATGATTACTTCACTAGTAAAACACTAAACTATATTTAAAATTATTTTAATAATAAAATGTTTTATAATATGCGAGCCTTATGGCTATTTATATTCTTTATACGTTTTAAACTAGACATATCTCATCTTTGAGATATCCTTCGACTTTAATATTTGAAGGAAAATAATTTTTAGTTTTACTTTTGAACTCTAGAGTTGTTGCTAGTTTCGGAATTTTGTTTGGAATCCACCCGTAAAGTTGTTAAATTTTGAATTTTGTTTGTTTTCCACGCGTAAAGTTGTTAATATGAGAATTTTCTTGGTTTGAATCCACGCGTAAAGTAGTTAATATGAGAATTTTCTTGGTTTGAATCCACGCGTAAGTCGAAATGAGTCATAAAACTGGTCCGGTTGGGGAATAATTTTGTATGGAATGTCTATTTTTATAAGAATTATGTTGCTTTAATCGAGTGTCAACCTCTATATATATATATATATTTTATTTTATTTTTTTCTTTTTTTATTTGAAAGTGGTAAAATTTATTATAATTGAGTGGTCAATTGGTAGTGAAGACAACTATTACAAGTTATTGTATACTAATATACAATGACTTATTAATATTATTTAAGGACTTTAAAGAAAAACTCTGTAACTGAGCGGGAACTTTAAGCTCCATCAATGGTGGGTGATCAACAACCAGGAGGATGGACAAGCCTTTTGAGTTTAGATGTAGATTTTCTGGTTCGGTGTGAGTTGAGGTGTTAAGGAGTCCAATTTTTGTGGTGTAGAACCATGTAGCGACGTTCCTCATACTCAGTTTCACTCCTTGTTTTTAGTGTATCTGGCAGTGGTATTTTTTAAGTACAGAGGTTTTGCGGTCACGGGGCCCAGTTTTTTTATTACCTTTTTGGGTAACTGAACCTTGTTTATTAATTGTTCCATGCTTACCTAACCTCGTGGTGATCGTTTTTCACTGTTGGAGACTCGTTTTATTTTCATTAATTTGTGTAGTTAGTGCTTGTTTAATACTGTGACATTGGTAATGGATCCATCTACCAACATTTATTCCCCATTATGGGTAAACGAACCATATTAAACTTCAACTTAGTGCTAAAAAGGTGTTGGTTTTATGGAACCGATAGTCGGTGCTGACATAATTGGAGATGTCATGACACTAATGAGTGTAGAGGATGAGGTGGAGTGGCAACGAGGAGGTCTTTTCACCAAGGATGATTCATTGGGTGTGGTTACTAGCACATTAAACCACACATCACTTAATCTGTCACATGGTCCTGGCATTAACGCTCTATTTTTAACTACTACTCCTGGCATTACTTCGAACCTTTCAAAATTCTCCTCTCAAACTCATTGTTTTGTTTCCCCTGTAGCTGTGAGTGATGAACTTCCTTTGCGGGGACTTGAGACTGTATTTGCTCCAAAGTTGGGTGTAAATGGGGATGGTCTGTTAGATAGACATTGGAAATCCCACAAAACCACTTACCCAACTGGTATCCGAAGGTGGGTATGGAAGGCAAACAAGAGAGTTCAGAGGATGGTGTTGGGTTCGGATGTGGGCCTCGAAGAGACCTACAGACTAGCCCTCTGTGGCTTGGTAGGTAGATTATCCTATTCCTATTTGGCTAATAGTCCCGTCTCTGACTGGATTGTTAAAAATTGGGTTCCCTTACTTGGTTATGCACCCTAGATACTCTACCTTACGAAGGGTTGGATGGGTTTTATTTGCAAAACTCCAAAAGATGCTTCATTATTGTTGAGAAAATTTCGGGTTCTTGGCGACAACAGCCTCATGTTGAAACAATGGTGGGTGGCATTTGACCCATTGACATAACATTTTTAGCTCTGTCATTTGTGGGTTCTTTTGTTAGGCCTACATATGCACCTGTGGAACAAAGGATCTTTGAGGGCGATTGGAGATGCATTGGGGAGGTTTATCACTCTGGATTATCCAACATTGGAAAAATCAACTAGGAAATTGGGGAGGATTTTAGTGGAAGTTGATATCCATGGAGAGTTATTGGAGATGCTAGATATTGAATGGTGTGGACACCATATCACTCAGTGTTTGGACTACCTAGGAATTCCATTTTGGTGCAGTTGGTGCCGCTGTACCGACCATCTTCAACGTGACTGCATTGGTAAGGTGCCATAAGAGAAGTCAGAAGATACTCTTCTACAAGAAGATCCCCCCGACTATGTGAATGAAGTGGACTCCTTCGAAGATGAACCACTTCACTATGGAACCGAGCTAGGAAATCAGGTGGAAATGACGACTTCACTTATAGGTAAATTAATTTTTTTTGTCCTACTTTATTCTTGTCTTTAACACTTTGGGAAAGGGACGCTTTGGAAAACTCTCGTTGGCTTCATTTATCTATGTCGTTAGAAAAGGGGCATTTTGAGGGGGACTTAGGGAAAATTTTTCCAGTTGTGGTGACTTCGACATTAACACATGATGTGGTTACACTCCCCTTCTCGGCTACCAAACACCATTTGTCTGTTAATCTTGGTTTACCATCCAACACTCCTGCAGAGTCACCTCAGATGTCCTTACCACAATTGGTTAGCTTTCGGGACCCGAGAACAATCCCCTCCCCCTCCCCACCAGAGATGTTTGACACTATGATGGAGCATGGGTACAGAGAACCTGAGGAAGATGAGTCATCTCTCAGTGCAGTGCTTGATTCCCTGATTCCCTTCATTCGGGATAAAAATGCTTTTATCAAACTGCCTACCTATTTGGGAAAGGCGATTCATGCTCGCTCGACAAACTTAGAGGCAATTACTTCTAAGGCTAGGCCAGAGGGGTTTGGGAAAAATTTTCCTGGTCTAGGGGCCTAGGCATAGAACTCTCTCCCATTAAGACACAAAGTACCCGGAAAAAGTTGGCACAAAAACTCCATAGACCGTTGATTTTGTTCCTTCCTCCACTGACAGTGGGGCTCTTAGAGCGATGAAATCCCTGGCGATGGAAAATTGATGTTATTACTATCCTTAAATGTAAGAGGGATAGGAGGCACCCTCAAAGAAGCCTCAATTCATCGTCTCTTGGATCACACTCGTCCTTAAATCATTTTTCTACAGGAAACTTTGGTAAATGCTCATAAAGCAAGAAATTTCATGCATCATTTGCACCCCTCCTGGGTTTCGAGTTTTGTAAATTTTGTGGGTACTTCGGGGGGACTGTTAGTCTCGTGGGATCCTAATTTATTTGAATTGGTCCCATATCTTACTATTGGTGGTATTATGTTAACAGGTAGGTGCATTTTAAACAACCGGGAGATAGCTATGCTTAATATATATGGCCCGTGCATGGATCGGAAACTGATCAGGGGATCAAATTTTGCTCAATTTTCAAAGTGCTCGGAATGCGACGAAAACAGTGCCATTGCGTCCATCTCGTCTTCTTGATTCCGATGGTATATTTACTTTCGCAAATGGAGTCCGTATGGAGGAGATATCGCGATCTGTCCGCCAAGCCAAACAGGGAAAAATTTGGGATGCTGACTGTACCTATCCGTACATCCCGTACGGCCACGTGGCAAGGCCGTACCATCATGATGACGTGGCAGATTTTTATTGGTTGGTTGATAGCATATTGAATGGTGACACGTGTCCGGTTGGTGGCGAGTTACATGAGGACACGCGGCCCAATCTCTGGGCGCCACGTGTCCCCTCATTATTGGTTGATATGATTGTATAAAATTATATGGGGAGTCCGCGGGGTTCGACCCCGGGACCTCCCCCAACGTAAACACTTCATAACTCTCCGCTAACCAAAGTTCCACTGTTTGCGCCTTGTTAACTATACCATAAAGAATATATTTATGTTTGAAGTTATGCCAACGGGAAAGGGGGGTCGGGTCGGGGCTTAGCCCCGACCCGTGGACGCATTGCAACACATATGACCCACATATATTGGCTCGAATGTTTGGCGCGCGCGCGCGCATTCATTTATATTGTATATTGTATTGCAATACATTGCAATTGCAATGTATTTGTTATATATGTTATGTGTTAGCGCAGGGTTTTGAACCCACGACTCATATGTTAAGTGTTGGTGTGCGCGGTTCAGACGGTTTGCACGGTTCAAACAAATTAACTCCTTTTTCGCCCAGATTTTGGTCGCATGAACCATATGACCGAGTGCCGAGGCGGTTAGGGGATGGAGGCGCTCTAACTGTCCTACGGTTTGCACCGTTGGCGCGGTTGTGCCCGGTGCCAAGTTTTTACGCTTAAATGAGCGTGTGTGATCCGGATTTTTTTTTGGCACGAAATGAGAGCGGAGATATAATAAAGAAATGAACAGAGATATCGCGTATATCCAGTAATATAACAGAAATATATCATATATGCAACCATAAACACAGAGATACAGTAATACACGATTTCTATTAATGAAATAAATGTACAGAGACTGTAAAAATACAGAGTGAAAGACTCGCTAGAATGGTGGCAGCTTATCTCTGAGAAGAGATGTGACGGATAATCGCATTCGCAATAAGATGGTTACAATGAGGCTCTAGAGGCCTTTTTACAATAATCGGGAATGCCAAAAGTCCTAGACATCCAAAAACCTAACCCTAGGAGATGAAGCGTCAAAAGTCATGTGGGCCCCATTTGGGTAAGTTGGTGCATCAACTTCCCGGGGTCGTAACTTTTGCATACGATCTCCGTTTTAGGCGTGTGATAGCTCGTTGGAAAGGTATCGTCGAGGACATTCATTTTGGGGGCTCAATCATGCCTTCGGCTATCATTGAGAACCTCGATCTCGAAAAAACTTCATTTAGGCCCTTAAAATGGCCCCGGAAGTGAAAACCTGCTAAAAATAGTAAATTGTCAAAATGGCCAGAAAACTGTTTTGAGCCATTTGGAAAAGGTGGGTGGCCCCCGATATCCACCTGGATCAGTGTGAGCCAGGTTTGAAGCACAAGGGTGCGATTTGTAGAACCAGAGACAACAAAGTTGAAGGGGAAAACTTCAAGGAGGCTATCTTCTTCATTTTTCGACCGTTTCAGGTGCCGAAAGAGCCCAGACAGGGGTTTTGGGACGCTGCGGAGCCATTGGTGCAGTTGGTTTATCATTTTGAGCATTGTAAAGCATGTTTTTGATCACTTTGAGCAATTTAATAATAATGATCCATTGGAAGCTGGACCAGGAGATGTAGCCCGAAGAGGGGTGAACTCCTTTATCAAGTTGTTGTGTTTATGTACTGATGTTCAATGTTTTATGTTGTTGTCTATGTGTATCTTTACATAAGTAATCCTTTATTATGTGTTGCAAATTGATCCAATTGCTTTAAACACATAACATTTCACTTGCAATAATTATTCAAGTTTTTTTTCAAGTCTTCTTCAATTTTAGATCAAGTTGGTATCAGAGCACTGGTTTTGAAGACTTGATTGTTTGCAAGTTTTGTTTCTGATGCTCACAAGG
>ML777167.1:24297-71625 GCA_009831015.1 Picea engelmannii | reverse complement strand
TGTATGCAGTTGTTAATGTTGAGAATTTGAAGTTGTATGAGCCTTCGTTGATCGATGATCAAGGAGAGCATGTTCAGATTCCTTCCATAGATGATTTTTCGCCAGAGTATCTAACAAAACTGCAGGAAGACACCATACTTGACCGGAGGATGCGAACTTTGAAGCAAGGAAATGTGGAGTATTTGCGAGTTGGTCTTAAAGGGACGAATCCAAGCAAGGCCAAGTGGATTGAGGTTGGAAGGGTGAGGGAACTATACCCTCATCTTCACATAGATTGAGATAGTCTTTTGGAGGTCCAAAAGCTTCCCAATGGGGAGGTGTGATCAGGGGATCAAATTTTGCTCAATTTTCAAAGTGCTCGGAATGCAACGAAAACAGTGCCATTGCGTCCGTCTCGTCTTCCTGATTCCGTCGGTATATTTACTTTCACAAACGGAGTTCGTATGGAGGAGATATCGCGATCTGTCCGCCAAGCCAAACAAGTAAAAATTTGGGATGTTGACTGTACCTGTCCGTACATCCCGTACGGCCACGTGGCAGGGCCGTACCATCATGATGATGTGGCAGATATTTATTGGTTGGTTGATAGCATATTGAATGGTGACACGTGTCCGGTTGGTGGCGAGTTACATGAGGACACGTGGCCCAATCTCTGGGTGCCACGTGTCCCCTCATTATTGGTTGATATGATTGTATAAAATTATATGGGGAGTCCGCGGGGTTCGACCCCGGGACCTCCTCCAACGTAAACACTTCATAACTCTCCGCTAACCAAAGTTCCACTGTTTGTGCCTTGTTAACTATACCATAAAGAATATATTTATGTTTGAAGTTATGCCAATGGGAAAGGGGGGTCGGGCCGGGGCTTAGCCTCGACCCATGGACGCATTGCAACACATATGACCCACATATATTGGCTCGAATGTTTGGCGCGCGCGCGCATTCATTTATATTGTATATTGTATTGCAATACATTGCAATTGCAATGTATTTGTTATATATGTTATGTGTTAGCGCGGGGTTTTGAACCCACGACTCATATGTTAAGTGTTGGCACGTGCAATTTAGACGGTTTGCGCGATTCAAACGGATTAACTCCTTTTTCTCCCAGATTTTGGTCGCATGAGCCATATGACCGAGTGCCGAGGCAGTTAGGGGCTGGAGGCGCTCTAACTGTCCTACGGTTTGCACCATTGGCGCGGTTGAGCCCGGTGCCAAGTTTTTACGCTTAAATGAGCGTGTGAGCCAGGTTTGAAGCATAAGGGTGCGATTTGTAGAACCAGAGACAACAAAGTTGAAGGGGAAAACTTCAAGGAGTCTATCTTCTTCATTTTTCGATTGTTTCAGGTGCCGAAAGAGCCCAGACAGGGGTTTTGGGACGCTGCGGAGCCATTGGTGCAGTCGGTTTATCATTTTGAGCATTGTAAAGCATGTTTTTGAGCACTTTGAGCAATTTAATAATAATGATCCATTGGAAGCTGGACCAGGAGATGTAGCCCGGAGAGGGGTGAACTCCTTTATAAAGTTGTTGTGTTTATGTGCTGATGTTCAATGTTTTATGTTGTTGTCTATGTGTATCTTTACATAAGTAATCCTTTATTATGTGTTGCAAATTGATCCGATTGCTTTAAACACATAACATTTCACTTGCAATAATTATTCAAGTTTTTTTTCAAGTCTTCTTCAATTTTAGATCAAAAACTCTTCTAGAAATCGGTGGAAGACAATGGTATTTTGTCTATTAAGAATTTGATCATTGTTGGGGACCTAAATATCATTTTTTCTTCGGACGAGGTTTGGGGAGGAACCTTCAGGCTAGGAAATACAGATGATTATTACAGAGAGCTATTTTCCTCCAAAAACTTGATAGACATCAAGCCGACTAAATTGGCTCCTACCTGGAGGAATGGGCGTACTGGTCAAGAGGCGATTGCAAGGAGATTAGATAGGATTCTTGTTTCTGAAGTTCTATTATCAGATGTTGGCCTTTATAGGTCATGGGTAGAGTTTCCTTTTATCTCTGATCATACGCCAGTTTTATTACAACTGCATTTACCCCCCATGTATAAGGTCTATCCCTTTAATTTTAATGCACATTGGCTTAATGATCATGATTTTGTGGATCTAGTATATAAGATATGGAAATATCCCATCTTCCTTTCCGAAGGTGGCAAACAAAACAATATCGTCTGGAAATTAAAAGTGTTGAAAACTCAAAAAAAATATTGGTATCAAGAGAACTTGGCCATAAACAAAGAAAAGTTGTTGGCGTTTGAATCAGATATTAAGGATTCAATAATAATATTGGTTGGTGATCCTACAAATCAAGAAGCGGAACTGTCTCTGCGACAGATGGAATTGTAAAGGAACAGTATATTAAGAGGAGTTGAAGAACAATGGAGAGTACGCAACAGGGCTATATGGATGGCTTGCGGGGATAATAATACTAAGTATTTTCACAAATTTGCTAGACACAATAGAGTCTGGAAACATATGGGAGATCACCGATGGAAACGAAGTTAATATAACCAAACAGGATGCCATAAAGGAAGCAACGGTCCTATATTTCAAAAATTTCTACAAGGCCCCGCTCATTCCGAATACAACTGAACAATTCAAGATAAACAAGATCTTTCCCTAGATGTTAAATGATGAGGAGTCATGCTCTTTGTATAATCATGTTACTTTGGTGGAGTTAAAATCTATTCTTTTTCACTTTAAAAAGGATAAGAGTCCAGGGTCAGACGACTAAAGGGATGAATTTTTTACTTTCTTCTTTGATTTAGTAGGGGAGGATCTCCTCAAAATGGTGGAGGAGTCAAGAAGGTTAGGCTCTATCATGGGAGATTTAAATTCAAATTTCTTGACCTTGATTCTGAAGGCAAATAAACCGGCTACATTTGACGATTTTCACCCGATATCATTGTGCAATCTATGTTACAAAGTGATATAAAAAATCATTGCCAATCGGATTAAACCTTTTCTTTCTAGGTCACTCTCTGATGAACAATTGGGTTTTCTAAAAGGAAGGCAGATTCAAGAGATGTTATTGGCACAGCTCATGAGAGCCTTCACAACATAAAAAATAAAAAATTAAAATCACTTGTTTTAAACATGGACTTAAGGAAAACATATGACTGTATTGAATGGGATCATTTAAGATTGATCCTACTAAAGGTGGGTTTTGGGATCCAGATGACAAATTGGATCATGTCTTGTGTCACATCCTCCTCCTTTGCAGTATTACTTAATGGTGAGGCTACAGACTTCTTCAGAAGTGGTAGGGGTTTACATCAAGGATTTCCATTATCACCATTGTTTTTTATCCTGGTGATGGAAGGCCTCAGTTTATTACTGAAAAATAGCATCGAGGAAGGCAATCTTACAGGTATACAAGTTTCTAGATTGATAAAAATTATTCATCTTTTGTTTGTGGATGATGTACTCATTATGACAAGGGAAAGTTTACATGAATGGATGGAAATTGACAAACTTATCATCTTATTCTGTAAAGCCTCGGAACTATCGATTAATCAAACAAAGACCATTGTTCATTTTGAAGGTCTCACGGAGGTAGAATTGGCCCCTTTCAAGACAATCCTTCCATATAACTTTAGTGATCTCTCGATCGGTTTCATATACTTGGGTTACTATCTAAAGACATGGATGAATAGAGAAGATGATTGGGAATGGCTAGTGGCCAAATCAACCAAGAAAATTGGTTTATGGTGTAACAAGTGGCTCTCTATGGGAGGAAGATACAGTCTGGTTAAAACAGTGTTGGAAGGTCAGCTTGCATATTGGATGTCTATGGAAGCTATTCCTCGCTCAGTAATAAACAAGATTAGAAAATTGATGTTCCACTTTCTATGGAATGGTCAAACAGATACTCAACAATATCATCTATGTAGATGGGAGACATTATCTGGACCAAAGAAGAATGGAGGTTGGGGTTTTCGAAATATTGTTCACTTCAATACAACTTTGAATGTTAATACTCTATGGAGGGTATTATTGCAGGAAGGTATCTGGCATAAGGTTTTAATGGACAAATATTTACCAAAAACAACTGTATTCAACTGGTTTATACTGGAAACACACAAAATCGTTTCTGCTTCTAAAATTTGGACCAGTCTTACCCGCTCTATACATATTATCACCCAATTGGCTCAACTGGCGACCGGGATTCAGACATCTCATTTCCATTAGAAGAGATCGGATACTTGGCATCGGTGACAAATATTTCCTCCCAAAAGAGATCATTTCAATTTTAAAACAAGAAAGGATAACTGCCCTAGCTCAAGCCTTTGTTGCCCGGGATCTAATCACCTATTTTAAGATTTGGATGAGCTGTGAGGACTTGGGTTTATCCGGGAATCTTGCTACATTTTGGGATAGCTATACCTCAGAGCTTAAAAGAGATGGAATCTCTCTCCACGGCTCCGATGATACTCTTCTATGTACTGGTGGCGATTCATTTGGAAACTTATCAGTCAGAAACATTTATGCTGCTCTTATATCTACACAGAATTTCCCGATTTGGCATGGATGGAGGGTTAACTTATGGAAATGGAATTTACAACTGAAGATAAAATTATTTCTATGGTTGGCTGCGGACAACAGGATATTAACCTGGGATGTATTACAAAACAAAGGATGGGAGGTCCTAGGTATTTTCTTTCTATGTAAGCAAAACTCGGAAGACAACAACCACCTTTTCATACAATGCACCTTTGCAAAAACACTTTGGACCAAAATTTCTTATTTTCTTCAAATCAAAAATTCATGTGTTGGATCACCACTTATTGAGTGCATAGACTCCTGGTCAAAGAACAAGTCATTACCAAAAAGGTTGGCTGCAACGACATGTTGGTACATATGGATTGAACTAAACAAAGTGCTTCTTTGATAGTAAAGCACCTTTGGCTTAGGCAGTAGTTGTATACAAGATACTTGGCTCACTCATTAAGAATCCTCCAGCACAAAAATTATTGAACTTAAGACAGAGTCTGATCACATGGATTAATGGTTTTACTATGGCTTTTTTTGATGGCGCATATATAGCAAGTGGCTTGAATTGTGGAGCTGGGGGTGTCATAAAATGACCAGAGTCTTCGATATACAGATGATACTTCAATTACGGAGAAGGTACAAACACAAAAGCTGAGTTGTTGGGAGCATGGGCCACTCTCACTTTAGCAAAACTCTTGAATAATCAAAATATTCAGATTTTTGGGGACTCCAAGGTGATTATTGACTAGCTAAACCATAAAGGGAACTACAAGACATTGACATTGAAGGATGGAAATGCAGAATATTGGAATTGTCTACAACATTTCAAGGTATCTATTTTCAACACATCTACATGGATTTCAATGAGGAGGCAGATCATTTATCAAAGCATGCTCTCATGGAGCCAAAAGGAAGATTATCTTATTTCACTTGGGAAGGAGGGACAATGGGGCCTCCAAACCATGCCGAACTGTTTTAATTCCTCAGTTTTTGAAGCCTGAACTTTTTTTGGGCATGGGCTTGAAAGCATTTTTGATATCTTGAGGTGATAAACTTCAATATATTTGTATTCCCCATGCACAGTGATATTGTAAATGGTACATATGATCAATGTTTTTTTGTAAATGGTTTTTGTGGACAATTATTGTGACAGTTCTATGTCTATGTGGATTGGAATGGATTAGTTATTGATCAAGGATATTTGAAGATGTAAAAAAAAATTATAATCTAATATAATTTTTGTGCGAATTTTTTATTGGAAAAAGGAAAATAATACAACTTAAAATGACTTACTAGTGGTCCTTAAGTGAGTAGACTTTCACTCTTGTCAAATTCCTTTGGGTTTTGGGTTGTTAACCTGTTTCCTTATGTTTAAGGAAAATGAGCTCTTCACCAATAAGGAGGAGTTTTAGGTCTTACTCCAAGATAAAAAAAAATGTTTCAACCTAAATAGTATTCTTAAGAAAACCAATATCCTTTATAATTATCAATGAGACTGCGTCCAATGGGATATTACTCCCAAACCACTTACAATTACTTAACCCAAGGTAGATGAAACAAATATTTATGATGATGATGATGATGATGATGGTGATGGTTAACGTCCACTGAGACCAAGATTGGTCTATCGGACCTTAGGAAAGTTAAGAGATTACTTGGATTTCTTTAGAATGTTATTTAGATGTTCTAAAAGCATTAGATGAAACATTCCAAGATCATTGTAATTTTGAGGACTTAGAAGGTTAGGAAGGTCAATATTGTGACAAATATTTTGAAATTGAGATCCAATTTGGGTATACGGGGGGCACTCTAGGAGAGAGAGTGTTTTTCATTTTCAACCCTTTGAGTGTCACAAAGGTGATAGATTATTTCATGCCATAGTGTTTTGGGAATTGTTCAACGTCCATTTTCACTATGCAACTCATGAGAATTAGTTCTTATTTTAGCAATATTGATTCTCTTCCTTAAGCTAGTCAAGTCAAAATAAAGAGATACTTTTGATCTTCAAGATTAGAGTTAACCACCTCCTTAAAGTATCTTAATTTTCTTTTTCTTCTAATTCTTTATTGCACCAAATATTCTCCTTAAATTTAGCTTTAATGATATTTTTAATATCATTGGTATTCTGCATAATAACTTCTTCCTCTATTCCCGAATCATTTAGCCAAGATAAGGCATCATTGTGTCACCCCCTCTTAAGTCGTCGGTGATTTTGGCTAGAGTCTAAAGCAATTTTGGGGAGCCTTGTGATCCAAAAAATCCTTAGATGCTTATTAATATTTAATACATAATAACATCTACTTGATCTTCGAAAGAAAAATGATCGTTTTGACTACTTGCAAATTACATGTGAAATACTTATCTACCCAAATTCACTTTAAGGATGAATAACTTGCAAATAACTGAGCGTAAATTGAACAACAATATTAAAATCACATACACAAGTTTGATAACGGAGTTCCACCGATTTGGGCTACGTCTCTGGGTCCGCTTCCAATAGAGACCTCTTTATTAATGCTCAAATGTTTGCATTTTACAATGACCTTTTTTTGCGTTTCTCAAACTCAAAAACATAAAACACCACTGAATTCCTTGCAGAAAATCGTGAAAAATGACTATAAAGTTCTTAATATTTCGTGTCGGAACCCTGTGGCATGCATTGCAATGTAGCCTCTAAGTCTAGGTAACCTTGGGAACGTACTTCGATACCATACTCTAAATAATTATGAGTGCATGTACCCTTCTCGATCCACATGCCATTAAATAGGGCGTGGGTCCCTTAACCTCCATCCGAAATCCATGGTTGTCATTAAATGTTAGTGAGCGGGTTCCATAACTAAACCCACACCTTTGGTGCATTGGTTAAGCTTGTTGGCATATATGTGGTAGGTCGAGGGGTCAAACCTCGTTGACCTTGCCATATTTTATGGTGTTTATTTAAACTATATGTTATAAATAACATATGTGTGGGTTGAATTTTGAGAATTTATGAATCCTTCTGGACCTCTATGAGCATTTCGGATCCTCCTAGACCTTTGTGAGTGTTTCTGGATCATTCCTCCCCATTGGAATCCTTTTGGACCACCAAAAGTTTTTATTATTCAACAAATAAGTCAGGGTAAATCTCCATCACCCTTTTGATCTCCATCCATTTTGCTTTACTTGGTTTTACCCCTTTAAGACCAACTCGAAGATATTCCACATCACCTCATTGTGAAGTCATGATTCTTCTTTCAAGAATAACATCTTCTTGCAGATCGTCTAAATACTATGGAGAAAAGTCATCAACTATTGGAACTTGAATACTTTCATCTTCATCCATAATCATAGGAGGCTCATAAAGCTTTAAATTCTCAATATTTACCACTGAATACATTTGCATGTAGGCTGGTAGATCTAAAAAAAAGGCATTAGTACCAATCTTCTCCAAGATCTTGAATGGACCATATCGGATTAGCCTTATATTTTTACCTTCACCCCTCATTCTATCCTTATTGATATGTCACCATACTTGATCATCGACTTCAAACTAATGATCAATATGATGTTTGTCATGTCTCTCCTTGTATTTAGCTTAACTCTTCTCCAATTTTTCATGTACTGCTTGATGTACCTGTTGGATCTTCTGAATGAACCTTTGAGATTTATCTGTATCATCTTGTCCATATTCTTTACTTACTTCTCCAAAATTAAATTTCATAGGTGATTTAGGCAAGTACCCCAAACATACTTCAAAAGGAGTTTTCCGAGTAGAAGAATGCATGGCATGATTATAGGCATGTTGTACATAAGGAAACTGTTCATCCCATAACTTAAGATGCTTGCTACAATATCCTTGGAGTAGATGTACCACTTTTCTGTTTACCACCTATGTTTGTCCATCTGTCTACGGATGAAAAATCGTGCTCTTATTTAACTTAGTGTCCATGAGCTCCCATAAATGAGACCAAAATTTTCCCAAAAAGTGAGAATCTTGATCTGATATAATAGATGTAGGAAACCAAAAATGAACCCAAACATTAGCAAAGAACATCTGTGTTGTTTGTTCATTTATGACTTGTTTCTTGCATGGCATTATAATACACATCTTACTGAATTTATCCACGATGACATATAGATAATCATGACCTATCCTGGACATCGACAAAACCCCTACAAAATTCATGGACATGCTTTCCCATGGTTGATAAGGTACTGGAAGTGGCGTATATAATCCCAATTTTCTATTTCTAGGCTTTCTTTTGGCACACAAAACACACCCTTTGATATACTTGGAAACCGTTTCATTCATTTGAGGCCAATAACAATATCTCTACAACTGTGCTATTGTCTTATCAACCCAAAAATGTACAGAAATGAGAGATGTATGAGCTTCTCTAATTACATTTACTCTTTCATCCCTGGGTATACAAAGCTTTCCAAGATGATATAACAGATTTTCATGAATATAATAATATGAATGTTGATTACCACGAGTTAATGAATCATATACATCTTTAAAATCATCATCCTTAGCATATTGTTCAATGCAACTTTCATGAGCTAAAGGATTATACCTTAGTATTATTGATGCATTAAGCACTAGCCTTGATAACATATCTGCAACCTTATTATGAATACCTTTCTTATACATGATTACCAGATGAAACTGCTATAAGAAATCCATCCACCTGAAATGTCGTGACTATTGTAGCTTGGCCTATGACAAAAAATACTTTAAGGGCTGATGATTTGTATGAATTATTGTCTCCTTTCCCATTTAGTAATTCGTCCATTTATTCACACTTTGTACCAATGCATACAATTCATTATCATATGTTAGACAATTAATCACATACTGAGTAAAAGTCTCAGAATGATAACATATAGGTTTACCTCATTTCATTGAGACCACTCCCATGGAATATCCGCTTACATTGGTTTCAATCTCAAATGGATGTTGTAGATATGGAAGAGCCAAAACTGGTGTGGTGCTTATATTTTCCTTCAATGTCTCAAAGGCTTTCTATTGCTTGCCTCCCCATTGAAATATTTGTTTTACACTTGTTAATGCATGCATAGGAGCTACTATGTAAGATAAATTAGCAATGAATTTCCTCTAGTACTGTATTTCTCCTAAGAAGCTCCTGACTTCTGTGAAAGTATTTGGCTTGGGCCATTTCACAATGACTTCTATGTTTTCAGGGTCTATCTTTAGTTGACCATTCCCTACAATCTATCCCAAGTATACTAGATATTTTTTTCCAAATTCACATTTAGACATCTTGATATACAAATTCTCCTTTTTCAAGAGTTCAAACACTGTCTTGACATGCTTTATATTATCTTCCCATCTTTGACTAAAGATCAATATGTCATATAAATAGATGATAATGAAATCATCTATTGAAGGCCTGAATACATCATTCATTACCCTCATGAATGGCGTAGGTGTGTTGCATAACCCAAATGGCATAACTAACCATTCAAACAACCCCTTCTTTGTCTTGAAAGTAGTTTTCCATATGTCACTTTCTGCAATTATGATCTGATGGTAACCACTTCTCAAGTCCAATTTAGTGAAATAAACAACATTCTTTAATTAATCCAATAAGTCATCAATTCTGGGAAGAGGATAATGATTCTTTACCGTAATCTTGTTCAGGGCTTGGAAGTCAATACACATCCTCCACGTACCATATTTCTTTGGAACTAAGACAATAGGAGAACCACACATAGAGGAGCTTTGCCTGATTATTCTTTTATAGAGAAACTCCTTAACTTGCTTCTTAATTTTTGCATTCTCGATAGTTGATGACCTATACATTCCAATGCTCGAAAGAGGAGCATCCTACTGCAAATATATTTCATGTTCAACCTCGCTCTTAGGAGGAAACTATGTAGGCTCCTGAAATAAATCATCATAGCTAGATATGATTTTGACCAAATATTGTTTATGATCTGGATCACAACTTGATAAAGCATATGTTATATCTTCTTCTTTCTGTTTCACTATCACAAGAACAAAATATTTACTTGCACTCACAATTCTTTTCATTTGTCTTGTGCTCTTTAAAGCAAAATTATTTTTGTTACGATGAGCTCTGACAATATACTCAACCTCATTCTTGAAAATATGATATTTATTCTCTTCACGGTAGAATAATTCCTTCCTATCAAATAGATATGGACTACCCAAGACAATGCCACAAATTTCAAGAGGCACAACATCTATCTCAACCTCGTTGAAGAACTTAGTTGTAATTACAAATCTGATCTTACATTGTTTCCTCACTTGCAACTTAGCATCTTCACACACCCAACCTATTGGATATGGATTTTTATGAGGTGTCGTATTCAAACCCAACTTATTAACAATTTAATCAGATATTAAGTTAACTTGAGATCCACTGTCAAATAAAGTATCCACCTTTGTATGCTTGACTATAACTCTGACATGGAAAAACTCACTTCTCTTCATTTGATCAGTATCACTTTTCAATTTGGCAGATTGAACTAAAGAATTAGAATTGATATTTGATATACTTTTGCTTCCTATTGCCATGATATTAGATTCATATTCTGAATCCAATCCTAGATCATGTTGAGTTGATGGAACAA
This sequence comes from Picea engelmannii, assembly GCA_009831015.1. NCBI lineage: Eukaryota > Viridiplantae > Streptophyta > Pinopsida > Pinales > Pinaceae > Picea > Picea engelmannii. The sequence continues at coordinate 60,513 of ML777167.1, read as the reverse complement.
TCTTTTGCTTCCCTTTATCCTTGAACTACTTCGGTCGTAATTATGGATGCAACCTCCAACATTGTGATTCCTCATGTCCCTTTTTATTACAGTGAGAACATGTAGTTTTGTCTTCAAGTTTCTTTATAGTAGTTGACTTCTTACTCTTCCATTTTCCTTTTGGTTTCTTTTCAAACTTATATGGCTTCTTATCTTCGATCACATGATCACCCTTACTAGCCTCCAGATGTGTAGCTTGTACTGACACCTTATCAATGTTAGTAGGGTTAAACATTAAATTAGTGTGACGAAGATATGAGTGCATGCCACCAATATACTTTATAAGAGTTTCATGGGTATACAACAAAATTCCTAAGGATAATGCCTTCTTTTTGAATTCCTGTGTATATGCTTGAATATTTTGGCCCTTGTCTTGCCTTAGATGCTACCATTCTATCATTTTTGTTTGAGTATAAGATAATGGATAGAACTATTTTCTTATAGCCTTAGTAAACTTATCCCAATAAGATATTACTTTACCCTTTTGAAAAAGAGATCAACCTGCATCTTACTCTCCCACCATATTAAGGCTGTGCCACTTAGTCGAAGAGAAATTGATTGTATTTTTTCAACATCGTCCACGATATTTTGAACCTTGCAATATACCTCTATTTTCTTGATCCAGTTGTCCAATTTCTCGGAATTAAATTCTCCATCATAGGTTGACAATTCAAACTCGACATCCAACTTTAATAAAGGAAAATTATGACTAGATTTCTTAGAGAGCTTCTTTTTATGAGAAGAATGTTTACTTCCCTCGAAAGAAGATGATGATGAGGGGGGTTTTTGATGTAGGAGCATCTCTCCACCTCAACAACGTGCCAACATTCTAGTTCATCAATGCGCATTTCAGAGAGGGAGAAGAATAAACCCTCCCATTTTAAAATTTGAAATATAATCCTATACGGGTCCATGTTGTAAGCTTGAGTGAAAACCAATCCATATCTCTGAACATGCAAAATGTAAGGTCACCTTTAATGGCTTATAGGTTGATGTCTCTAGGTTCAATTTAGACTAGATGGCCATTTATGAAACTTCAATGTAATATATGAGGTTAGGTGAGAGAGGAAAAGCTCATAGAAACCCTCTTTTGTAAAGAGACCTTGTATCAGATTTCATGAGGAAATTTAGGAGACTTAGGAGGATTCAGAGAGAGATCTTTGTAGAGAGGTCAGATAGAAGAAGCATAACTCAAGAGAGGTCTCAGAAGAAGAACTCAGGGTAGAGTTAGGTTAGGAGAGATTGAGAGAACTGGGACTCTGTCGCAGTCTAGTTTTTGTAAACATCTGTATAGATACACATAGATAATAGAAAAACATTTTTTCCTGTACATGGTGTGTTTATGTATTTGTATTAATTATTATGTTTTTATATGTCATTCATGTTTTGAATATATGAACTGGTGAAGTATTGTATGAGTTTCAATTATTTCTCGTCTTTGAGTTTTCGAGTGCAAGGAGTGCACATTGTCTTCAAGGAGTGCGTTGACAAAGGTGAGATAACCTTAGAAAATCTCAAGAGAGATAGCGTTAAACCTTCATCAGTAGAAGTGCAAGGAGTGCACAGAAAGAACTCTGTGTTGATTTCTTAAAGAGACAGAGTTGTTGAACACTATGTAGAGCTCTGCAAGGTGTGCATCAAGCAAGGAGAACGCCAGGAAGGTGAGAAGAATTTATTTTCAAAAAATCCATCGGATTTGAGTTTGACGAAATCCCAGAAATGCAAGGAGTGCATGGGAGATTGGAATCTTCGAGGAGATCAAGCTCAGAAGGGATAACACAAGGAGTGCGTGGGTGAGGGACTTATTCTAAGTCCTAAAGCTCAGAAGAGATAACACTTTCAGAAGTGTAAGCGAGACCCAAGATAGTGGGGTTCGCAAGAGAAAGTTCAAAGTTCGAAGCCTTTGAGCGCTAACAAAATATTTCAAGGCGGAAGAAGTCAAAATATCAGGAGGAGGAGCGACAAAAACTGTCTGATCGGTTGTGGAAGGGATCCTGGACCATTAGATCTACGTCTAGTGAATGAAGGAAGCGTAGAGGAGAGGAACATATCCAATCCGTTGGATCTGAACGCAGAGGACGAGCAACCGTTGGATCCAGAAGTAAGTGCACAAAACTTAACCCTTGTGTGCGTAGGAGAGTGGACTCGTCAAATTCCCGAAGTCCGGGTACGCGAAGGGATCGCAATCGAGGATTCGAGGAGGACACACATCAATGGATCAAAGTTTTAGGTGAAAGCACTCCATAGGAACAAGTGCGCAGGAGTTGAAACTCCCAAAACCCGAAGACCCGAAGCAGATAGAGGTCGTCAGATCAAGGGGGAGACACGCGTCATGAGATCATGTGTTTCAGGCGAAAGCACTCTGGGAGAAATGATTGTGTAGGAGTCTGAAACTCCCGAAGCCCGAACAACCAAAGCGGACGATAGTCGTTGATCTGGGTTGGAAAGGTGTCACTAGATTGTGAATTTCGAAGGATCATACTCTGAGATTTTTGAAAAGTTGAGTTTCAGAAAATTTCGAAGCGTCGAATCCCAATGCATTTAGGGCCGTTGATCCCAAAGGGGCTACGTGGATCGTTGATCTGCGAAGGGACACATGGAGGACGAAGACTCATTCCGTTGGATAAATGTTGGATCAGGGAGGACAAGTGTCAGAGGATCCGACACTCTAGAAGGATTCACCTCAGAGATTTGTGTTTGTTGAACTTTGAGAATCCCGAAGGCCGAAGTCTCGAAGATGACGAGATCCATCGATGTGAAGGTGGACACGTGGCGCCAAATCTAGAACTTTGGAGGAAAGTGGAGGAGGAAAAGGTTTGAAGCCCTGAAGAAGATCTCGATCATTGATCGAGGAGGGAGCTGAAGGACCATTGATCTGGTTAAGGAGGCGAAAGTCCTGAAGTGGGAGCAGAGCCATCGAATTAGAAGGACGTGTGGCAGACAATCTGACATTTCAAAGAAATCTCTCCGGAAGAAACAAGAGTTCGAGATTTGAGATTCCCGAAGGCTGGATTCGCGGAGGGGATCCAAGCCGCAGATTCAGTTAGACAGGTGGCAACATATCTTCTACTTCAGAATATTTCCATATGGGGGAAAGAAAAGATTGAGAGTTGAAACTCCCGAAGGCCTAACAGCTGGAATCAACCACAACCATTGATTTAGAGGGGAGCTATGTGTCGACAGATCACACAGATATGAGATCACACGTAGGAGGCAAGAGAGGGGTTTCGATAGCATTCGTTGATCATGGATCACTGTCAAAAGAAAGAGATCAACGAACGAGAAGGATTGCGGAGCCAGGACATGCTTGGACGTTAATTTTCCTTGAGCAGGCCACAATTTCAACAAAGGGATACGTGACAGCTAGAAGTGAATTGTGGGGCGCAAAGCGGGTTGGTCTAAAAACACTCTTGCTTGTGCCCGCAATCACGCGTTTGTGCAAGGTCATAGCCCAGGGGCATGTGTAGGAAGGGGATAGGTAAAAGGAGCTAGCACCTGCAAATTGAAGAGCGCACAGACAGAGGGTGAGGGTATCACATGACATGCGCCTAAGGAGAAAAAGGGGATTGTGTATAATTTTTTTGGATTCAAACGAGAGCTCGAAGAGTCGATTTGACTCAGAATAAAGAAATATCCTAGACCGGGAGGTTGCAGAACCTTAGGAGGGAAAGGGGGTTGCATCAGGTGGTATCAGAGCTGGATTTTCCTTTGTAGATTTCAGGTGAAAGAGAAAGAGGAGAAGGCCAAATTTTGTTTGCAGACAACAGACAAGAAGGAAGTGAAAGGGATGATCTGATAACATCAAGTGGTATTGGAAGTTAAAGTTTTCTTATAGACAATAAGTGAAGGAAGCAGGGTATTGATGCTATGTGAGAAGGTTGTTGCAGGCGCACAACAACAAAAATTTAAACAACTAGGTGAGCTTTAAAAGAAGATGGAGATGCTCTCGGATGTAGAGTGATCCATAGACTTGCCAAGAGGGCAGGTAGAAGATGAAAATGGATACTGAATACCATGAGCATGGTCGAAGAGAAGGCTGGAAGTAGAAAATAAATCCAGAGATGGATCTGGAGCTCAATCAGATAAGAGCAAGGATGGAACAACTAGCATTGAAGATGCAACAAGAGGCAAAGGTACATTATTGAATTCATACCAACTAATTTCTCTAACTCGTTTTTCATTGTATCATCTCTAAAATAAATGCACCTTACTGTTTTGTGTTATATAATTGTGAAATCATTTAGACTCCCTTATTTCTCTAAATCGTTTTTTTAATATTATCACTGAAATCAATATGCCCTATTGTTTTGTGTTATATCATTGAAATCAATATGCCCTATTGTTTTGTGTTATATGACTAAAATTAATATGCCCTATTTTTTTGTGTTATATCATTGCTAAAATTAATGTAGGTATTCAATGATTGATATTGCATTCTCTTTTAGTTTTCATGATTGGAACATCAATAGTATAAACTCAAACCTCTTGATTTTTGAAACATTCTTCATTTTGATAACCGATTAAAGCACAATTATATATCTTAAAGCACAATTATATACCTTGAGAAGCCATTCATCCTCTTCATATTGAATTATTATCCCATTAATATATTTAATCTCAATATACTTCTGGGTATTTTACATTTAAAACAATTTGAAAATGGATATTAGACTCATTAAAACTTAATCTTATATATTTATATGATACATAATAAATATGCAATAACTTGTGCTAAATTTGAAGTCTCCAAGCAATCAAAATATGAAACTAGCAACTGAGAGAAGGTTGGTCCTCTAACATAGTTTGATATTGATATTGATCTAGATTTAGTATTTATCTTAATAATTATTTAGGAATATTATTGAAATTTGTAATAATTATTCAAAATATTATACTATGATTTTTATTGTTTTAAATGTATAAAACTTGACAATTATAACAAATAAATAAATCTTTCAGCGTTTAAATAATATTAAATATATAAAACCTATAATTAGGTTTTAGTGATAGTGAATATGCACTTACAATGAAATATCATCATGATTATAACATAATTACTTACAATTATTCATGCAATCCATGAAAAGATTAGAGTATTTATTTTCTTACAACATAATTTTATCATAAAAATATTGCACTACATTGTTGTGTTCTCCTTGGTTGTAGCATCAACCTCTTATCCATTGTTTGCTAATTCAATGCCGTATATATATATATATATATATATATATATATATATATATATATATATATATATATATATATATATATATATATATATATATATATATATAGATGAAATTGGATCCCAAGATATATGTATTTGAAGCAAATTATGGATGATAAATAGGAGCGCCAGAGTTTTTCTATTCTGCTATTCTTTTTGGTGTTCACATAGAAAATAATATATATATATACTCCTTGGAATACTTCGTACCCTTATTTTGAGGATGATATCATGCTCATTTAATAGCTCAACATGTCACTTGTTGGGATATAAAGTTGATTATGCATAATAGATTCTAATGCACCTCAATGTTACTAAAGAAAATCACATGATATTTTTAAGTGGGAGTGTTGTGCGAAAGTGCAAGGCTACCTTCTTATTTATCATAGTACTTACAATGTAGAGGTTTTTAACATTCAATAGTAAGCTGCATATTTCATTTTCATTTTGAATGTGGAATGTGAAAGTGTTAGAATTATTCTATATTTTTCACAAAACCCAACAAAATCCAAAAACTCTAAACCCTAAACCCCCCCAAAATTAAGAAATCTAAACCCTAATTCAAGAAGCACCTTGAATAATGAATCATTTTTCTCCATTAATTATGAAGTCAATATATAATAATTACTATTTGTATAGGAATAAAGTTTTAGTTGATGGCTAATATTGCCACAATAGTGCACCTCATCCCTAGTTGCACTTTTACATAGTAGAAACATATATAAATATTGATAATATTGAAAAATGAAAAAAAATTACAATACATAAGTCTTATAATTTCAAAATTAGTTGTACTTTTAGTAAGTCTTTCCCATATCTTATTTTAGTTCATGTATCATAATATTTTTAATTATATATATATATATATATATATATATATATATATATATATATTTTTTTTTTTTTTTAATTTTTAGACTTTTTTTATTTATTCATATATTGTTTTTTACTGTACTCTATTTTTTTTTAACTTTTACATTAAAGGTGACATTGTTTTTTTTTAATGTACACTTTTTTTTTTTTAAGTTTTTACATTAAAGGTAACATTGTTTGTCAACTCGAGATTGATTAAGAAAAAAATTACACATCCCCCTGGACTGTAGAATGCACCTAGACGCAATTACATAATAAACTTTAAATGTAAATCCCCATTACTTCACTAGCACTACATTAAACTACATTTAAATTTATTTTAAAAATACCCAGTTTTCTAATCTCTAAGTCTCATGAATATTTATATTTTTAATAAGTTTTAATATTAGAAATATCTCATCGTTGAGATTTCCTTCGACTTTAATACTCTCACCTCTTTTCAAAGTTGTATTTTAAAAAATAGGTAAGTACGTTCAAAATCATTTCAATGTTTAGTTATAGTGATAATATGACGGAGGAAAATAACTTTATGTTAATTGGAGAATTTTGTTTGTTTGGATTCCACGCATAAAGTTAAAGAGACTCATAAATCCGCAAACTGGTCCGATCCGGGGAAAACTATTCAAAGCTATTTTTGTAAGAAATTATTTGCACGAGGAATAAATTATATTGTGTTGATGTTAATTGAAGTGGAAAATTGAAGGGACATTTTAACATTGAGGAAGAACACTTTCGATTACTTGTCCCAAGGAACACGAAGCGAAGATTCCTGCTTTTCTATTAAGATAAGTTTTGTCAAATTTATTTTATTTAAAGATTATTCCACGCTCAATAGATAACTATCTATCCACCATGCAATAATCTCTAAACAGAATATTTAGATTAATTCAATGTTTGTTGTTAAGGTTGTTAAGTGAAGGTTATTTTTTTCTTATTTATTTTTTTAAATTATAATTTAATATGTGGAATTTTATTATGGTAAAATTACAATTTTATTTATTCAAAAGTGTTATGTAAAAGATTTTAGCATCTTTGAATCACTTTAAAATGTGAAAATTGTAATTTCAATAATGATCATTTTTTTAAGCTAACTATTGATAAGGATATGGTTTTTTTTAATATGATGTTTAAATGATGTAAGTTCAATGTATTTCTAATTGTTTCACTTTTGAGATTTAAAAGATTTCCTGTTTTGGTTTGTTGTGATTAGAGATTTCTTGCTTTGGTTTGTTGTGATCAAGGTTATTTCTGTAGTTGTATGTTGTGTTATTAATTGCTTTTGAACACTCTACCTTATATAGATATGCATTTTTTTCATTTGCAAATGGTTTTAAAATCCTTAACATATTATATTTTTTTAAACAAAAGGCAAGTTTTGTATAAAAAAATGATGTCCATTGAGTAACAACTATATTGTACATTCTTTAGATTATGTTCTTTTTTGTAGCTCAATTAATTTGTATCAATAATAAATATACAATTAAACATTTTTGTGTTATGGTTTTGTTATTTGTTTGAAACTTGTTTTACAATTTAGTGTTGGTATTTTCTAGGTGTCAACTATCACACACTATCTAGGACATGTTGATAATCTTTAATTATTGCAAATTGTTTCTACAATTTTGCTTTTAAAATTCACATAAGCTTTTACTTGAAAGACGATTGTTGTTTACCGAAATCAAATCCTTATTGGCTTGATTTAATCACAAACTAAAGAACAATGCATAACTAGGGACTTGATTTTACCTTTGATCATTTCATTTAAAGCATTGAGATTGTAAAAGATTCTAATAAGCTAGAGAGTTGACAAGAGGCTCCTTGTGCATGGTCATGCTCCCTCATAGTTGAAGAGTTGGCCCATACAAAATGATTTCCATGTGCATGTCATACATATTAAATAATTATTTATTTGAAATCATGATGCAAATGAGTTTGAAAGAGCATTTATGTTTTTTATTTCTTACTAATCCTTAACAATTTGGAATATATAAATTTTATTCATAGGTTCTAATAAACTAGAGAGTTGATAAGGGGCTCTTTGTGCATGGTCATGCTTCAGAGTTTGCACATACAAAATGATTTCCATATACATGTTGATATATATTAAATAATTATTTATTTGAAATCATGATGCAAATGAGCTTGAAAGGGCGTGTATGTTCTTTATGTCTTAGTGATTCTCAACAATTTGGAATATATAAATTTTATTCATCTTTTTATTGCACCAAGAATAATGAAATGCATATACAACTTAGATAGATGTGTCACATTTGTAATATTATTAAGCTAAATTGAAAAAAATAAGAAGAAGGGGAAAAACTAAATATTAAAAAATAATCAATCATAATAATAAAAATATAAAAAAAAAAAATTATAAAATTCTATAAAAAAATAAATCAACATAGATCCATCTTAATCTCTTATCACATTTCTATTTCTTTTGAATTCTCTCAATGTTTATTTGATTAAAATTAAAATGGATTTAAATTAATTATTAATATAATAATTATAATGATGATGTATTTCAATATATTTTAAATCAACTTGGTATGTAAAATCTAAATATGTATCAATTAAATTTAATTTAAATAATTAAAAGTAAACATAAATTATATATATATATATATATATATATATATATATATATATATATATATAATAATTATTTTATATTGATTTGATATATATACCTTATAAATTAATTTTTAATTTAATAATCATCATTTAAATTTTTTTTATAACCATAATAATAATAAACCAATAAAATAAAAAACAGAAAAAGTTGCTTGAGCTTTCCAACATACATGTATTGAATAGCAAAACATTAAAATACATTGTTTTATAATAAAAACTTTAGCAAAAGAATTCAACACCTAATTCCCATCCTCAATACAGGGCATGAATGTATGTTTCTTCGTTTTTTCAAAGTATTATAAAAAAAATTCAAAATGGGTTTATTTTTTCAAAGCATTATATAAAAGTCCTTAAAGACCAATCTACTCTACTATCACACATTAAGTGCAAGCTGTATAAATTTTGAAAGAACTTTTTTCATGAGAAAGACATTTAGCTTTTTCCCTGGACTTACTTTCCTTTTGCTCCTTGTAAGGTTTCCTTTTGAGTATTTGTGAATATGTTTGGTTATGTATTTATACATTGTACGATTCGACACTTATTATGTTATTTGGCCCATTATAAATAATAATATATAAATATAATGTAGTTTGTTTTATTATTATTTAAATAATAATATTAAATATATTATAGTTTATATTTTTTTTATTATTTAAATGGATTTATAAATAATAATATATAAATATAATGTAGTTTGTTTTATTATTATTTAAATAATAATATTAAATATATTATAATTTATATTTTTATTATTATTTAAATGGATTTATGGATGTGAGTCGTTGATTTTGGCGGTGAGATTATTATAATTAAGAGCTATTTGCATGGTTGGATGTATAATAATGGTTATGATTCATTGTAATGAAGTATGTAGGATTTATTACCTTGGTCAAAAGTTAGCAGTTATCTTTAGTTGTATTGAGGACGATGTATCCATAATTATTTGGTTAAGCTAAACATTTGTAGATTACCTTTGTAAGGGGGTTGAAAAGAAAATAAGAATGAGATAAAATTTTAGAGTATTTTTTATTTTCTTTAAATATTATTTTAGTCCTTACTAATAGGTATTAGATCCCATGTGTGATTATGGGAATGTTAAGAGTTATGAAGTCTTTAAGGATTTAATTTATGCCTTCATGTGTTCATATCTTTGGAAAGATAATGAAGATTAATTGAATAAGAAATTATAAAAGTCTTCATTTCACTTTTGTGAGGAGGAATAGGCTTGAACAATTGAATGTAGTGTTAAGTTGCTTCTTACCTTTGAGTGTAGGAAAACGGTGCCTGAATAGTTTAGCTCTTAACATGGCTTTTTCTAGTGTTGGAGGCTTACAAAGCCTTAACACTATTATTAGTTCAATATATCATGTTGAGAGGATTGTGATGTTTTATTGCAAATTGGAGGAGTATGGTGAATAGTCACAAACCTAAGCAATGAAAGTGCCTAGTCATAAGCCAAGATGGTTGAAGTTGTCTAGTTAGAAGCAAGAGGGACTAAGGTGGATAGGAAGCCTATTGAAATATTCCTTGGGAAAGTGAGCTCCCAACTTGTGATTAAGTTTGAGTTAGGTTGTTTGAAGCTAGTGTCATACTTGAGAGTTTCCCTATATTTTTGCAGTGCACACTAGGGGACAATGGGGGAGATTGGAACTCAATTGCTAATGTTAAGAGGCACATGAACAAATCTCAAGCTCTACAACTTCATTGACTTGTGGTATATTTTATCAGATAAGTTAATATATAAGTTAATATATGGCACTTTGATTAGTACATTGCTTGTTTTTCTTTATGCTTTTAATAATTTAGTAGGGAAATCCATTTAAAAAACTCCCCCCACCCACATAACCTCATGAACTCATGGACTCAAGGATTCAAGGCGCAAGGCACCTTGAGGAGTAGCCTAGGCGCCTTGCGCCTTGCTGGGTGCCTTGCACCCTTGCTTGGCTCGTTGCCTTCGCCTGGCTTGATGCCATGCTTGGCTCATTGCCTTGCGCTGATTGCTTCTTTGGCTTGCTAGGCACCTTGCCTAGCGCCTTTCCTTGAATGGCGCCTTGCGCCACTTGAAGCCTTGCTTCTTCTTTTCTCCTCGTCTTCATCTTCGAGTCAGCCTAGACTTCGTCTAGCTTTTCCGCCTCACCTTAGGCAAGGCAAGGAGCGTCTCTTTCGAGACTTATTATACCGCCTCATCTTCGTCTTCTTTGCCTCGTCTTCGTCTTCTCTTTTGTCCACCCTTTCTCCCAAAGGGGCAACCCAAAGGAGATTCTTAATCTTCTATCTCAACGAGAAAGAAACAAAAGATTGGTTTAACAACCATAATGACATATATAATGAATGACTGGAAGAACAACATTTTCAACATTCAAATCGAGATATTCAGAAATGAGGGGAGCGGAAACCGGTGTCCAACTTTAGCCATGCATCTAGAGAGAAACCATGTATTAATCATCCAGTTGCAAAGGATGATTAATATGCAAGTGAGTACAAGGCCAACGGATATATAATAGGAAAAGAAAAAAGCAAACCAGCTTTCGTATCTCCCATAGTAGCTACTAAAGGTATAGATCCATGCATCTGTGTTGTGTGTCTCTCTGTCTAGAGAGAATACGAAGCTCATGTATCTCCCGGTACAGTTTGAACTTCATTAATAGTTGGTACAATTTGAACCTCCTCAAAAAGGATCCAACTCCCAACTAAATCATCAATCAAACACCACGTATTAACACTGTTATCACTTACAACTAATATATCCCTATTGGGGTTGGGGTGGGGTTCTGCCATAGAGCTCATGATTAGATACCCCCGTGAAATCAACATATCTATATCCATGCTTGGGGGGCATGTTACAGACATGGCGGGTGGATGTAGTACAATAATAATTATTGGAATCTATACAAATATAAGGGTACAATACTACCAATTATTACAAATGAAGGGGACAACAGAAGCATGCTTCCAGAATCAACATTCAGACCAAAATCAACATTAGGACCAGAAACATTCAGACAAGAATCAACATTAGGACTAGAAACATTTAGACAAGAATAAACATTAGGACCAGAAACATTCAGACAAGAATAAACATTAGGACCAGAACCAGATGAATAAGCATTTAGGAAAGAGGAAAAGACGAGACTAATTCGAACTAAATCCATATTGTTTGCCACGGCTGACCGCATATATTGTACCAACATGCAAGGCTGGGAGCTTGAAGCCCTCCCTAGCTGGATATAAACCATTTCTGGATTAATTTTCATGTGAAGGTTCATGGTTAATTTGTTTTTCCATTTGCAGTAGGTAATAACCTACAAATGTTGTGCTAACAACATTTGTTGCCGTTATTATACCTAAAGGGGGATACTTGAGGTTGCTGACTTCATGACGAGTGTTGGGTGATAGCTTCTGTCCTACAATGTGAGCTGAATTAGCACTGAGGGGATCGTTGATGGCGTTATAGGTCCCTGAAGCCTTGACCTACGTTGATTGTAGGAACTGATTTGTTTGAGTGACATCTGACAGGGCAAACATAGTGAGTTGAGCGTTCAATGGCTAAAACAGGCTAAATTACCCTTCAACGACTGCTGACGGCTTGATGGATCGCTGAAGGACTCAAACTATGTTTGGGTTCAAATAGGTTAAAAAATCGACAACTAAACGCCTCCCAAAACCCAGATAGGGACCCCATAGGTGAACAACCCTACTCACATCTCAAGAGGGACTCCATAGAGCTAAAAGCCCATACTCACATCTCCTAATGGACTCCATATGGCATTCCTACTCTTATCGCCTAAGAGGGCTCAGGGAGGGATTGAATACTTCCTGAAAGGGCGTTGATTGACTGTTGATTGACAACAGCTGAATCCGAGTAGAATAGATAGCTTCAGTTGTCTGAAGAGAAAAAATCGAGAGATTCAGGCTTTAGGTTCTCGACTTAATAATGAGTGTGGAGGGCCTGGTGAAAGGCGATTTGGGGTCTATATATGAGGGACAAGGTATATGTCTAAAGAGTGGGGTTTAGGGAGATGTACTTTTTTGCTAATTGATAACATGATAAGTTACTACACTCATTTCTTCCACTTCAATCCATGTTGAAATTTTTAATTTAGATGGATACTCAAACATATCATTTCTTCCACTTCAATCCATGTTGAAATTTCTAATTTAGATGGATACTCAAACATAGTTGATAAATTTTCAAGATTTAGTTTCATAATGGTTGACTTTCCCCTACTCCCATATTGATTTAAAAGCTCTTATGAATCCTCCTTTGGAGGTGGCTTTTCCACGTTTTGAACACTTATTTAATAATTGCATACTGGAATTTAAATGTAAACCAAGATTATTTCACTAGTACAACATTAAACTATATTTAAATTTAATTTAATAATACCATGTTTTATAATCTCTAAGTTTCATGAATATATATATTTTTAATAAATTTTGATATTAGATATATCACATCGTTGAGATTTCCTTCGGCTTTAATACTCTCACCTCTTTTCAAAGTTTTATTTTTAAAAATAGAGCACATTCAAAATATTTTAATGAATAGCTTTAGTGATAATACGATGGAGGAAAATAACTTTATGTTAATTCGATAATTTTGTTTGTTTGGATTCCATGCATAAAGTTAAATTGAGTCAAATATCGGTGAATTGGTCCGGTCCGGGGAGAACTTTTCAAAGCTATTTTCGTAAGAGATTCTTTGCTCGAGGTATAAATTATGTTGATGTTAATGGAGGTGGAAAATGGAAGGGACATTTTAACATTGAGGAAGAACACTTTCGATTACTTGTCCCAAGGAACACGAACCGAAGCTTCCAGCTTTTCTATTAAGATAAGTTTTGTCAAATTTATTTTATTTAAAGATTATTCCATGCTCAATCCATAACTATCTATCCACCATGGAATAATCTTTACACAAAATATTTAGGTTAATTTAATGTTTGTGGTTAAGGTTAATTGAAGGTTATTTTTTTCCTTGTTAATTTTTCTTATATTAAAATTTAATACATGTAATTTTATCATGTAAAATTATAATCTTATTTATTACGAGGAATTTGAGATTTTTAAATTAATTTAAAATATTAAAATTGCAATTTCAACAATTAGTAATTTTATTATGTAAAATTATAATCTTATTTATTACGAGGAATTTGAGATTTTTAAATTAATTTAAAATATAATTTTATTATGTAAAATTATAATCTTATTTATTGCGAGGAATTTGAGATTTTTAAATTAATTTAAAATATTTTATTAGTGATTGTTTGTATTGCAATTTTTTATTAATTAACTTTGGACAAGGATGTGGCTTTTTATATGGTGCACTCTTGAGATTTAAGAGATTTCGTGATCTCTGATTAAGGTCAACTCTGTAGTTGTATGTTGTGTCTTTAATTGCTTTTGAACATGAACACTCTAGCTTGTATATCTCAATAGATTTCGTGCTCTCTGATTAAGGTCAACTCTCTAGTTGTATGTTGTGTCATTAATTGCTTTTGAACATGAACACTCTAGCTTGTATAAATATGTAATTTTTAATTGGTAAAGGTTCTACAATTTAGTATATTATGTGTTTTTTAACAAATTCAAGTTTTGTATTAAAAAATGATGTTCATTAAGCAACAATGATATTTTATAATTTTTAGACTATTTTTTTTAGTTCAATTTATTTTTACCAATAATAAATACACAATTAAGTAATTTTGTGTTATGATTTTGTTATTTGTTTGAAACTTGTTTTACAATTTAGTGTTGGTATGCTCTGTGTGTCAACAATCACATTATTTAAGATATGTTGATAATATTTAATTATTACAAATTGCTTCTCCATTCTTACTTGTAAAATTCATATAGAGATTCTTGTTGTTTACCAAGATTAAATCCTTATTACGTTCTTTCATCATAACTTGTGTGTTTTATTATTGTTTGGAGCAATTATGTTGTGTAGTTTGATTGATTTAATCACAAACTCAAGAGCAATGCATAACTAGGAACTTGATCTTACATTTGGTCAGTTCATCATTCTTACTCTTGAAGAGTTGGCACATACAAAATTATTTGCATGTACACGTCGATACATATTAAAGAATTATTTATTTGATATCATGATGCAAATAAGAGGATAACCTAAAACAAATTGCATTATTTAAGTTGTGGGTGTAGAAACATGAATAGAAATGAAACGAATAATGAATGAGATGTGCACAAAACAAATTAGAGAATAACAATGCTTGTATTATAGTGAATATTTTGTAGGATGCTATGAAAGAGAGCTTGAGAGAGAAATGAAAAAATGTTTTGTTACTTTATGTACTATTTTGTATAATACATTGTATAAATAAGAGTACATTTTCAGCTATAAGAATTTTTGCTTAATCTGTAAGGACTCATGTCTACTTGGATTTGGTCTTGAGTTTAACAACCCCCCGCGATGCATGTGCATCGTTACAACACCACATAATACAACTTCATGGGTTGAACTTCTACCAATGATGTGGATACCTTGCCAAATGCCTCGTTTTGTTCTTTTGGTAAAGGACCCATATCCATAAGTAGTTGGTATTGAGTTCTTGAGTTTGGTTGTTGACATTCTTGGTTGTAGGCATCAGCTTGCAATATGTAAATGTGGCATGATGTGTGTGCAATGACTTTGAAATTTGGCATGCCTAGTATTCTTTGGACCAAATGTGCCTAGTGTTCTCTGCATCAAACAATGTTGATGTTTTGAGGTGCTTGGTGAGTGTGCACATCGACTTTGAAACTTGATGCCCCTAGTGTTTTTCATACCAAATATTGTTTTTTTTTCACAAAAAAAATGGTGTGTAGCTAGTACCGGCAACTTGCAAGCAAGTACTAGCAGGAACTTGTGACTTGGCAAGGGCCGAGACGTCCCTAAGCCACTTTATCCACTTCTATCCCAAGGGTCGCCTACCCTTAGAACCTCATCACAATAGACCAAATATTAAACAACATGTACAACTTATACCCCTTGCTAGTTTTGAACCTGTGACCTCCAGGGAGAGAAGACATGTTCTTGACCATTAGGCCCACTCAAGCTCCACTTCATACCAAATATTTTTGTGCACCTCAATTATTCTGCATGAAGGCTGAATACATTTTAATACATGTAAAACAAAGTGACTTAATTAGTGGAAAACCTCATTCTTTTTGGGCAGTCCATGTTTTTTTCAACCAGGTAAAGTTTGCCTTGATTTACTCATTCTTTTTTGAAATTTAAATGATTTGAATCATTTTAAAATTTTATGGTCAAAATTCCCAGTAATAAAGTAGAACTATAACTTCCAATAAAATTTGTATTAAGTTCCTAAAAAAAATTTCAAGAAAAAATTGAATATATTTGCTTATTAATTTGTTCTTGTAAAACTATAAACCAAATACCTATAACTCTACAAAAATTATTATACACCACTTATTCACAATCTCTTAAGCATCGATATACCATTTATTGGTTTACTACCATGTAGAAATATTCACCAAAAGAGTCTAATTATTCTATTTTTTTAACCTATTTTGATCGTATTTTCATTGATTTTGGTGATGATTTGACTAATTTTGAATATACATGAATTCAAAAATTAGAACAACTAATATTATACACCACTTATTCAGTGAAAGTATTCACCAAAGGAGTAGCCTAATTATTCTATTTTTTGAACCTATTTTGTTTGTGATTTGACTGGTTTTGGTCACATAGAAATTAAAAAAAGTATAACAACTACTCTTACACCAAATAAATGTCGCTATACTCTAATAATTAATATTTTTCCAAAAGAGTAGTCTTATTATTCTATTTTTTGAACATATTTTGATAGTAAATTCATTGTTTTTATCGATTACTCTTACACCAAATAAATGTCGCTATACTCTAATAATTAATACTAAAAGAGTAGTCTAATTATTCTAGATCATAAATTTATTATTTTGATCATGATTTGACTGATTTTGTTCACATCTAATTAATACTTTCACCAAAAGAATAGTCTAATTATTCTATTTTTTTAAACTATTTTGATCATAAGTTCATTGTTTTGATCCTGATTTGATTAATTTTGCTCACATATAAATTCAAAAAATACTTTAATAATTAATATGCCTATTTCTTTATTATCAAGATAGGGTTGTACTAAACCTAACACACATTAATTATGAGAGGTTGCCATGATTATGTCAAACTCGGAGCATTTACAATTATTTTTGCTTAGTCTTCCAACTTGATAATGTTCGTAGGTTGTGGAGGCCAAATTGCTTCGTGGTGGGGTTGGGGGCCAAGGGTTTTATATCGCAACAGCTTGAAAGTAGAAGTATTCCATACACTTAATAATGATAAGGCTCTTTTAATTAATTAATTAAATAAAAGGGTTGAATAATGCCGTCTCAAAGAATCCAACCCAACCCTAACCCGACTCTGAAGGGCGTCCCGTGTCGTTTTCAACAATTGTCCGTATTATCCGGTCCAGCTTCTACCTTTGACGCCCACTTGTCTCCCCGATGAGGAAACTAAGCACCGCCCCAAATTCGAACTCGCCACCTACGTCCCCCCAATCCCTTCACGCTTATCCAGCATTTTACTCACATTTTTCCGGAACTGCTTTTCTCTTGGGAGTAACTCCTCACCCCACGCAACTCCCTGCCGGTCAGCGACAACCGGCGTGGACCCGTCGAGTGAGCAAAAGGTTCAACATTTTAACCTTTCAGTAAAAATTCTGAAACTTTGATTGGCCCCTTTGAGCGGTGGCGGCCGCGGGACGCAGCGCGAGGTCGAAGTCTTGGGCCCACGGGAGAGTCGACTTCGCGATAGTTTGCTGTGGGTCCCATCCTGCAATGTGGCGTGGGTTCCACCACTCTGCGAAAGTTAAGCGCGAGAAGCGGGAATCGGGAAGCGGGAATCGCCGCCCTTGGGCAGAGAGTTAAAAAGAGCAAGAACTGGCGTAAACGTCAAGGAAAATCCGGTACCGGTAATGGGAGTTGTCGTTTTGCGAACGGTAGAGATATATATAACTACCATGACGTGCACGTGTCTGTCTGCTAATGGGAAAAGTGGCCCACAGGGACCGGTACATTATTTGGTCTGGAGTGACCGGGGTCGTAAAGGAGTTTTATTTACCATGTTTTTTTAACTGCGTAGTTCTGTCGTAAATATTTGGGTAATTTACCGTTCATCCCGGCTCTTTGACGGAGCTGAGGTTGGGGGAAAATCTTTAAATAGCGGACCGGGTGCTCTAAGCCCCGGCTTATCTTCAAACAGAGCGTTCCCCTTCCCTCCACTGCTCTCCTTCTTTCTCTACTCCTCTACGTGAATTAATTCCTGTGAGAATGGAGGAACCAACGACAATAACTGAAGAATCTGACGATCAATCTTCTGTGAAATCCGACGATAGCTGCGGTTCAAGTTCGAATCGTGTGAAGTTTCTGTGCAGCTATGGGGGGCGGATTCTCCCCCGCCCCGGCGATGGCAAGCTCCGCTACGCCGGCGGAGACACCAGGGTTGTGGCTGCCAGCAGAAGCATCTCTTTCGCAGGTCTGTTGAACTGTTTCGATTTGAAAACCTGTGATTTAATGAGGGTTTCTGTGTGTTTTTATTGATCCGTTTTGAGTGGATGTTGATGCAGATTTGATTGCCAAGATGTCGAAGGTATTTGAGTCCGCCGTGCTGCTGAAATGCCAGCTGCCTACGGAGGATCTTGATGCTTTGGTTTCCGTTAAATCCGATGAGGATTTAGAGAATACGATGGAGGAGTACGACAGGGTCGGTGCCAGAGAGGGTTTGTCCAAGGTGCGGGCCTTTCTTTTTCCTCATTCGATTTCCGCTTCCAAGCCTCCAGCCGCTGGTCACATGGATGACCGTTCTGAGCGTTCTTCAGCGGAGGCCGTAATCGTAAAACCCCAAGACGAGGTCCAGGTCGTGGTTTCGAATCCCAATCATCAGATCTCCCAGTGGCAAGAGCCGCAGCGCACGGATCTGCACCGTGTCCAGTATTATCCCAGTCACTGCAGTCCTCTCGCTCAGAAGCATCCGACAGACCAGGTTTGGACGCGCGGATCCCGTCGTAATCAGCAGCACGTCGTAGCGACTTCTGCGAAGACCCGCCGGCCTCCACGCTGGACGGCCGTTCATTCCGAGGCCCAGTACAGCAGCCCTGTCAGGTATGCGATACTACGCTCTGCAACCCAAATCCAGCTGATGAAGCCGCCGCCGCCGTCGCCGTCGCCGCCTCAGCGAAAGTTTGCCGGAGGAGCCGAGGACTCACAATTTGTGTGCATCGACCACTCGTCCTCTCCACGCGTGGTTCACATCAATAATGCTCCCCAGGTCCAGCTTCGATTCCCAGGAAAGACGGCGATCAAGGCCGAAGAATCCGTAACAACAGCTTATAAATACATATTGCGAAGTCCTTATCATCAGAGTGCTCCACTCCACGCTCAGGAACAATTCCTAGTACAGCATTAGCATTAGCTGAGTCCATTTTGAAAAATTCCTACATGTACTTATAATAGGCCTATGTAAATATGTCTGTGACCTGCAACCATTATACCATCTCAAAAAAAATTAATTTTATAACCGCGTAAATTTTTGCCTGCGGACATACGCGTTTGCTCTATATGTGCAGTATTTTTTCATGCCAGTGCCAACGAACCATTTAGCAGTGCCGTTCTCCTGTAAAATTACAATTCCGTAAGTTTTAACTCCACGATTGCCAAATTAAGTATACCCCGCCGGGTTAAGTAGATATGCATATCATACCGGGTTTTCTCAGTATCAATTATCAACTTCCGGGCTGATTATTAATTGCAGGCCAAATAAAACCCAATTGCCAACATTCCGGAATTTCTGTCTTTCACGTCACGGTTATTTGAGAAGGTATGATTTTTTAACCTGTCCTTGGTTATTTGAGAAGGTATGATCTTTTTAACCAATTCGTTGAAAGATTTTATTTTCCTTATACTTCTTTATAAGAATTTTAAGTTTAGTTTGATCCACTAGATGCAGATGAAATTTGTGCTGCCATTTATGCTTGTTTATTAACTTTAAATTTTGTTTGATCTGTTGAATGCAGATGAAATGTTTGCTGCATTAATGAGCTTATAAGTTCCTTCAACAACAAGCAAGCAAACAATTTCCGGTTACTTTTCAAATTCCGATATAAATGCCTTCAACAAACAATTTCCGGTTACTTTTCAGTTCCGGTCTAAATGCCTTCAACAAGCAAAGAATTTCTGGTGACTTTTCAAATCCCAGCCGGGTCATTGAATTTTATTCAAACTACAAATTAAATTCTGTACAGAACGCCAAACCCTTATGCCTCTCTCCGGTTTAAAAAGCCCAATAATACAATGACCAAAGCGATAACTTCCACATCTAATCAAATATATCAATATGCATATATACATCACTTATTTAAGATATATGACAAGTTTAAAGGTTATTTTGAAAATGATCAATTATATATATATATATATATATATATATGCTTTTTTTATTTAATTAAAATTAACATTATATGTAATATATCAACAGTTTATATATATATATATAAAAAGTTATTTTGAAAATCTTCAATTATATATATTTTTATTTATTTAAATTAACCTTGTATATATATTTTGAAAATCTTCAATTATATACATTTTCATTTATTTAAATTAATCTTATATATGAAATATATCAACAGTTTAATTATTATATATATATATATATATATATATATATTAAATAGACAATTCTTTATGTAAAATATTTACTCGAGTAAAAGACTTTTACTTTTTAACAATCGGTGGAAGGATGGCCGGGTACTTTGGCCATGATACATCGCCGAAAACTCAGTCTACATATCATCAAAATTAAGGAATATGTTCATTAAAGTTAGGAATATGTTTAAATATATTTAAATAATAAATTTATGTTTATTATTAAAATTAAAGAATATCTTCAAAATTAAGGAATATGTTCATGAAAATTAAGAATATGTTTAAATATATTTAAATAATAAATTTATGTTTATTATTAAAATTAAAGAATATCTTCATTATAGTTAGGAATATATTTGTATATATTTAAGTAATAATTTTTTATATTATTTATATTTATTATTAATATTAAATGTTTAAATAATATATATTTAAAAAAATATTAATTTTTGTATTAAAAAGTTCTTGTAACTTTGTTAAACTTTTCTTAAAAAAGAGTACTGTCTGATTTTCAAAGAAAGTTCAAAACTTATAAAATAATTATGATAAAGTTAGTATTTCTAAGAGATGTCCAAAAAATTGTGCTAGTAAAAAATTTAAAAGATGGAAAAACCAACTTTGAAAAATATGAGTAAACTTGAAACAATTTTAAGATATGTTTGTTGTAAGTTTTCTCCTCTTCCACAATGAAAAAGGTTGGGGTTTTGGTAATTGCCATCCATATCCATTTTTTTGGATATTTAATAAAGATTGTTCTCCTCAATGTTTTCCTGGCCTCAACATTAGAGGTAACTGATTATAGGTCCTTGGCTATACTTATATATGATGGTACAAAACATTACGTTTAACATCTAAATTTTTTATTTGCTTCTTTTGTTGTGATCATCTCATTATTATTATTATTTTTTTCTCGCTTATGAATTTTCCTTGTAGTAATGATATGGATGTCTTATCATTTGCAATAATGGATTCTTGATGTCAAAAAAACACAATGGATGCCAACAATTTCACAAAGGGGCATCACCTTGGGTGGTTGTGGATCAACATATTTTCCGGTGTCTAGTGAAACTTCCCTAAAATCTAACAATTCCAAGCCCTTAAACTAAATTCTACCATTAGCATTGAGAGCCTCCCTTTCACCACCAAATTGTAACTAGAGAACATAGAGAGATAAAATTTGATTGAGGAATTAACACAATAATTCTCTTCCACTATTATTAAAATTAAAAGGCCCATGTAGGAATTAATCATACACGAACTAAGAAACATGGAGAGATAGACCCAAGATAATTTACATAGGAGACAAACCTAGGCTAATGAACATGAATTTACCTCAATAGCGAGTTGGATATCCCTCCAAGAAATCGCTAGAGCCAGGTTATGAAGATCTCTTGTAGATTGTGCTCCTCGAAGGATTCTCCAAGAGTGACATCCTCTGACATCCTTATTAAATTTGATATGCCACTTGGCTTAGATAGAAGTGGTGTGAATTTTTTGGGATAAGTCGTAAAGAAAATTTGATTAAGGAATTGGGGTAATGGGAACCCCTCCTTTTGCCCTCAAGGTTTTGAGTTCTAGGTGAAAAGCTTCATTGGCCAAGCAACTAGTATGTTGATTCCTTTCTATAGGATGTGGAAAAACTCTATTGTTGCAAAGCAACTGACCTCTCATTGGATTTGCTAAATAAGCTTGATAAATTTCCATCAGATGAAGTAGAGCAATGCATGAGTCTAATAGTTAATGTTGAGTCCCCAATGACAATTAACTCACTTAACCCTTAGTATAGTGCAAGTGTCTTGGACTAATTTCAAAACCTACTTAGGCTCCATTCAAAACCTATGGATAAAAAAAGATCCCCCAAAGCTACCACCACTGTAACATACCCACTACCTAAAATCAATTTTTTTTCGTTGATTTCTCAATAATGAGAATCCCCGAAGCTCGCAGCAGCGAAATGCCAAACCCAATCCATAGGTCTTTAATTCCCTGTCATGACCTCTTCTTCACGCGTCTGTGACATTTCTCTGATTCAGTTTCGGGTTTCGGGGTTTCGTCTTTCTCGAGGTTCAGAGCTCCTGTCCTCTTGAATCCTCGAACTCCGACTTGCCAATGCTCTCCTTCCGGCCTTAGCTTCTCCTGGCTAAATTCTGGTCCATGTGACCGCTAATTCATAAGACCGTAGCCTTATCCTTCCTTCGGGGTTTTGGGCTTCAAAATCCCGATGTGCTCCAACTCCTGTTAGCCCTCTAGGCTAGACTCCTGGTCCACATGACCACTATCTCACAAGACCGCAACCTTGTCTCCCATCGGGGTTTCAAACATCGCAATGTCGAAATGCATAGACATTTTGTCCTCGGAATCCCCGATATCCCGATATGACGTCAGCTTCCGCTAGTCCCTTGGGCTAGACCTTTTGGTCCACACGACCACTATCTCACAAGACCGCAGTCATACCACCTATCGGGGCTTCGAGGTTTCAAATGCTGAAATGCATTTGCCGACGGGATTGTCGATCCCTCGAATCCCGATTCTCCGCTATGCTGACAACTGACCCACAATGGCACTTTCCTCCTTATCAGGGTTTTGGACTTCGCGATTTCGAATTGCATAAACACCTTGTCACCGGAATTCCCGATATCCGATGACCTAAATGCCAATAGACGACTTCCTGTCGGGACTTTCCCCGATGGCTTCGATTACTGCTGCGCGTCCTTCTCTGATGGACGGTCTTGGTTAACTCTCGGGATTTCGCGACTTCTGATGTCCTGGACGCCTCGTCCCTAGGACTCGTGAAATGCCGAACTCTGACTCCCTTCAGATCTCTGACACCCGTCCCAAGTGAATGGACGGTTCAGATCGCTCCTCGCAATTTCACAACTCCTGATGCTCCGGAAGTCTTGTCCTCAAGACTCGCAAAATGCCGAACCCCGATGTACCTATTGACTTTACTATTGTGACTTCCCCGATGGTCTGGATCTCCGCCACGTGTCTGCACAAACGGACGGTCCAGATCATTTCGCTGTTTTGGGACTTGAAATGCCCCGATGTTCTCGACCTCGAGAACTCCGATATCCCGAGTATCGATATCCCGATGTGTCAACCTTCTCGTCGGGATTTTACCTCTACTGTTCACGAAGGTTTAACCCCCCCCATGCATCTCTTAACAGATCCAATAGCTGTCGGGTTTTTCTAGCTACGATCTAACGGCTCCGATCTGTCCCACCTCGCGCATTCCTCCACTACTTCGTGGATGTGGAAAGATCAACAATCCAAATGTTCTCATGGACTTTGGGGGTCTACGATCCCGATTTCCTCGTTATTCACGAAGATAGAGGGAAAATGGGCAAGGTATGTAACGCCCTTATTTCTTTCGTCAATCTAACGGTTGTGAATGACCCGGGGCCTTCTGACGGGATCTCATCCATCGATTCATTGCTTATCCCTATGCTGCTACCTAAGAATTTTAAGAGGGTCATTCCTCCTCGTACAGGGTTATTAACACTTGCCCATTCAAGTCCCTTTTTCCAGGTTCTTGGTAAACCTTCCCAAGGAGGGAATCGCTGTGAATAGATCTATTTCGGGGCATCCCTAGAGACAGATAAGGGGAAACAACTTCCCGAGAACGGGCTGGAAGTCTGACTTGGTTCAACTTAAGCATAATTAAGTTCATTTATCAACATAAGCCATGCGTGGTTTTTCTGTTATAAGCATATACAACTACTAGTACTGATCAAACATCACACAGTCATTCTTATAATGAAAACATTCACAGTTCCGCATCTTATGAGCATAGTGATCAAAATACACATAGTTCAAGGTGCCAGAGGCAAAACACTTATCAGAAATAACACCAAGGCTAAGTAACTGCTAAGAGGGGTGCTCGTTTCCACCCAACCGTAGGCTCAGCGACTCCCATTGGATTTACCACTAGCCACCCCCGAGCTGAGACCACAATGTTGTGAGACTGCATCTCTCTGTCTGCCAGTGACCAGGAGCGAAGGTTGAAATCCTTCCTCTATGCTATCACTCACTCTGCGTAATGCCAGAGTTCCCCTCGCGTCTGCCCCCCCCGAAATCGCTTCTACCTCACGCCTTATCCTCTTGCGAGGTTGCGTGTGGCGCGATTCCTCGCGTGCTGATTAGGCCTGACGGCTCTACGGATGGGCAGTTCATCATCCCATCCCTCATTAAGCCATTTGCCTACCATCCTGCGAGACATTAAATTCGGGGCCAACGAGCCGCTTTTGGTTCTCCGGGCCAGTGGAGTCCAAATATGGTGTTAATTCTCGGTGGAAGTTAACGCCACCTTTCCAGGTGCCTTCCACCACCATCGTGGTCTCTTTTTCTGCACACCCCCTCTCAGCAGTCCTGCAATAAATTCAAAATGTTATTCACATTCATTGACCTCTTCCTCAAGGTTCATTTACATCACATATTCACATTCATGAGTTTGCCATAGTTCTTGGCCAGTCCAGTTATTTTTACAAACTGGGGGAAACATGGTGTTACAATTCCCTCCCCCTTAAAAGGAACATCGTCCTCGATGTTCTTATCTATTAACATGAATTGCATGTACAGAAGTAAACAAAATCGAATATGCATGTCTCATGGCATCCTCCATTTCCCATGTAGTCTCATCTGGACCAAAATGTTTCCACTGCACCTTGACCTGTGCAATGGTTTTGTTCCGGAGCGGGGTTTCCTTTCTGTCTAGTATACATTGGGGTTCTGGTAGAAACTCTCCCTCCGGTTCCACCTGGATCACATACCAGTCAATTATATGATTAACATCATGTACATATTTCTTCAATAATGAAACATGGAAAACATTATGTGCTTTTACTATGGGAGGAAGTGCTAGCCGATAGGCTACAGGTCCAACTCTATCTAGAACCTCAAAGGGTCCACAATACCGGGGTGCCAATTTGGCACAAGCTCCCATTTTCACGGAAATCCTTCTGGGCTTAATTCTGAGATATACATGGTCTCCCATTTTGAACTTTCTTGGAGTTCTCTTTTGATCAGCATAACTTTTCTGTCAGTTCTGAGCGAGCTTCAGATTTTGTTTTATCTGAGTCACTTGCTGTTCCATTTCTTTCAACATATCGGGTCCAATAGAAATCCTGTTTACAGGGTTACTCCAGCTGACTGGAGTATTACACGGCCTACCATAGAGGACCTCGAAGGGACTCATCTTTAAGGATGCTTCGTAGCCGTTGTTGTAGGCAAATTCTACTAATGGTAGGTAGTCTTCCCATTTCCTAGGTTGATGCATTACATGCATCCTTAATATATCTTCTAATATTTGATTTACTCTTTCTGTCTGTCCGTCGGTTTGAGGGTGATAGGTGGTGCTAAAAAACAATTTAGTCTCTAAACCTGCCATCAGTGATTTCCAAAAATTGGAAGTAAATTTTGTGTCTCTGTCAGATATTATCTCCCTCGGCATACCGTGCAGTCGGAATACCTCTTTCATGAATATCTGGGCGATATCTATCGCCTTGCAGGTTGATTTGACGAGGATGAAATGAACAAACTTGCTCAGTTTATCCACCACTACCATAATGACGTCATTCTGTTTGGTTGAAGTTGGCAATCCAGTGATAAAATCCATGGAGATGGTTTCCCATTTCCATTCTGGGATGGGTAAAGGGTGTAGTAGTCTTGCTGGGTGTCGATGTTCTGCTTTAACCTGTTGGCACTCTATGCATTGGGCCAAATATTTGGCTATGTCCTTCTTCAATCCAGGCCAATAAAATTGTTTTCGGGTGGCAGTGATCATTTTCTGGTACCCTGGGTGGCCAGTGTAGGGTCTTTTATGTAGTTCATCTATGATAAACCTCTTCAAGTCGTCACAATTGGGAATGTACAATCTATCTCTGTGAGTGAGCATGCCTCCTTCGGTCATCTGATAGCCTTCATATTTTGCTCCAACGAGTTCCTGCTGTAGGTACATGGTCACATTTCAAACGAAGGGATCTGTTTCTTGTGCCTCTTTGACTCTGTTTTTGACATCGGTCTCGCAGGAACTCACTGCTGCCAGGTGAATCATTTTCATGCTTCTACTGAGGGAATCAACCACCCTATTTTTCTTCCCTTTAATGTGTTTGATTTCAAAATCAAATTCGCTAAGGAGGGCCATCCATCTAGCTTGTCTAGCATTGAGCTTTGGTTGGTCAAACAAATACCGTAATCCACAGTGATCTGTCATAAGCACAAATTTTCTTCCCAAGAGGTAATGCCTCCACATTTTTAAGGCATGCACTATGGCATCCAGTTCTAGATCATGAGTCACATAGTTGACCCCATGTTCATTCAATTTTCAGGATTCATAGCAGATCACCTTTCCTTCCTGCATAAGGACTCCTCCGAGCCCTTCTTTATAGGCATCTGTGCACACAAGGAAGTCAGCTTCTGGGTCAGCGATTTTCAACACGGGTGCATGGGTCAGTAGATGTTTCAGGGTTTGGAATCTTTCTTCACATTGCTATATCCACACGAATTTTGTCCCCTTCTTCTGGAGGGCAGTGATTGGACAACCAATCTTGGAGAAATCTTTTATAAATATCCTATAGTATTCCGCCAATCCCATAAAGGATCTGATGTCTGAGATATCCTTTGGGGTAGGCCATTCCATGATAGACCTGATCTTGTCAGGATCTACTGCTACCCCTTCCTCGGACAGAACATGTCCCAAGTAGTGTATTTGCTTATGAAAGAAGTCACATTTACTGAATTTGACATAGAGTTGATGCTCTCTTAGCACTTGCAACACAAGTCTAAGATGTTCTTCATGTTTTTCTCTATTCTTAGAGTAGATTAAAATGTAATCAATAAAAACTAGTACAAATTTATCTAGAAATTTACTGAGTACATTGTTCATTAAGCACATGAAAGTGGCAGGGGCATTGGTCAACCCGAATGGCACTACCATAAACTCATAGTGACCATACCGTGTCCGGAAAGCGGTTTTATGGATGTCTTCACCCTTAATTCAGACTTGATGGTATCCCGACCTCAAGTCAATCTTTGAGAAAATAGACGCGCCTCCCAACTGGTCGAATAGATCATTGATCCTGGGAAAGGGGTACTTTTTCTTTATGGTTACTTTATTAAGTTGCCTATAATCTATACACAGTCTAAGGGTGCCATCCTTCTTTTTCACAAACAGGACTGTTGCTCCCCATGGGGACACGTTGGGTCGAATATAACCCTTATCCATCATTTCTTTCAATTGAAATTTGAGTTCAACTAATTCAGGTGTGCTCATCCGGTAGGGTGTCCTGGACACCGACACCACTCCTGGTGCGAGGTCTATCGAGAAGTCAATGTCTCTTCTCGGAGGTAGACCCGATACCTCTTCCAGAAACACATCTCTGTATTCTCTCAGGATAGGGTGATCATCAGGGCTGGGTTTAGCGCCTTCGATTTTTTTTAGCACCTGTATTGCATATAGGGGACATCCATTTCGGCAATACTTCCTCATTTGCAGGGATGATATTTGTCTCACCGAGACCGGTTTTCGGATCCCTTGGAGGGTTATCCGTTTTCTTTCTTTGCTCACACATTCTAAGGTTTTATGGTAACAGTCCAATTTGGCTTTATGGGCGGCCAGCCAGTCCATACCAATCAATAGGTCGTATGATCCCAGGGGTAATACATTAAGGGTTGCTTGGGTGGGGAATTCACCCAAAATTAATTGGCAGGCTGGTATGACCTCTACTACCTTTCTTTTGGTGCCAGTGGCTAACTGTACCAACCATGGTTTAGTTTGCTTCTGTCGGTGTATTTTACACTTATCAACAACTCTAGGGGCTATATAACTTAAATTTGAACCAGGGTCAATCAAAACAGACACCAGATGGTTGAAAATCATACCTTCTATTTCCACCACTGAAGCTTGGTGGTCAGCTTGGTCATTATCCAAGGTTGCATAAATCTACGACACACTCCTTGCCACATCATTGACTGTGGTAGCTTCCTGCATGTTATAAATTTTCCGACTGTTCTGTTGTCGGTGTGGATAGTCTCTCATGAGATGCTCTTCTCTGCAACCCCAACATTTCAGAGGTTCTTTCTTTGGGTTATTAGTCTTCACTGGTATAGGTCCAGAAGTTTTATTTCCATCCACCGAGGAAAAGTTCTGCTGGAGTACACTCTGGGTTGGAAAGTCCATTATGGGGTTCTTCTTGTAGCTCTTAAATTCTGAGGATTTAATCCCCTTTTTCTAAAAACTCAAACCACTCTTCTGTTTCCAGTCTCCACGAGACTCTGCCCGATGTCCATATTGTTCATGACAATATGTTTCCTTTCGTATAGTGTCTTCTAAGGTCTTTGACTCGTCGAATTCAATTCGGTTCCGGTATTCCTTGGGTAGCCCACTGATGAAGCGTTGTGCCTTCGCCTTCTCTTCTTTGATGTAGGGTACATATCTCAGGAAGTCGAGGAATTTGTTTACATATTCCTCCATAGTAAGTTGTCCCAGTTTGAGTTCATAAAACTCTTTATGCTTCTCGTCGAAATATCTTTCCGACAAATACTTCTTCCGGAATTACTTCTCAAACCGTTTCCAAGACAGGTCCTCCTCGCGGACCCCTTTCATATTCTTAAGGTCTTCCCACCAGATGGAAGCCTTTCTGTTCAGATTGAAAGTTTCCACTCGGGCTTTCAAATTCTCTGAAAAATCATGGACTCTGAAATACTTCTTCAGTCCAAGTAGCCAGGCCTCGACTTCCTCTCCCTTCTTTATCTCACCGTCGAAGGAGGGAGGTTTGGCCTTTTTGAATTCCTCAAATTTATGACTCTTGGAATTCTTTTGCTTCTTCTCTTTTATTTGAGAATAGGAACTGGTCCTGCTGCTGGAAGAGCCTTCTGAATCGCCAGCTTCGTGGAATCGTCTGGCACTGGTCCTTTACCTCTGGGGTGGACCTTTCTTGACATGCTTCTCTCAGTATGGCCACTGATATGACCATGATTCTGCATCTCCGGTTCATGCTGCATTTGTCGCTGTAGGTCAGATAAGCTCTGCAGTAAAACTGCATTAATTTCGGTTTTCTTTTCTTGTTCTTTCATCATTCTTTCATTGTCAGCCTTATAGCTTTGCAATTCAAACATGAGACTCCTCACAGTCTCAGCTAGATCTGGAGGGGTTCCTATTTCTCTTCTTTCGTCAGACTCTTCGTCTCTGTTGTGGGAGCCTTCTCCCACCTCTTGGTGAGTCACCATGCTCTGCGTCTGTAGATTCCCGCGGCTGATCGTCCGCTTGAGTGAAAAGACAAACGCTGGATATTAGTCAAGGATTAAATACATTTTTATAATTTGCGCATAATTCATAACTCTTTCACATACATACACAGTCGGGTTCTCGTTTCCAAGTTTTAATCCTGAACAAGAGAGTTACGTTAGGGGTTATTTCTTCGTAGGATAACTTCGAATGGAGATTATGCGCAACTCGTACATGAGCCCAATCAGGCCGAGTGTTGTAACCATGCTCTGATACCACTTTGTAACATACCCACTACCTAAAATCAATTTTTTTTCGTTGATTTCTCAATGATGAGAATCCCCGAAGCTCGCAACAACGAAATGCCAAACCCGATCCATAGGTCCTTAATTCCCTGTCACAACCTCTTCCTCACGCGTATGTGACATTTCCCCGATTCAGTTTCGGGTTTCGGGGTTTCATCTTTCCCAAGGTCCAGAGTTCCTGTCCTCTTGAATCCTCGAACTCCGACTTGCAGATGTGCTCCTTCCGGCCTTAGCTCCTCCTGGCCAAACTCTGGTCCATGTGACCGCTAATTCATAAGACCGCAACCTTATCCTTCTTTCGGGGTTTTGGGCTTCAAAATACCGATGTGCTCCAACTCCCGTTAGCCCTCCAGGCTAGACTCCTGGTCCACATGAACACTATCTCACAAGACCGCAACCTTGTCTCCCATCGGGGTTTCGAACATCGCAATGTCGAAATGCATAAACATTTTTTCCTCGGAATCCTCGATATCTCGATATGACGTCAGCTTTCGCTAGTCCCTTGGGCTAGACCTTTTGGTCCACACGACCACTATCTCACAAGACCGCAACCATACCACCAATCGGGGCTTCGGGTTTTCAAATGCTGAAATGCATTTGCCCATGAGATTGCCGATCCCTCGAATCCCGATTCTCCGCTATGCTGACAGCTGGCCCGCAATGACACTTTCCTCCTTATCGGGGTTTTGGACTTCGCGATTCCGAATTGCATAAACACCTTGTCACTGGAATTCCTGATATCCCGATGACCCAAATGCCGATAGACGACTTCCTGTCGGGACTTTCCCCGATGGCTCCGATTACTGCTGCGCGTACTCCTCTGATGGACGGTCCTGGTTAACTCTCTGGATTTCACGACTTCTGATGTCCTGGACGCCTCGTCCCTAGGACTTGTGAAATGCCGAACTCTGACTCCCTTAAGATCTCTGACACGCGTCCCAAGTGAATGGACGGTTCAGATCGCTCCTCGCGATTTCACGACTTCTGATGCTCCGGAAGTCTTGTCCTCAAGACTCGCGAAATGCCGAACCCCGATGTACCTATTGAATTTACTATCAGGACTTCCACGATGGTCTGGATCTCTGCCACGTGTCTGCACAAACGGACGGTCCAGATCATTTTGCTGTTTCGGGACTTTAAATGCCTCGACGTTCTCGACCTCGAGAACTCCGATATCCTAAGTACCAATATCCCGATGTGTCAACCTTCTCGTCGGGATTTTACCTCTACTNCCCCCCCCCCCCCCCAATGCATCTCTTAACAGATCCAACGACTGTCGGGTTTTTCTAGCTACGATCTAACGGCTCCGATCTGTCCCACCTCACGCATTCCTCCACTACTTCATGGATGTGGAAATATCAATGATCCAAATGTTCTCATGGACTTTGGGGGTCTACGATCCCGATTTCCTCGTTATTCACGAAGATAGAGGGAAAAGGGGCAAGGTATGTAACGCCCTTATTTCTTTCGTCAATCTAATGGTTGTGAATGACCCTGGGCCTTCTGACGGGATCTCATCTGTCGATTTGTTGCTTATCCCTACGCTGCTACCTCAGAATTTTAAGAGGGTCATTCCTCCTCGTACAGGGTTATTAAGACTTTCCCATTCAAGTCCCTTTTTCTAGGTTCTTGGTAAACCTTCCCAATGAGGGAATCTCTGTGAAGAGATCTATTCCGGGGCATCCCTGGAGATAGATAAGGGGAAACAACTTCCCGAGAACGGGCTAGAAGTCTGACTTGGTTCAACTTAAGCATAATTAAGTTCATTTATCAACATAATCCATGCGTGTTTTTTTTGTTATAAGCATATACAACTACTAGTACTGATCAAACATCATACAGTCATTCTTATAATGAAAACATTCACAGTTCCGCAACTTATGAGCATAGTTATCAAAATACACATAGTTCAATGTGCTAGAGGCAAAACACTTATCAGAAATAACACCAGGGTTAAGTAACTGCTGAGAGGGGTGCTCGTTTCCACCCAACCATAGGCTCAACGACTCCCAGCGGATTTACCACTAGCCACCCTGAGATGAGACCATGATGCTGTGAGACTGTGTCTCTCTGTCTGCCAGTGACCAGGAGCGAAGGTTGCAATCCTTCCTCTCTGCTATCACTCACTTCGCGTAATGCCAGAGTTCCCCTCGCGCCTGCCCCCCCGAAATCGCTTGTACCTCACGCCTTATCCTCTTGCGAGGTTGCGTGTGGCGCGATTCCCCTCGTGCTGATCAGGCCTAACGGCTCTACGGATGGGCGGTTCACCATCCCATCCCTCATTAAGCCATCCGCCTACCAGTCTGCGAGACATTAAATTCGAGGCCAACGAGCCGCTTTTGGTTCTCCGGGCCAGTGGAGTCCAAATACGGTGTTAATTCTCGGTGGAAGTTAACGCTACCTTTCCAGGTGCCTTCCACCGCCATCGTGGTCTCTTTTTCTGCACACCCCTCTCAGCAGTCCTGCAATAAATTCAAAATGTTATTCACATTCATTGACCTCTTCCTCAAGGTCCATTTACATCACATATTCACATTCATGAGTTTGCCATAGTTCTTGGCCAGTCCAGTTATTTTTACAAACTGGAGGAAATAGGACGTTACAACCACCCTAAAAAACTTATGTTTATTATTAATATTAAGAAATATGATTTTAAATAAATTTAAATTAATAATAAAATTGTTCATTTAAATAAAATAATTATCTTCAATATTATCTAATTTAAAATTACAATTTAACCAAACACTAAATTGAGGAATGAAATCTCATAATTTATGAGATAAAAAAACCTTATAAAATTTATTATTTTAATTTTTATAAATGTACATATTCTATTTATCATCATTACTATCTAATTTAAGGTGATAATTTAACTAGATACCAAATTGATTTACCATAGATCCTTTTATTTATGGGATAAGTGAGCTTGTATCATCAATTTTAATTTATGTAAGTGTACATATTTTATTCTTTAGCAAATATATTCTTAACGAATAAATCTATTTAAACTTATAAAAAAAAACATATATTCTTAACAAATAAATTTATTTAACATATATTCTTAACAAAAATAAATTTATTTTTAAATTCCAAATAAATCTATTAACATATATACTTAATGAATAAATATATTTTTAAATTCCAAATAAATCTATTCACATATATTCTTAACAAATAAATCTGTTTTTAAATTCCACATATATTCTTAACGAATAAATCTATTTTTAAATCTCACTTTTGATAAGTAAAAGAAAGAACTATTTAATTTATTATAATATTCTTGTAAATTTACAAGTTTGAACTCCTGATTATTAAATAATAAGGAAAATTAGGACCTTTCACATTTTGTTTAAAAATAATTATTTTATTTTTTTAATTATATAAAAGATAACTTTTTTAAAATAATTATTTTACAAATTAATTATATAATAATCATTATAATAATATTTTTACTTTGTTTGGCATGAAATCTTAGATTTTTTCACAACTCCACATACATACTAATATTGTTACTATCTTTGCTTTGTCTTCATGCAATTTTAGATTCTTTGATAGTATGTTTTCTAATGAAAGGGAAGCGAGATATTATGATTTGTATTTGAAAAATATATAGTAGTTGGGTTGATTTTTATTTGTTTATGAAATGATATTTTTACTCGAAAATAATACTAGTGTTAATTTTTATTATCAATAACTAACTTGAATATAACTGTGATGTTGATTTTCATTGTTATTAGTCAACTTGAAATAATATCGTGATATCAATATCCATTATCTTTAACTATCAAAAGTAAAATTCTGACATTGATTTCCTTTGTCATTAGCCAACCTGAAACAATATTGTGATGTCGATCTCCATTATCATTAGCTATTTTGAAGCAAAATTGTGATGTTGATTTCCATTGTCATTACCAACTTGAAACGATATCGTGATGTCAAACTCCATCTCGTCTTTTGCATCACAATATTTAACAAATTACAATACACTTTGTTCAATAAGTTGTTATCACATCTTGTTTGACAAGTTACTTTCCCACCTTGTTCGACAATTTGCAATAACACATTGTCCAACAAGTTGCAAATACATCTTGTGAATTAACATTAAATATCAACAACTGGTGATACAAGTGGTGATACACCTTTTACTTTTAGGAAATGCAACCCCAAAAACTGTTATGCCTTTGAATACCTTAAATTTCATATATCTTTGTCTAATATTCCATTTCAAAATTGATCATAAATTGATTTATGACACTAATAATATGCAAATTATCAATATTTTAATTATCCAGAAGTAATTTCTTTTAAAACTTTCTCATCATCTTATATCATTAAAATTATCAATGTTGTAATTACAAATAAATATTATTTTTCATAACTTCCTCTTTAACTTTCAAGTCATGTCTTTCAAATACTTCCAATATCTTAATTAAATTAGGACAAAACATTGATAAGGAATCTTATGCGAAACTTCTTAATCGTGTTAAATATTTATTGTCTCTTGTATTGATTCAAATGAATTTGTTTATATTTATAAATATTTTTTTAATTTATATTGTTTGGGGAAAACTTCGAGTACTTCCCATTATTTCGAGGATGGGAAAAACTCCAAGTACTTCCCCTTTTCGATGATGGTACCTAGGGTAGACCCTAAAATCTTCAGGGTACAAGACTAGTTAATAAGTACCCCTTATTTTGAGGATGGTACCCAGGGTAAACTCTAGAATATTTAGGGTACAAGATTGGTCAATAGCAGGGCTTGTTAATGCACAATCTATATTTTCCCAAATCCCAAGGCAAGTGGGACAAGATTGACGTAACACAGGGGTGACGTATCACTGTCACCTTAATAGGAAACCCCTTTTTGTTTAGGAGTAAGATAAAACTACCCCAAGGGAGACGTCCTTAGTGACCTAAAGAGCTAGTGAAATGAAGAAAATATGTAAAGATTACCCCCCTCTCACTAGTCACTCAAGTCAAGTGGTATTGTTGAGTTTATGTCTTAAGAGATGAAGCAAATGTAGAAGTAAAGTGTACCTTCCTAGAACAAGACAACACACATATATATATGACAGTTTCAAGTACAAAAATGATATTAATGCTTCAATAGACAATAAACTAATGAAATGTGTGCTAGCTGATATAAAACTACAATAGTAAATAAGTTTACAACAACACTGAGAAAGATGTAACAACTGCAAGAATATTCTTCAAAAAATTCTTTAAAAGACAATAAAGATGTGGCATTTAGTATATAAAATGATAGTAACTTGTCACAAACAAATTCTGAAGTAATTAACTAGCAATTAATGTTAAGTATGCAAAAAATTTGCTGCAGTTAGATGGCTATAACGAACAATTATAACAACAACAATAAAATTAGTTGTCCAGGATAAGTTAGTGTTAGTTTTGGTTAGTGAAGGCTTGAGAGATTAACGTTTGAGTGTCTGTTTGATCAATCAACCAAAGAGAAGAGAGACTAGTGCCTTTAAGGGGTTGGCGAGTCAAGAGTTCGACAACATTTACTTGGAGAAAAATGATGATTATACTTGTATAAGTAAAATGGAGGATCTTTAGAGGTGTATCACTTTGAGTCCTCTAGGATCTGAACTTTAGGGAAGTGATATAACTAGAGAGTAGGCACTTCTAGGCCCTAGCGCCTTCCTCCTCCTTAATCTATTGAAATGTATTTAATGAAATAGCAACTAGGCAATGGCTTCTAAAGTGCTATCACTTTAGGGCTTTAGAAGCATGTCTAGGCTAAACCACTTTAGTAAAGTATAACAAATGAAGAGCAAAGAAGTATCACCTTAAGTCCTTTACTCCTAGGGTTTGTCAAGCAAGCAATTTCATAATCTTTAACATGAATAAGCAAATATACCATAACCATTCAAAATGAAATGAGAATTGCAGATTTACTTCACCAAGAATAATCAAGCAATAAAATCCTAGATTTCCAAGTAACTTCACCAAAAAATGATCCAAGTTGCAAAATTTAGCCTCCAAAACAAGTGTGCCTCATAATTTAAGCCAATAAACCCTAAAAGGGCACCAATTTCAGTCCTCTCTCTCTCTCTCTCATGGGAGAGTTATGATGAAAATGAATGTCATTTTTGTGTATTTATACCAAAATATGGCCTAAAATTAAATTTATTTTAAAATACAGGGTCGACCTCAACAATTATGCCCTTAATTTACAAATTAAA
>ML777167.1:0-17449 GCA_009831015.1 Picea engelmannii | reverse complement strand
CTCTCTCTCTCTCTCTCATGGGAGAGTTATGATGAAAATGAATGTCATTTTTGTGTATTTATACCAAAATATGGCCTAAAATTAAATTTATTTTAAAATACAGGGTCGACCTCAACAATTATGCCCTTAATTTACAAATTAAATAAATTTACATAAAGTAATTGTAAATAAGGTGATGTCAGCCCTTTGAGGGTGATGTTAGGTCTCCTCAAGGGGACATTAGGCTGCAAGAACATGATGCTAGGCCTCCAAAGGCTACCATCATATTCAAGGAACCTTGTCATCCTAGAATAGAAGGATGATGTCTCAACCTCCAAAGGGTAGCGTCCTGGTGCATGGAGGGAAGAATCCACCCCGCTATTCCTGCCAGAGTGCCTCCAAAGGCAACGACCTCTTCTTGTGTCACGCAAGATGGTCATCACCGTCATGCCCTAAGCACAGGGTCTCAATATGCATCCTTGGGCTTCAAGCCCTCATGAAGGTATGACCTGGTCATCTAATCATGAATACTTGTCCATCGGGTGAGGTCCTGCAAAGAAAAATAAGTACACCCTCTAGGGTTCCATGAGTCACGAGTATCATAGCAAGTAAATCACATCCAATAATCAAACCGCCTGAACAAGTGCATCAAAACCCCTCTAAAAAAACATGTTGGCACAGGGGCAGACCCAGGGTTCAACGCTACAACAATGCACCAACAAAGCCCTAACTACCGGCCCTTTCGACAACACCTGCGGAGCAGATGAAGTCTCACCCGAGTTAGAGGCAGGGGTGGTTGCAAGACTCAGGGGTCTGTAACCTTAGTTGGGACACAGATCTATGATTATAATACTTGATAAAGCACTTATCACGGTCAGTTCCTCAATATACAATCAATAATCACTTCGCTGATAAAACAGGGCTTCACATCATTCACACTGATATAACGCATTTAATCACTTAGCATAAACAGAGAGGTAGATCTAGCGGATCAAGCACTAAGCACATTCATATGGATCATATCTAACATTCTCACATGTCATTAGCACTAAGCATAAGTAGATCTACCTAATCATCTCAAAGCACTTAGCAAAAGAAGACATAAACACATTAAGACAAGAACAAAGCAAGACAACACAATGTTTACGTGGTTCACCCCCACCCTGGGGCTACGTCCACCAACTCTTCTTATTTATTGTCTTCAGTCAATCTGTTACAAGCACAAAGCCATCAAAACCCTTACTCCGCACAGGATAGAAGATCTACGCAACTCGCTAGATCCTTCTTCTTTGCATTACAACACTCAACCTTCCACAATCTGTTACAACCACTTGCACTTAGCTATGCAAGTCTCTCATAGTCATGCACAAAGTACTTACAAAACCCTACTTGCACTTAACATACATCACGTAGATGCCTATATATGCCTATAGATGCCTATACTTCTATTTATACATTACAAAATAGGCTTAAGCATGGGTAAACCCATGGGCCGACATCCCAATCCCGTTACATAATCCCAAAAACCCAAAAAGGACCTAAAAGTGGGTCAAGATCCCTTGATCTTCACTTCGTCTTGCGCTCCTCCTTCGACAGGCTGTCGAAGTCCCAAAATAGGTCATTATGACCAAGAATCTACCAAAACTTGGTCAAGGGCCAACATGCCCACCATTTGTTGGCATAGGGGCAGACCTAGGGTTCAACGCTACAACAACGCACCAACAAAGCCCTAACTACCGACCCTTTTGGCAACACCTGTGAAGTAGATGAAGTCTCACCCGAGGTAGAGGCAGGGGTGGTTGCAAGACTCAGGTGTCTGCAACCTTAGCTAGGACACAGATCTGTTGTTATAATACTTAATAAATCACTTAGCACCGTCAGTTCCTCAATATACAATCAATAATCACTTTGCTGATAAAACAGGGCTTCACAACATTCACATTGATATAACGCATTTAAGCACTTAGCATAAATAGAGAGATAGATCTAGCGGATCAAGCACTAAGCACATTCATATGGATCAGATCTTACATTCTCACATGTCATTAGCACTAAGCATAAGCAGATCTATCTAATCATCTCAAAGCACTTAGTGAAAGAAGACATAAACACATTAAGATAAGCACAAAGCAAGACAACACAATGTTTACGTGGTCCACCCCCACCCTGGGGCTACATCCACCAACTCTTCTTCTTTGTTGTCTTTAGTCAATCGGTTACAAGCACAAAGCCATCAAAACCCTTACTCCGCACATGACAGAATATCTGCACAGTTCGCTAGATCCTTCTTCCTTGCGTTACAACACTCAACCTTCCACAATCTGTTACAACCACTTGCACTTAGCTCTGCAAGTCTCTCAGAGTCATGCACAAAGTACTTAAAAAACCCTACTTTCACTTAGCATACATCACGTAGATGCCTATTCAACTACTTCTTACATTGCCTAGCCTTCTATTTATACATACAAAATAGGCTTAAACATGGGTAAACCCATGGGCCGACATCCCAATCCCGTTACATAATCTGAAAAACCCAAAAAGGATCCAAAAGTGGATCGAGATCCCTTGATATCCGCTTCGTCTTGCACTCCTCCTTCGACAGACTGTCGAAGTCCCAAAATAGGTCATTATGACCAAGAATCTCCCAAAACTTGGTCAAGGGCCAACAAGCCCCCAATGCTCACCTGTGACTCGTCCCAAGTCACTCGGATTTGACCAGTACTGCTTCGACGGTCTCAAGCTTAGGTTGAGCCGCTTCGACTTGCTACCGTGTGACGACCTCTTGCTCGGTGAACTCCTGGATCACTACGTCATTCACTTGTCCTTCTAGGCCTTGTTCTGTTGCGATGAAAACCTGTTCTAGCTTTGCTCCTCGGCTTTCAACCTCTATGAATAATTGGCACGCCTTATCTTGTACTGGTTGAAGCCGTTGAGTAACTTCCATCACTCTGCTTTGAATCGTATGGATCTGCTGTTGGGCAGTGTGTTTCTCCTGAGACCACTTCATTCTTTCCACGACCGACAAGGACTTCAGATGCGCCTGTAGTGTGTCTGCGTGCTGCTTCACTTCCTTGAGCTGCGACTCTAATGCCTGTAACTATGGATTTTTGGTGAGGTTCTCATATGTTTGAGCGTTGCGGTTAATCAACTGCTTGCACTCCAAGGCAAGAGATTTTAGTTTGTCAACTGCACTACGGGAAGTTTCTTCCCTTTGGTCTCTTACATCTTGAGGGGTCTCGGGCACAGTGCAGAGCTCCAAGTCTGCTATGGACTGCTGTATTACTTCTTCAAGTTGTGCCACCTACTGTGGAACTCGCTCTTCGGTCTTTACTTCTATGACTGTCACAGAGTGAAGTGCTCTATGATCCATTTCCTTTACTTCAAGTTGCTCTACGAGCAACTGTTCCTTGCTTTGTTGCATTTGTTCTTTTTATTCATCCCACTTCGCTTGGAGAGAAAAATTTTCCCATTCTGCAACACTATGTTGTTCTACAAGGTCTCCCTGTACTTGTGCCAAGGCCTGGGTAGCTTGCGCGTTTCTTCCTGATCTCGTCGAAGGCAAGCTTTGACTGTATCAACGATTCAGTGGAGTTGAGATGGCTCATCTCCCAGTTCTGATGTTCCTACTGACATAGGCGCAGTGGAGACTGCGCAGATGGATTGTAGTGGCTGCTGAACTCCTTGAAGTTCATCCTTAATCCGATGGAACACCTCCTCTTGCTTAGCTTCTTGCTTCTCTGCTATCTCCAGTGAAGCATCATTCAGGGCTGCTATGATGAAATCGAAGTCGTCGGAGGTGAGGATTGTTTGCATTTTGTTCATGGTTGCTTTCACTTTCTTCTGGGAGGAAGGTTTCGGCAGGGAAACCTTCCTTTTCTTCGAGGGATCCTCCTCATCTCTAGGCGGTGTAACCTCACCTTTCTTCTATTCAACTTCTACACCATCTATCTCTCTGCCATATCCTCCTTTATCTGTTGATATGGAAGCAGTATTCACGGATGTGCTGTCTAAATCATGGACCTCTTCAGTCTTCTTTATCTTGCTAGGTCCGGGTGTATCTGGCGCAGTTTATGGACTGTCTAAATTGGATATATATGTAGGGTCTGCTGGAATGAGGAGGTCCACCGACCAGTCCTTGGTGATTTGTTCTAAGTCCTCCTTTGTCAGCTTGTAGTAAGATTGGAATTGCTTCTTGTGCTCGTTAGTGCGTGCTGTAATATAAATGAAATGGCGTTCTGCGCTGAATTTCATTAAAGGCCGAAACCTGTGAAGAGTATTTGGTGTGATGCGAGGCTCGGACTAGATAGCTAACTTCAACTGATTTTAATATGTGTGGAATACGAAATTTGACTACCATTGCTTGTTCATGTCACTAGAATACCACAATTTACTGAACTTCGTGGCCAGAGGTTCAAAGGGATCGATGTCCAGGAAGGTCGCACCTTCCGACATCTCCCATGCGATGAAAACAATCAGAATTAGAAGCCAACTAAAGTGGAACTCATATCCTTGATGTTGCCCTTCCTTGCAGTTTAGTTCCAACTGGTTCACGAGGTACTTCGCCCAATTCATTTGTAGGCCCTCCGTGCACTTTCCTGTGAGGTCGACTACAAACCCAATCACTTGGGTGGGTCGGTTCTTGTAGACTAAATTTACTGCAATCAATTGACAGGTTAGGCACACTGCGCCGCTTTGGATAGAAGCTACCTTGTAGCCTCACGTTCCCTTCTCGACATCGTCATAGGTGTCCTTGATCCTTTGAGCTAAAGCACGATCCATTATTTTTCAGGGATAAATATCCTGTGGGTCAGGGCTTTGCATAGTCAGCCCTGTGATCTGATTGATCAGTGTCGGATCCACTATGATACAATGGTTTAACCACAAGTATCTACCATGGTAACAGGACAACAACATCTTGACTCATGCATTCACTTCTTGGTGTCTTCCGAAGTGAGGAATATTCATGACGTTGAGCAGTGTGGACTGCGCGAGGTTATGCGTCCATGACTGAGGGACGATCTTTGAATTCTTTCCTTTTGTCCTGGTTAGGTACTTATGTGGGGCGAGCATGCTGTAGAACTTCCTATCACTGAGGTTGAAGTCGCTAAACTTAAATGCTACTATCTTTTCTTGATCTGCGCAAACTGCGCGTATCCCCTTCAGGAGGTACGCAGTGACCAATTCATACTCAAAGTCCTTGGGCACACCGTCTCGATTTATTGCACCGCTTAGAGGTGGTAGATAGGCGGGTAAAATGCTCAGAATCAACTTAGCATTCATGAGATCGTCTCTGTGCTTGGTTCACTTCTCATCTGTGGGCCGTGATGGTCCGACTCGAGCAGTGGACAGAGAGGCCGACATTCCTCTCGTCGATGATGCTTGTAGACCGGTAGACAATCCTCTCTCCGTCATGACTCTTTTAGTCATCAAGTCGAGGAGTACTTATGTTACTGATTCGTCAACTACGGTGAGCTCGTCGGACATACACACTCGGGATAAATAATATCGGGTTCACAATTAACTCAGATACTGCACTAGAATAAACAACAAGAGGGTAATGATCACTGTATACAATTCACTTGGTCCATGGGCTCAAATTCTTGGTTAGAAAAAATGTCCTCCGTGCACGGCGCGATGGGATAAATAGAAAACTCGACAATGGTTCACTTGTAACGGGTATGAAGCCTCATTAACTCTTGTTCTATCTGTTATGGCATGGTCCAATGGTCTGGTGTCGAGCTATTAATGTTTTTCGACCCGTTCGGAGCAACAGTCGAACGAATATATCGGCCCCAACGACTATATTGCCTCGCCATGGCGAAGTGCCATGTGTCGCTGTTCTGATATCTCAGGGAAGCTCCCATTTTGCAAATTTTCTGTTTGTGAAGTTCCCTCTGGAACTTTCTGGAACTTTTCAAACTGATCTCTTCACTTAGCTTTCTAGCCTTCCTCCCAGTGAGCTTCAATTCGGTAGTCCATTTTCCATTTTGATTCTTATCTTCTTTGGTCATAGTCACTTCGCGCTATTGAGATTATTTCCTAGGATTCAGGATTAACACCTCTTCTTTATCTGAGATAGGTACTTCAGTCTTCTGCGAGTCTTCTAATGTTCTTGCAGCTTCGACATCTAGGTCTCTAGTGTTAAGTAGCTTAGACCTATTCTCCTGTTCTTCAATCAAGTATGTGATCCTTCTAGTCATGAAATCTTTTAACTCTTGTCTCTTTTGCTCCAAAACTTCTTATTCTTCTTTTCGCCTGGCTTGATCTCTTTCAATCCAAGTTTTCCCTAGTAACATGGTAAACAGGGCGTGGTCCTCAATAAATTGAATAATCTCAAAATCTTCTTCT
Source organism: Picea engelmannii (assembly GCA_009831015.1). Taxonomy (NCBI): domain Eukaryota; kingdom Viridiplantae; phylum Streptophyta; class Pinopsida; order Pinales; family Pinaceae; genus Picea; species Picea engelmannii. The sequence goes on along the minus strand of ML777167.1, from coordinate 11,122 downwards.
GTCGAAGTTCCATTGGCATTCAGAGATATCTGAGTGAGCTTTCCACATAGGTTTACCAATTTTCCTCTGAACACCTCTATTCCTCCTAATGAAGGAGTCATAGCAGGCCTTCCTATAGCTTACCAGGTTCTCTCTGTCATGATATTCTCCTGTGTTTCCTTATCTAGAACATAGTCAATGTCAAAGTATCATATTCTTGCTTCAAGGCATTCCTTATCTTTAAAGATCTCTGATAATCTAACATGTCGGTGGTCATTCAAGGTTTCTTTCATATGTAGCAATACCTTCTCTGATTCTTTCTAGGGTTTTTCTATAGCCTTAGTTTCTGGATCTTCCTTAGGGTTTTCTTGTCTTATGTTCATACTTTCAATCTTAGCAATCATTCTAGGGAAATCCAACACTTCATGGTTCATATATTTGCAACAAAGACAACCAGGTCTTCTCCCAGGGCATGCCTTAGCAAGATGTACCAGTTTTCTGCAGCTGTAACAGAGGGTTAATCCTCTCTTTCTTTTAAATAATCTCCAGCTTCTCCTATACTATGCACTAGGATCATGGTAGCTATCATGCAAAAAATTCTTTGTAGGATCCTGCATCCATTTGTTAGTCCAAACATTCTTTCTATGCATAGGTATAACATATCTTTCACTATTCTTATTAGATTTACTCATATCAAATATTCTTTCATCTATTAATACCTTAGTTTTCAAACTAGGAAAAACTCTATTAAACATACCTAGATCCATACTCTAGAAACAAAAATTTCCACTTATCTTACTTCTATAGAGCACAAAGCTTTCAGATCTAAAACTTTTAACTATTCTTACCTTTATCAGAGCACAAAGCTTGCAAATCTTACCTCTTTTAATAAGAAATTCTCACTTTTGCCTTTCTTAGAGCACAAATCTTCCAGATCTTTCTTCTTTTCTTCAGATCTGACCTCTTTTCTTTAGATCGGGCTTCTTTCTTTTAGCACAGATCTTTATAAGTCAAGTAGAATACTGCACACTAGGGCACAAATCTATGCACATAGATTTCACAATTTCAGAATGAATCTTTGCATATAGCTTCTTCTTTCTCAGTTCCCAACAATCATAGTTTCAGGTCCCGACAACGGAACCATTTTTTGGCACAGGGGCAGACCCAGGGTTCAACACTACAACAACGCACAAACAAAGCCCTGACTACCGACCCTTTCGGCAATACCCGCGAAGCAGATAAAGTCTCACCCGAGGTAGAGGCAGGGGTGGTTGCAAGACTCAGGTGTCTGCAACCTTAGCCGGGACACAAATATGTGATTATAATACTTAATAAAGCACTTAGAACCATCAGTTCCTCAATATACAATCAATAATCACTTCGCTGATAAAATAGGGCTTCGCAGCATTCACACTGATATAACACATTTAAGAATTTAGCATAAACAAAGAGGTAGATCTAGCGGATCAAGCACTAAGCACTTTCATATGGATCATATCTAACATTCTCACATGTCATTAGCACTAAGCATAATCATATCTATCTAATCATCTCAAAGCACTTAGCAAAAGAAGACATAAACACATTAAGACAAGCACAAAGCAAGACAATACAGTGTTTACATGATTCACCCCCACCCTGGGGCTACGCCCACCAACTCTTCTTCTTTATTGTCTTCAGTCAATCGTTTACAAGCACAAAGCCATCAAAACCCTTATTCCGTATAGGACAAAAGATCTGCGTAGCTCGCTAGATGCTTCTTCCTTGTGTTACAACACTCAGCCTTCCACAATCTGTTACAACCACTTGCACTTAACTCTGCAAGTCTCTCACATTCATGCACAAAGTACTTACAAAACCATACTTGCACTTAGCATACATCACGTAGATGCCTATATATGCCTATACATCTATTTATACATTACAAAATAGGCCTAAGCATGGGTAAACCCATGGGCCAACATCCCAATCCCGTTACATAATCCCCAAAACCCAAAAAGGACCCAAAAGTGGATCGAGATCCCTTGATCTCCGCTTCATCTTGCGCTCCTCCTTTGACAGGCTATCAAAGTCCCAAAATAGGTCATTATGACCAATAATCTCCCAAAACTTGGTCAAGGGCCAACACAACAAATGCTCAAAGACGTTATACAACTTGCCAAATTTAGGTTTGGGAAGGGTCTCAAGATGTCCTATTAGATTAATCCCCCTTAAGTCTAGGGTGTTTCTGAGGTGGAGCCTAATCCAAGTCATGTAAGTGTATGAAGTGGCATGTGGTGCATGTGATAATAGGGAAATGTAGAGTCTTACCTGTGGGCGCCTTTGTGGAGGGTGAGTTGCACCTTGTCATGAATTCAATTGTTTCCTATCCCATTCATTGTCATTTATTATTTCTTAGCTTTCTTTCTTTTGATATATTTTGTTGTACTAAAATGGAATAGTTGAGGGACACTGTCTTGGATTGGTGACCAAAGGTGACAATGTCATCCACAAAACATTTCACGAAAATGAGAAGGTCGTCTCGTGATGAGACCCCCTTTCTCTTGTAACCAAGAGCCACTACCCTGGCTTGGTGACCATATAGGTGATAATGTCATACTGCTACATGTTCATGGTCATAATAGGATGGATCATGATGAGACCTCCTATCCATCAACTAATATCTTGAGTTTTCATGTTATCTTGTGGGTCCCCTTTTCTTACCGATACTCTTTTCACTGCTTTCTTGGGGATCCCTAGGCGAAGCATCTCAAAGATTTCAAAATGGATTTTAAATCTTATCGGATACTTTTACCCTCTGGGCCTCTAGCCCCTTCTTCCCATGAGGTAATATACAACCCTTCCTAGTGTAGCCTATCTCAATGCCCAAAAGATGGGGAGATGGAAGGAATAAAGATGGAAAGTGGTAAGTATGGAGGGAAAAGACGATGACTCTTCAAAGATCCACCCAGTAGCAACCCATCCTAAAGGGAAATCAACTTAAAAGGGAACCATGTCACCCTCCCATGTTTAAACAAGGAAAAGAGCATAATTTCCAAGAAAACGTCATGAAATGAAGAATGATTCAATACAACATGTTCAAGTGCTTCAAATATTGGAGTGATAGATACCATGATACTCAGACTCATTACCTCATGGAGCAAGACCCACTGCCACTTCAGGACCAAGCCACTGTGATGGATGCCGCTGCTAGAGATATGTGGACTGTACTTGAAGAAAAGAGGGGCCCTCTGGGTCTATGCTTAGGCCATTCGATGCTCTAAACTCAATGTTTGGAACCTATGGGCCTCGAGACACAATCTCCTTAGTTATCCCTAGGCTAGGGGATAACCTCTGGCTCCAAATTGAGGACATGTGCTCACCGTAGAGCGCATGAGAACCTCAATATCTCTGATATGACCTGTGCCTACTAAATCTTAACAAAAAATATTAGTAACATCTAGGGTGGTGATATCACCCTTGTCCATACATGATATAAAAATTGAAATAATTTTTTTTTTAATCATGAGCATACATATATACAAGTGAGACAAGACAATAAAATGCAACTACAACTATGTTAACATGATATGCAATGGTATGTACAATGGATGGAAATTCCTACCTACTTCTACTTACGTGTTGGTTGAATGCTAGGTGTAGTCATATAACTAGTGAAACCATCCCATCAATATCTCATAACACTTGCCTTTTTTCTTCATCATAAACCAAAATAATGACAAGTTGAGCACAAAAATAACATGAGTTAGAGCATGTATCATATCATAGGAAATCGTAAAGTCTAGCTCATGGAGGTGGGAGGGAGGGACAAAATTATGCCAAGTTACACTTCTAGGAAAGTGCTCAATCCATCTCAGAAAGGGATCATGAAAATTCAAAGACTCACAAGTCTGACTCAAAGAGTCTGAAGGTTGGGTAGCTTGGATGTCATAATATCCAGAGGTCTGAGAAGGGACTAGCAAGAACCTAGAGGATGATTGGCAACTTCTTAGGGGGGAGTTGAATGATTGCGATAATAAGATTTTTCTTAAGGCATTCAACCTACCCTTGAATTCTAAAAGAAGGATTTGCCTTAGAGAAAACTTGGTACAAGAGACATGTTCCCCAAATTTATCCTTAGTGACATAATGAGGTAAAGTAATTAGAGGGAGTCCTGCTTTAGGAAAGAAACGTCCTCAACCTTATCAAGATATGAGCACAACAGTGGTTGATAATATTCTTCATAGAATAAATCCAAGTGCTCAAATGAATAATTATCAAAATCCTCAAGGTATGATACAAAATCGTCTTGAGAACATTGCACTAGGTCATCCTTGGTTGTTTGGAAAATATCTGTAACCATACCATCTCCTTGTTTCCACATGTCAGAATTATTAGTAACCTCATACGATAGTTGTAAAGGAAACATTTGGAGATGTCCTTCCATATCATAAATGGGATCTTTATTAGAACCAACCACATCCCATTTGCATCTCACAACATGTATGAACTCATCAATATTATCAACTACCTTTATCATAACATGAAGGGATTAGTACATCCAAGGATTCCCTTACTTCTTCACCTTCTGAATCATAGAATAGGGTATCATCAAAAATATGAAAAGGAAAATGATTAACCTCATTCTCTTCTTCTTTTGTAGGAGGGATAGTATCATGGATGGCTTCATCAGAGGGAGGAGTACACATTAACACTTCATCATCATGTTTGATATATTCTGTCTCTCGCTTTTCAACCAGGTCCTCATTATCTTCGATAGAATCATGAGTAAATTATTTCTCTTCCTCATGGGATTGGTAACCTCTGTAATAAATCTCTTCTTATGTATTGGAGGGTACTTGGAATTGAGCATGGTACACACCCCTAATATCTTCTACAATATCAATGGTGAATCCTTCATCCTCTAGGGTTATTTCAAGATTTTGAAGGGCATCCTCATAAGTCTGGCACTGTGGGTTTGTGAACTCAAGAAACTTACTGACGATATCTATGAAAGAGGATATGCCCTTTTCTTCACAACAACCCTTGATCCATCCTTGTACAAATGATGGCAAGGAAATTATGAACAATTTTATCAGGACATCCTCCCCTTCAAATTCTATTTCACATATATACTTCAAGAGTTCTACAATGTGAGTAATTGGGAGGCCTTTAAATCTTGGATAGTTTTTCAACCATTTTATATCAAAATAATGTGGGTATCCTTGAAAACTTTCAAAATCAATAGACATATACACTTGCTTCTAGGGCGCCATGATCCCATATCTTGGAAATATCACAAAGTTGAGAGTAAGGTACCACCTTGGAAAAGGTCAGTGGAGTTTCCAGATAACCTCTTAAGGATAATCAAAGGGAGTGAGGGAATCAACCTCAGTGGAGTTGCCAGGTAACATTTGTAAGATGAAGGCTTTGAGGGAAAGGCTTAATGAAAAAGTGTTGTTGAGGAATATTGACTCAATGTTCCCTGAAAATGACGCCAAAAATGTTAATGCACAATCTGTACTTACCCAAAGCCCAACGCAAGTGGGAAAAGATTGGTGTAACACGGGGGGTGATCTATCACTATCACCTTAATAGGAAACCCATTTCTATTTAGGAGTAAGATAAAACTACCCCAAGGGAGATGTCCCTAGTGACCTAAAGGGTTGGTGAAATGAAGAAAAGATGTAAAGATTACCCTCCCTCTCACTGATCACTCAATCAAGTGGTATTGCTGAGTTTATGTCTTAAGAGATGAAGCAAATGCAGAAGTAAAGTGTACCTTCCTAGAACAATACAATATATATATATATATATATATGGAAGTTTCAAGTACAAAAATGATATTAATGCTTCAATAGACAATAAACTAATGAAATGCGTGCTAACTGATATAAAAATATAACAGTAAATAAGTTTACAACATCACTGAGAAATATGTAACAACCACAAGAATATTCTTCATAAAATGCATTAAAAGATAATAAAGATGTGGAATTTAGTATATATACTGATAGTAACTTGCCACAAACAAATTCTGAAGTAATTAGCTAGCAATTAATGTTAAGTATGCAGAACATTTGCTGTAGTTAGATGGCTGTAGCAGAAAATTATAACAACAACAATAAAATTAGTTGTGTAGGCTAAGTTAGTGTTAGTTTTGGTTAGTGAAGGCTTGAGAGATTAAAGTTTGAGTGTTTGTTTGATCAATCAACCAAAGAGAAGAGAGACTAGTGCCTTTAAGGGGTTGTGGAGTCAAGAGTTTGGCAACATTTAATTGGAGAAACCATGATGATTATACTTGTCTAAGTAAAAGGGAGGATCTATAGAGGAGTAGCACTTTAAGTCATCTAGGATCCAAACTTTAGGGAGGTGAACTAACTAGAGAGTAGGCACTTCTAGACCCTAGTGCCTTCCTCCTCCTTATACTATTGAAATGTATTTAATGCAACAACAACTAGGCAATGGCTTCTAAAGTGCTAACACTTTAGGGATTTATAAGCATGTCTAGGTTAATCCACTTTAGTAAAGTCTAGCAAATGAACAACAAAGAAGTAGCACCTTAAGTCCTTTACTCCTAGGGTTTGTCAAGTAAGCAATTTCATAATATTTAAAATGAATAAGCAAATATACCATAACTATTCAAAATAAAATGACAATTGCAAATTTACTCACTTCACCAAGAATAATCAAGCAATAAAACCCTAGATTGCCAAGTAACTTCACCAAAAAATGATTCAAGTTTCAAATTTTAGCCTCCAAAACAAGTGTGCCTCACAATTTCAACCAATAAACCCTAAAATGGCACCAATTTCAGTCCTCTCTCTCTCTCTCTCTCTCTCTCTCTCTCATGGGAGAGTTATGATGAAAATGAATGTCATTTTTATGTATGTATACCAAAATCTAGCCTAAAATTAAATTTATTTTAAAATACAGGGCCGACCTCAACAATTCCTCCCTTAATTTACAAATTAAATAAATTTACATAAAATAACCCTAAATAAGGTGATGCCAACCCTTCTAGTGTGACCTCAGGTCTCCTCAAGGGGATTTTAGGCTGCAAGAGCATGGCACTAGGCCTCCAAAGGCCTCAATATTTTTCCACACGTGCTACCATCATCTTCAAGGAACCATGTTGTTACAAGGGAATAGTTGAGGGCCACTGTCCTCGCTTGGTGACCAGAGGTGACCGTGTCATCCACAAAGCATTTCATGAAAATGAGAAGGTCAACTCGTAATAGGACCCCCTTTCTCTTGGCTATGCAACCAAGAGCCACTACCATGGCTTGGTGACCATATAGGTGGTAATGTCATATCGCTACATGTTCATGGTCATAATAGGCTGGCTCATGATGGGACCTCCTATGCATCAACTAATACCTCGAGTGTTCATGTTATATTGTGGGTCCCCTTTTCTTACTGAGAAGCTTTTCACTGCTTTCTTGGGGATCCCTAGGTGAAGAATCTCGAAGGTTTCAAAATTACTTTTAACTCTTGTCGGCTACTTTTACCCTCTGGGCCTTTAGCCCCTTCTTCCGGGGCTATGCTTAGGTAGTCCGACTCTCGACACTCCATGTTTGGAACCTGTGAGTCTCGAGACACGATCTCCTTAGTTATCCCTAGGCTAGGAGATAACAGGGCTCAATGCCATTATGACAATATGCTCCTTAAGAACTCAACATGTCACTTGCGAGAATTGAACCTGAGTGGGGAGGATAAAAATCATTCCTCCCAACCACCCAAGCTAAACCCAATCAAATTTATTTCTTTTAATATATTCACTCATCAAAATATTTTGATTTTTTCTTATAATTCAAACGATTATTTATTTATTTAATTTTTAAAATAATATAATAAAACAAATGCTTTTATTTTTCTATATTTATATTTAAATTTTCAAACAAATTCCCTTAATAGAGGGTTTTATATTTGATATCTTAGCTTCGAATTGAACATCTAAAATAACCTCATTTCATTAGTCATAACTATTACATCACTTGTATATAAAAGTCTACCCAGCCTAGTATCAAGATCTAAATTTTTAAGATTATAAATGACTCACTAGTCCAATTGATGTGTACACTTTAACTATCCAGTGAAGGCCCTTCTCCCAGTAAGGTGATATCGAGATGATATCTAATGAAGGCCCTCCTTCCAAATTACTTTGTGTGCATCCTGAACATATCACTGTTTGTATTTTCCAAGTTCCATCCTCGCATTCCTACTTACTTTTGCGAAACCAATTCTTTACTAAAGTTAACATTTCTACTTATCATGATGGTGGTATGCGGAGTGAAGTTATAAATATCATAACCCTAAATATGTCATAGTAGAATAATTAGATTTATTAGGGTGTGCAAACTTTTTCAATACATGTGAATTGTATTTGCCCAATGCTTAAAAGCAAGTGAAACCTATCAACCCATAAACATATTTTGTGAATTGTATTAGCCGAATGCTTAAAAGCCTTTGAAACCTATCAACCCATAAACATATTTAGTGGTATTTTAGACTTACTTTAAAAAAAAATTCCTAAATATCTTGACCATTTCCATGGCTTTTGTCTAGAATGCCATCTTAAAGGTGATAAAGTAATTTGTTTTACCATGTGACAATGGGTATACCAATTGGTAAATGTCTCAACATATTAATAAATCCCAAATGTATATTAATAAAGCCCAAATGTGATTGTAGTGAAAACTTTCACATACAATTGACACTTACATATAGAACTTGTTTAGTGAAAACTTTCACATACAATTGACACTTACATATAGAACTTGTTTAGATCACATTTGTCGTTTTCTAGGTGATAACCTTTCCAAGTACACACCCAATAAAAGCAAGGATGAGTGCATGTAAGATGTGGATATCCTTATATCTTACGCATATTGACATTGACATTGGTAATGCACATCTCCCTACCCACTATCTTATGTTGTTAGGAAATTGACATTTCTACTTTGAAACTTCCTCATATTTTTCACACTAACTCTTTTTAGATGTGGTATATCAAGTAACAACATAATAATTTTTACAAAATTTTAACTAAATCTTATTAGTTCTATTTAACTCAATCTGTTTTTCTTTTAACTATCTAATTAAATCACTTCTTTTGTAATATTCTTTCTTTTCATTAAGTCTATTTTTAACTATCTAATTAAATCACTTCTTTTGTAATATTCTTTCTTTTCATTAAGTCTATTTAATTCAAACTATGTGTCTCTCAACCATCTAATTAAATAACTTTTTTACAATACTCTTTCCTTTACATTTGTCATAGAAAAAACATTTTTTTTATTCTTAATTATATACTTTATACCATCTCTTTTATAATGTCCTTCACTTCACTTTTTTTTAAGAAAGTATTTTCTTTCTCTTTCCTTTCATTAAGTTTATTTAACTCATTTGCCTCTCAACCAAGTAATTAAATCACTTCTTTGGTAATACTCTTTCTTTTTATTTTTCCTTTCATTAAGTCTATTTAACTCATTTGCCTCTCAAATAACTAATTAAATCACTTCTTTGGTAATACTTTTTCTTTTTCTTTTTTCCTTTCATTAAATCTATTTAACAATCATTTAAATAAATCACTTTTTTCTTTTGTAATACTCTTTCCTTTACTTTCTTTATAGAAAAAACATTTTCTTTATTCTTAACTATTTACTTTATACCATTTCTTTTATAATGCCTTTTACTTCACTTTTTTTTAAAAGAAATTATTTTCTTTCTCTTTATTTTTATTAAGTTTATTTAACTCCATCTATTTGCCTCTCAACCAACTAATTAAATCACTTCTTTTGTAATACTTTTTCCTTATCTCTTTCTTTTCATTAAGTCTATTTAACTCCATCTATTTTCCTCTCAACCATCCAATTAAATCACTTCTTTTCCTTTGTAATACTCTTTCCTTTACTTTCTTGATAGAAAAAAACATTTTCTTTATTCTTAACTATTTACTTTATGCCATCTATTTTATAATGCCCTTTACTTTTTTTTTTAAGAAAGTATTTTCTTTCTCTTTACTTTCATTAAGCCTATTTAACTTCATCTATTTTCCTCTCAACCATCTAATTAAATCACTTCTTTTGTAATACTCTTTCCTTTACTTCATAGAAAAATCATTTTCTTTATTCATAACCATCTACATTATACCATTTTTTTTATAATACCCTTTACTTCACTTTTTTTTTAAGAAAATATTTTCTTTTTTCTTCTCAACCATCTCTTTTGTGATGTTTTTTTTACTTTTTTTAATACAAAACATTTTTTGGGGAAACCCTATCATTTTGAGGATGACATTTTGATATACTCGGTATGAGCTTAACATGTCACTTACTGAAATTAAACCTGGGTGGGGAGGATAACAATCGTTCCTCCCAACCACCCAAACCAAATCCAAATGAAAAATAAATGTTATAAATAAATATAAGAAAAATATAATATTTTAAACAAAAAAATATGAAAAACATAATCTTCCACCACTTAAACTTAAAAACCAACCTTATTAATAAAATAAATAATTCATTTAATAAAAAAGAAATATCCATTCCAAGCTATGCTCATATAAGTGACCATTATTTACAAAACATTGTTTGGTGTTATCAAAATTTATTTTTGATTTTCTTAAAATTATGAAAAGTGGATTTGGTTAGTGAAAACATATAGCTATTAAAATTTGAGTATTTTTTTGCACGCAGATGTTTATTTAAGGAGGTCAACATTCCTCTTGTTTTTTTCACATTTATATATATTTTTAACAAAAACTAGGGGATTTGTATAAGCAAAAGGATGTGTCTGAAGCTCACAGAGAAGTTACAATCTTGGGAGTCTAGATGATACCATGCCAAAATTATGAGGCTCTGAAGAGAAACCTATCCATACTACTACTGAACTCGTACATAATTATATATTTTCCAAATTCACCTATGCGACATCGCACTGAGTAGATTCTATAGTATTTGCCGAGAATTAAAGAGGGGAAGAATTGCAATAGTTACCAGAAGGAGGAATGACCCATAATCTTGAAGCCTCATTTTCAAATCTGACTGCGGGGTGTGCCCTTGTGATGACAACACAATTGCATGAGATTTCCTCATGGATGCAACTAACTAATTTGGATTTGAAATATGTCATTAATGAATTGGCTTAAAATAGAGAACCC
>ML777166.1:2184356-2197087 GCA_009831015.1 Picea engelmannii | reverse complement strand
ACCAAGGTCATAAGACACTCACCTATATCAACCAAAGTAATTTCAAAATGGTTTGCTACCTTTTAACTTATGAAAATTATGGTGATATAACCAAGGTAATAATAGTGGTTGCTACATTTTTTCTTACGCTGCTACATTTTTTTTCTTATAGTTGCTATATGAAAATTATGGTTACTACATTTTTTCTTAAAATATCAAATTACAATTTCAAGATATTTAATACTTTTTAACTTATCAAAATTATAGTAATAACACACTCACTCATACCAACCAAAATAATTACTATTTTTAACTTAAATTATGAACTTATGAAAATTATGGTGATATTACCAAAGTAATAAAACAAATTATGGTGACATAAACAAGGTAATAAAAACCGAAATAACTTCAAAATAGTTGTTATCTTTTTTTAAAGGTATGAAGAAGATTATGATGATAAGCAAGGTTAAAAAAATTATATATATATATATATATGTGTGTGTGTGTGTGTGTTTGTTTTGTAAGAAAATTCAAAGGATATTTGGCCACATTCATGAATGACATCCTTAGTAAATTATTGGTGTAAAATAATACACCTAACTTATGAGGATTTGAATTGGTCACCTCTTAACACAAAACTAGCTAAATTCCAAATAATGTTAATTACAAGTGGATGAGCTAACTTTTTGAGCTAAATATTTTTCTAAAATAAAACTTCAAGACATTCCCTCCATGAAATTTTTGGATAAAAAATTATACCTTAAACTCTTTAAAATCTCTATTATAATCTCATACAATACATTTTAAATATATTGTACATTGTTAGGCATTCTCTTTATGTAGTATTGTAGTTTTGCTCTGACTCTGACAATTTTCTACTTGCAAATGTTATAGGATGGTCTAACTCTCTTGCTCATGGTTGCGTCAGAATAGATCCAAGTGCTATGGTCGATGCATCTGCATGCACATGAAATGTATTTTCTCAATCTGAGAATACTAGTATCGGTGTTGTTACCATGTTCTCTTTTAAAGTGTCCAATCCTCATTGACAGTCTTCATTCCACTAAAATTTACTATCTTTCCTCAACAGTTTCTCCATCAGCGCAGTGATCTGCACATACCCTTTTATGAATTTGAATTTCCTGTAATACCCTATGTATCCCAATATTGCTCTCAATTGACGTACTAATTTTGGTGGTGGTAAATTAAATACATGTGATACATAGCTCTCTCACACAATACAAATTACTTCTTCTTAAAATTACATAGTTAACTTAATAAATGTATATACTCAATGATAACCTTATAGATTTAATATAAGGTTACTTTGGTTATTAGTCCCTGCCATAGGCATAGAGGGACTATAGCGATCGATAAAGCATTGACTAGATATTAGTTTGTCCTTTGACCGGAAATATTTCCACAATACCTATTGTTGGAGCTATGGAATTAAAAGCATATATTTTTATATATTAAAAAGTAACATATATGTACTGATCTGATTGGCTAAGAGATTGGAGGTCTTATTGCCGGCTTTGTTATTCCCAATGCAATATATGGCAACATATCTAAACTTTTTCTAGTAGACAATATGTTTTAACCATATATTTTTCCTGTATATTGCTTGAAGGTCGATTAATGCTACCATTAGTTCAAATGTTTGTATTAGCATTTTCTGCTACCTGAATATATCCGTCAGTTTTGATATGTACTAAGCATATTGGAATTTTTTCATATCCAAGCTTTGTATATTTCTTGAAATTTATTGACACTTATTCCAAGATTCTTGAATAGGCCTGACAGCATAAATGTTTACATGACACGACATTCTCCAACACCCCTGACAGCTTAAATGTTTGCATACTGTGAGGTCCTTAGACAACCTGAGAGTCTTAAATGTTTATGTAAATACGATTCTCGGAGTACATGCCAGTTCAATAGCCATTGTATGTTTCATCCTCGTTCTGCCATTGAAGCTACATACATTGTTTACTGGTTCGGTGACTGCTTCTTCTTTGTTGGTTTGTCAAGTGTTGCCATTGTATGTTTCATCCTCATAATCGTTGAAGATAGATACATTGTTTACTAGTTCGGTGAGTGGTTCTTCTTTGTTGGTTTCTTGGTTGTTGTTTTTTGTTGTTTCGCTCGCGATTCGACCTGTGCTTCTGCATTTCATCGTTTCGAAGTAAGTTTCGATGCCATAGTTTCATTTTGTATTCCTTGTTTGTTGTTCAGTGTTTGCAGTTTGCAAGTAAGAATGTTTTCTTATTTGTAGTCGCATGTTCCTTGTATGTTTCCAGTTCCTTTTCTGCTTCGGCTACAGTTTGGTAATTGTTGGAGATACATATGTTGTTCACTGGGTCGGTGGCTTTTGTTGGTTTGTTGGTTCTTGGGTTGTTGGTTCTGTTTGTTTTCCTGGGGTTTGTGCTTTGGTCCCTGGGGGTGTAGTTCAACCTCTTCATGCTTTCTCGCTGGTTTGGTCCTTTCTGGTTTCTTTTCTTTGATTCAGCCTTGCAGGGTTGGGGTGCAACGACGGTGGTTGGAGCTTTTTTTTTTTTTTTTGGATTGTTATTATTTTTGGGGGGCGCTTTAAGGTGTTCAACCCCTGCACCCACCAGTCAATCTGCAGTTGTGTTATTTGCCATTTTTGCAGAGGTCGTTATCTGTATTTCTGTGAGATTTTCCTAGTGCTCGAGTCCTGCCATGAAAGAAAATAGTTGCATCCAAAATTGTTGGAGGATTACATGTGAAGTTACAATATCCACTGTTTTTTGTTGGGATAAAGCATATGTATGCAGCCTATATTTATAGACCATGTATGGTTAGATGTGCGGATATGACATGACATGTTTTTTCTCCTCTACATAGACTGGTGTGCACACGATACAATTTGTGTTGTGCTTGAGATATGATATGTGCAAAAAATATTCTTCAAGATTATATTTTCATGTCTGGAAGCATGTCTGGGTAGTTTTCCATGGAAAACTAAGAACTTGTAACGTGGGCACAACAGTATGTTTAGAGGATAAAGAACATGGTTAAAGGGCATATCTAGATGAATTGCCAGGGAAAACTAGAAATCGTTTAGCTGCGGCCATGCAATTGCGTGATATTTTTTGCCTTGTAATATATTTTGGCCAGGGAAAAAAAAGCTAGACGTTTACACCCATGGATAGAGAAGAGAAAAGGTTCATGTTTCTGCCTTTGTAAACTGCTCGTTGAGTCAGTTTTGTTGTATGTACATATTGCTTGTTCTCTAGTGGATACTAGCTTCCATTGATGTACATTGAATTTTGTGGGTTCCCACATTGAAACAAATAGAGTAGATGGAGAAAATGAGGGAGTCTTGACTGCATCGGCTGAAGAGGATATAGAAAGGTGCATGCTTGTACTGTTGTTTCATATTACGTTGTTTTGTATTTAATTTATGGTATGTATATGTGTTAAACTAGTTGTGTTCCTTCCTACATGGTAAGTTATCTTGGTTACATACATTCCTTCCTGCATACTAAGCTAGTTTATGTCCGACGTGTTTGCACTGCATTGTTGCATTTAAAGAAACATAATCGTTGGATAGGATGAAGGACTCTTTGGCTGGTAAATAGACCTTTTTTTTTTCTTTTAGATGTATGTTTTCATACTAACTTGCCTTCGTCTCAATTGCATCTTCGACGTTGCTGCCTTGGAAAAAACAGGTTGTTTGGACAGGGAGATGAATTCTTTTGTGCAACAACAGAGGGTTCTGTGGTACAATCTTCTAAAAGTTATACCAAGTGTGCTGGTAAATTAAATATACAAACCGGGAGGGAGCATATAATATTAGACTTGAAAACGATGAATTCACAGTAATGGGCCTTTATGTGCTCCTTGTTTCTACTTTTTCCATTTTCTATTATCCCTTTTGTTTTCTAATTCATCTTCTTAGTGTGGTTTCCGAAAATTCCCTTGTGCATCGGTTGGCGGACTAATGGATTGACATATGTGGTCCTGCTTCTACCTTATTCCATAGTTACCCACTTTGTCGATTGCGGCTGCCATGTTGGTAGGTTGAATATTTCTCCCCTAGCTTCCGGGGGTCCACGATATACAGATTGGCCATGGTGACCCACGGTCACTCCCTGTTTACTGTTAAACATTTCCCCAGTTAAAAAATTAAGATGCATACATTTTTACGGTTATTTAGTCCTTCCGATGGACAATATACAATGCATATATTTGTTTACTCCTGATGTTCATCTACAGATGCTTGCATTAGAAAAAGTTGGACTAGTGAGACGGCCATGAGCAGTCATTCATCCCAGACATCAGCAGACCGACAAGGCCAAAGGTAAATATGCATACGTTGTGCTCTTACTATGTTTACTAAACAAATTTCGTGGGGTATATATTCATCTATGGCATGGCGGATATGCTGATGCCATTTGCAATACATGGTTTCTAGCTTGCAAGAAGTATCAACAAGTACAAGCAAAACACCGAATGTGCTGCATGTTCCATAGACCAAGAGGTGTGGTTGCGAAACAGTGGCTCCATATTTCATCAATACTATTCGTGTACTTGTAGCACACTACCATTCACTTTATTTTTCCTGTTCAAAAAATGTCATCAGGTCTAGAGTTGTGACATCCAAAGTACTGTCAATAGAGGGATTGAACAACCACCAAACTGGACAACTGTTCATTGGGGACATAATGGTTATCTATACCACCTACTTGGACAAGGAAAACAAAAGTAGATCCATTATGCGTGTTGATATGATAGACAAGGACGCCATGATGACAGTCACACTGAATGTTCCTCCACAACTTGTCCAGAAACATGCAGAAAAGATATTGTCGCGTAATGGGATATCCATTACAAATTTTAATGTATTGCCCAAAACAGTATATGACCGTGGTGATTGCAAACGAATTATTTTTCTCAACAAAACAAGTATTGTGGAAAAAATTCCTGCTATTTGTTCATAATATCGCTTCCTCACGGACTCGACTATCCGACAGCTTGCACAGAGCACTGATATTTACCCAATTGGAATGATTGGGGCTATTGTGACACTGGCGAGAAAATTTGCGTCGCAACACATTCTCCATATAAGGATGGAGAGTCGGACAGCGACAAGGCAATGGTACTGCTTTTCATATTCAATTTTGTTCTTAACTTTCACGTCTGCATATATGTCGGATAAGTTACACAAATATTGCACTGTTCCATGTTGTAGCTACAATTGTTTGATACGTATTCATATTTTTTTTCGTCAATGGAACAACAATTGCATAGAGGGCAGATTCCACTTATGTTGTTCAAAAATATAACAAAGAAGAAGGATGGTAGAGAAAGGATCTTTCGGATAACCCAGGCAACGTTTGTAACAGAGTTGTGAGCAGATATAGTAGAGGATCTGGAGAAACTAGCTAGCTCTAGAATTGTTGTATGTATACATCCACAAATTCATCCTCACTTTGCTTATAGAAATAGCCTTCAACAAATTTATGCACCTGTTTACTTTTTCTTTTTTGTTTTATAGGGGAGGGGGGGATGCAGTTGTGTATTATATTGTTCAATGTATTAATCACTTTGCTTGCGTTGTTAGGTTGAAGGCCTTTTAGTTGCAGCCAATGTGTACTCAACCCCCTTTGAGCCTGTATGTGAAAAATGTCATTTCGTTGCTTCTGCTTCCGCTTTGATAAGTGATGATATGATTGATTATCTGCGATGCGATGAAAAATGTCCATATATTTATGGACATTGTGTCAATGGTGTTATCCGAACCGTGGCCAACACAATTGTGCAGTGTTCAATTAGGCAGCCTTTGTTACAAAATGTGTTTCCTAAATTGGTAGAGTTGTCGTATGAAACGTATTTACATAGAAAGGCAAGCAATGTTTATATGCTGCGACAACTTTGGATATAGAGAAAATTCACCTTAAATGAGGACAATGTAATTTTGCATATCGGCTGAAGAAGGGAAAAAAAAACAATTAAATCAAACTTTGGGAGGAAACGAAAATACCTCATGTCTCTCTGTAATATTTGTTCAACATCCAGATGAATGTTTGTTTCAAGAGAAAAGGAATGCGCCGATGTATTTTCTTTGTATATCAAATTGTTTGGTGCAAAGGTCGATGGGTTCTGCTCAATGGAACCTTCTAGGTTGTTTAAACTATGGTTGGTTCTTGGTTATCTGGTTTGTCTATCAATTTGTATACCGTGGAACTCCAACTCTTCTTTGGAGGACACGGAACAATATAGTTGAATTTTTTTGACCAGCTGGCACACAGATCCACCTGATAATTTCTATGGCGTTGTGACGCAAATGTATTATGTGACTTGTTTTGGCAAATTTCCTTGATCGATGAACTTGGTCAAATTATTGTTGTGAAATCATTTGAAATCAACGAATATATAGTGTGCGAAGTGCAACTGTCCTATCATACCATCAAGAGGCTCTTAAAATTCAAATTGATCGTTGTTTTCACAATTTTTGCTTATTCGATGAACTTGGTAAAATTGATATCCTGGAATAATTTGAAATCAACGAATATATATTGTGCGGAGTGAAATTGTGCTATCATATGAACAAGAGGACCTTAAACTTCAAATTGGTCCTTGTTATGTTTGTGGTGATAGAATTTTACAAAAAAAATCTTTTGTTTCCTTCATTTTAAAAAAAATAAGAGATTTAACATCCTTTAATAATTTAATGTAATTCACTTGTACAATAACGATAGTTAATATTAATATTTTAGTATCTGAAAATAATGTTTTTAGCTGAAGTTAGATAGGATGAGAATTGCTAAACAATTTCAATCTTGAACCCGCCAGACATGGAATCCGCAAGTCCACCTGTCAATTTGTATATCGCGGAAGTCTGGGTGATATTTGCAGAACACCGAACAAAAGAGGCTCAAATTTGAGCCCGCCAAGCTGAGAACTCACGATCCAAAAAGTGACCAAGTATGGAATGAGGGATCCGCATATGCTCTATAAAATCTCTTGTCCATATTTTCTAAAAGTACATGTTTACTATGTATTGCTCGTTTGTCGGAAAAATTTTATATCATTCGCCCGACCAGATTGTACAAACTTTCTTATTTAATTAAATTCTACAATAGCAAAAATTATTATTAATAATTTAGTATTGAAAATCATGTTTTTAGACATGTTAGATAGTTGATAGGGATTAGTATATGTAAACAATGGAAAACTTGAACCTGCCAGCCCTCAAGTCCATCTATCAATCTGTATATCGCGGAACTCCGAGGGCTATTCAGAGGAGAAGGAACAATGAAAACTGCAATGTTGAGCGATGCAGACCACATGTCCATTTGTGAATTTGTAAATCGTGGAGATGTGCCTGGTGTTTGTACAGCATGGAACAATAGAGGCCCAGTTTTCATCCCGCGAGCCCCACAGACCCGATAAAAAAAAATCTCTAGATATGAAATTCATATTGGATCGCTACGAGACAATAAAACTACAATGTTCAACCAACCAGCCTGAGTCCACCTGTCCACTTGTATATTGTGGAAGTCTGGGTGCTATTTGTAGGAGACAGAACAATGGAGACTCTATTGTCGGCCCGCCAGGCCACGAGCCAAAAACTGCCTAGGTATGGAATGAGGGATCTGCATATGTTGTATAAAATCTCATTCCATAGTTTATATAGAGACAATGTCCACAAGTTCGCATGTCAAATTGTATATCACGGAAGTCTAGGTTCTATTTGTAGGACACGAAACAATAGATACTTAATTTCAGCCTGCCAGGTCCCAAACCCATGATCCAAAAAGTGCCCAAGTATGGAATGAGGGATCCGCATATGTTCGAGAACAATGTTTTTGTACAACGCGGAACAATAGATGCCCAATTTTCAGTCTGCCAGTCCCATACTTTATTTAGAGACTATGTCCCCAAGTCCGCATGTCAATTTGTATATTGTGGAAGTCTAGGTGTTATTTGTGGGACACAAAATAATAGATACTTAATTTTCAGCCTGCCAGGTCGCGAACCCGTGATCCAAAAAGTGTTGAAGTATGGAATGAGGGATCTGCATATGTTCTAGAAAAATGTGTTTGTAAAGCGCGGAACAATAGATGCCCAATTTCCAACTCTCCAGCCCCAGATCCCCTGATAAAAAAAAAATGTTAAATTTGAAATTCATACGGGATAATAAAAGTGCAATGTTCAGCCAGCCAGCCCGAGTCCACCAATCAATTTGTATATCGCAAAAGTCAAGGTGTTATTTGTAGGAGACAGAACAATAGAGACTCTATTTTTGGCGCGCCAACCCGCGAACCCGCAATCCAAAAACTACCTAAGTATGGAATGAGGGATCTGCATATGCTGTATAAAATCTCATTCCATACTTTATATAGAGACTGTGTCCAAAAGTTCGTGTGTCAATTTGTATATCTCGAAAGTCTAGGTGCTATTTGTAGGACACAGAACAATAGATACTTAATTTACAACCCACCAGGTCCCGAACCCACGATCCAAAAAGTGCTCAAGTATGGAATGAGGGATCCTTATATGTTCTAAAACACTATCAATTTGTATATCACGGAAGTCTGGGTGCTATTTGTAGGAGATGGAACAATAAAGACTCTATTTTCGGCCCACCAGGCCGTGAGCCCGCGATCCAAAAAATGCCTAAGTATGGAACGAGGGATCCGCATATGTTGTATAAAATCTCATTCCATACTTTATATAGACTATGTCCACAAGTCCGCGTGTGAATTTGTATATCGCGGAAGTCTAGGTGCTATTTGTAGGACATAGAACAATAGATACTTAATTTTCAGCCCGCTAGGTCGTGAACCCATGATCCAAAAAGTGCCCAAGTATGGAATAAGGGATCTGCATATGTTCTAGAACACTATCAATTTGTATATCGCAGAAGTCTGGGTGTTATTTGTAGGAGACGAAACATTAGAGACTCTCTTTTCAGCCCGCCAGACCACGAGCCTGCGATCCAAAAACTACCTAAGTATGGAATGAGGGATCTACATATGTTGTATAAAATCTCATTCCATACTTTATATAGAAACTGTCCACAAGTCTGCATGTGAATTTGTATATCGCGGAACTGTAGGTGCTATTTGTAGGACACAAAACAATAGAGACTCTTTTTTCAGCCCGCGAGGCCGCCAACCCGCGATCAAAAAACTGCCTAAGTATGGAATGACTCTTTTTTATAAGGCTCATTTGTCAAAATACTTTTATATCACTCAGCCGACCAGATGTGCAAACTTTCTCATATAAGTAAATTCTGCAATATAAATATTTAACAGTAATAATTTAGCACATGTCAGGTTCTGAATTTGTATATCGTGGAATTGTCACTGCTATTTGTAGAGAGCAGAATAATAGATGCCCAATTTTTTGTCCGCCAGCTCGAGAACCCCCGATCCAAAAAAGTGGCTAATTATGGAATTAATACGGAATCGCTAAGGACAACAAAAATGCAATGTTGAACCAACCAACCTGCAAGTCCACCGGTAAATTTGTATATCGCATAAGTGTAGGTGTTATTTGTAGGACACAAAACAATAGAGGCTCATTTTCAGCCCGCTAGGCCGAGAACCATCGGTCGTTCACATGCCCTGGGCATATCTTCGCCCGACCGCTTTTCATACTTTGGTATTTCTTGGAATCGGTTTCGCCATTGTTGTTGCCTTCGTACTTGTTTCCATATACACAATAATTAAGCTTTAATGCTAGTATCCATCCTGCAGCAACTGTTAAAACTGTCATTAATGTCCGGAAGTCCAGAGAAGATTTGTCATTAGTACGAATTAAACTAAGATTTGCCCAGAAGCATGTTATCCTTTCCAAGTATTCATTTCAAAGGCCACGCAATATTTTTTTTTGGGTGCCGACGGGTTGGTGCTTTTAAGAAATTTCTGATTCTTAATCTCTTTTCACCGTCATCGCCACATTCGCACTTTTTTCTAATTGTGCAATTAGTGAGCTGTGATGGTCACAACTCATTTCGCACGAACCCTAGAAATTGTCATTGATTAGGGAAAGGCTCAAGGAGATATTCCATTGATACGCATTAAACCATAATTTGCGGAGGCTTATATTATCCCTCCTCGATTTTCATTTCAAACATCATCTCAACCAAACGGAAATTCTAAATAACTTATGGCAGCAGTTCTCTCCACACACAGTAAACACATTGGGGCATAATGGCCAGAGGTTCTACTATTCTAGGGCATATTGTTACTATTCATCTCCCTCCGCCTAGTAGCAAAAAACAAGATGGTCCCTTGGTACACCGAGAGATATATTTCAAGAAAAAAAATTCCATCGCAACCCTGGCTGGTCAGAGAACCTACCCAGTTGCAGTCATTTCTATCACAGAAGTTGATTCCATGAATTCTGAGCCAAAAGAAGATGATTTGATGGACGATGATATGGAAATGGATGATGGAAATGCAGAGAATCTTCCCACTCATGCGCCCAAATTGAAATCAACCATAACGAACAGACCTTCTCGGCTCGGTGATCGCAGTCATGACAACACCAAAAGGAGTTTCAGAAAAGAAACTGACAGTGAACGCAACAACCACTTTGCACCACGAAAGTAGGAATTCCAGAGTTCCAAATTAGTCTGTTCTGGGCGAAAGAGTTTCAGTGTAAAGCAATGATATGTTTATGCTCCCAGAGATATATTTCAAACCAAAAAAATATTGTTTAACATTTCCGGGCATCAAGTCCAAAACTCTCGCTCCTGCCACGCATTTTCCTACTAGTCATCTCCTTCTACCTAGAATGGACTAATTTGGGCCTCTGTAATTGCACGTGCAAGTTGTGCTACTGAATTGTTTTGGACTATGTAGAGGTGGTTTCATCTAAGGGCTATTCCACTTGCCTTGCAACCATTTTTGTCTTCTTTCTGAGGAAAAGCTTCTGAAAAATATCAATTTCAGCAGAGGATGATTCATCGACGAGAAAACTCCAAGGATATTGCATACTGTAGTATCGGTGCATGTGTTTGTCGCAGATACCTTCAATGTTTTGGCCCAAAGAACTGGGTCCAATTTCTAAGCATAGATGTACAGTACTTGGTGTTTTTCTTATTTTTTTATTTTAAATGGATTTGCTATTAAAAAAAATTGCCTTGCACTCTTTGTTGTTGCCTCTTTTCTGGGTTTAACGCATGTTCTAATTGGCATGATTCGGTGCTCTCGTACTTCTTCAATCTTGTGTTTACTAATACCAATGTACAATGTTGCAGAAAAATCGTTGTTCTTGTTTCTAGAGATGCAATTATTAAGTTTTAATGCTAACAACCCATAATGCAATAACTTTAATACTTGAGTTAATATGTTGCACTGACGGTAGAATGTATGAAGAACATAGTTACATGCACACGTTCCAATAAAATCTAATCTTCCACAAAGCATTTGTTGGCAATTAGTAGAAAAGGAAATTTAGTGGTTAAGTTGATATGTTACAGTCATGGAATAATGTATCAAGAACATAGTTGTAGGCATACGTTGCAATAAAATGTAATCTTCAACAACGCATTTGCTGACAATTAGTAGATCATGGTTTTGCAGTGATGGCGCTTCTTTGAAACCAATTCACGCTTACGAAAACTGCCTTCTGCCTCTCTACTTTCCCACTCTTTTATTCCCTCTAGTTTCTCTTCCTGGTTACTTAATCGTTCTTTTCCCAACAATGCATTGGTCCGCAGCTTCGTGGATTCACGCATTTGCATTTCCAACGACCGCTTCCGCTTTCTTTAAATTGACCGTCTACTGTTCCCTGTCCCACAACTGGCACCCAAAGTTCCGCCATATACAAATTGACAGGCAGACTTGTGCACTGGTCGAGCCAACATTACAATTCTACTTTTTCGTGACCTCCAAACAACATTCAGAGCTCCGTTATATACAAATTGACAGATATTCAAAATTGCAACCATTCTTAGATCATACGCTTTTCCGTATTACGGTCCACCTAACATGCCCTTTTCTGTGTTGCACATTTTTGCACTGAAAACTTTCAAGAAATACAATTTAACCATCGGGTCCTCACATATTTAGTGGAACTATTGTCACCCCATTTTGAAGCTTGTCTGTCTGCTTTCCATACTTCTCCATTTGTTTGAATTTCTTTGGCAAATCGTTGGTTTGGCGGGTTGAAGAAATATTCAGTTCGTAGTCATTGTTTCCTGTATTTGTGCCTCTTTGCAATTAGCAGTTGGCAATTATATATAAGAACTTATTGCCACATATGCAATTAGCAATTTCCCTATTCCATACTTAGCCACTTTGGCAGAATTCCACAAATATACAAACCGGTCACTCAACTGCCCCATCATGATCTCTTCCGTTTTACACATTTTTCACTCAAAAATTCTGAAACATGAAATTTCATCGTGCAACACTCGGTTGTCCTGACTATCCCCATAACCCTTTTTTCAATCTCGTTCGATCGATTTTCAGAGCTTTCCATTCTTTCCTTGCTCTCTTCCCTCTCTGTCACCTTTGCACTTGTCTATCATGCACCACCAATACAAGATGTCATTAATCAACGAAAGGCTCGAGGAGCTTTCCCATTCAGAAGCATTTAACCAAGATTTAGCAAAAAGTTACATTATTCACTCTAAAAATTCATTTAAACCATCATCTACAGCAAAGAAACCTTCTCATAAACCTATGGCATCAGCTCGGAAACATTTCTGTGGAGATACAGTGAACACCTCTGGGCGTGAGGACCAAAACTTCCACTGGTCCATA
>ML777166.1:2164968-2176184 GCA_009831015.1 Picea engelmannii | reverse complement strand
TATGATACAGTAATATGATTCTTTCCTATAAAGCTTGTTGTGTTTTATTGTATGATTCCTTGATCACATACATAGGTTTATATTGAGTTTATGCTATTACTATCACTTTGGTTGGTTGCGTTCTTTTGCAGGATCATCATGGTGTGAGCATTGGAATGGAGCTAGGATGGCGATGGCGAGAAGAAGCAACATTTAAATGGTATGTCACTCATCCCTCTTTAGTTAGTAAATTCAATATCTAAAACTTAAGGAAAGCGTCATGTTCTGGTGTGTTTTGTTCTAGATCCAGGTGGATCTAGGGAGATCAGTTAGTGTTCGCACCTACCGATTAGTCTGATAACAGTAAGGGGCATAAATGTGATGAGAAGAAACTATTCTACATAGATTTTGAAGAGGAAGAAGATAAAGAATTAGAACCATAACAAAATCTAGACATTGAATATACTACTCCAACAATATCTTGTCACGCATTGGCTGGCATCAACACTCCACAAACCCTCAAGATAAAAGGATACATAAAAAAATTATAAAAAGGTAACCATGTCGATTGATTCAGGTAGTACCCATAACTTCACCAATTACAAATTAGCAAATGATTTCAATTGCTTTATATATCCAACACTAGATTTTAAAGTAATGATTGCAGATGGAGGTACCATAAATTGTTCTGGGAAGTGCCATAGTATTAAGCTCAATACAAGGGAGTATTTTTTGGATAGTCCCATCATTTCCATCCAAATGGGTGGTGTTGATTTTGTATTAGGTGTCCAATGGTTACAATCATTGGGAACAATGGTCCTTAATTTTCAAGATATTTTCATGAGATTTCCCTCAGAAGGCAAGGAAATTGAGCTTAGAGGTATCCAAGGGAAACTATATAAGGTGATAAGCTCTAATAGCATGACAAAATTACTCAAAAAGAAACACCATGGTGTAATTGCACAATTGTGCTCACTAGATGTTCAAACATCTATATCCCCTACCCTAATGGATCTCCAAATGGTTATCAAAAACCATTCCAAGGTATTTGGAAAGATTCCTAAAGGATTTCCACTGGCTTGAGATCATGATCATGCTATTCATTTGCAACCTGGAAGTGTACCACCTAACATTAGGCCTTACATGAATCCAAATGCATAGAAGAGTGATATTGAGCATATGATCCAATAAATGTAGATGTCAACATCATTCGACCTAGCCAAAGTTCTTTCTCTTCACCAGTGGTGATGGTTACAAAAAAGGATGGTTCATGGTGTATGTGTCCAAATTATAGACAAATCAACAAAATGACCATCAAAGATAAGTTTCATATTCCTTTCATTGATGAATTATTAAATGAATTTCATGGAGAAAAATTATTTACTAAGTTAGATCTTTGTTTAGGATATCATCAAATGAGAATGAGGCAGGAAGACATTCTCAAAACAACTTTTAGAACACATGAAGGTCATTATGAGTTTTTGGTTATGCCATTTGGACTTACTAATGCACCTTTAACATTTTAAAGGTTGATTAATTTTATTCTTAATCCCTTCCTTAGAAAATTTGTGTTAGTAGTTTTTGATGACATACTAATCTACAACAAATCTTGGGATGAGCGTGTACAACATGTTGACAGAGTATTACAACTATTGGAAGAGAAACAAATTTATCCAAATCCTTCCAAGTGTTCCTTTGGGGTTCAAGAAGTGTAATATTACGGTCATATTATATATCATGAAGGTGTAAAAGTGGACCTTAACAAAAATAAATCTATGAGGGAATGGCCAGTTCCAGAAACCTTGAAGAAACTTGTAGTATTCTTAGTATTGATAAGATATTACCGCAAATTTCTCAAGAAATATGGTAAAATAGAAGCACCTCTAACAACATTTTTAATTAAGGAATCATTTTCTTGGACTGAAGCAACAACCCAAGATTTTGAAAAACTTAAGGAGGATATGTATAGAACTCTCATCCTAGCCACACCTGACTTTACAAAAACATTTATTGTGGAGTGTGATTCCTCAATCCATGGAATTGGTGTAGTTTTAATGCAAGAAGGAAGGCCTCTTTCCTTTTAAAGCAATCAAATTAAAGGAAAAAACTTAATCATACCCATTTATGAAAAATAAATTTTGGCCATACTACATTTTGTTCAAAAATGGCTCCCTTACCTAATAGGAAGACACTTCAAAGTAAAAAAAAATCATGATAGCTTGAAGTAATTCTTGGAGAAACGATTATATTCAAAAGAGAAACAAAAGTGGGTTACAAAGATGTTAGGTTATGACTTTGAAATTATCTAGAAAAAAGGAAAATGTAATGTTGTGGTAGATGTCCTTTCAAGGAAAGAAGAAGAAACAAAAGGTTCACTATGTGTTATTTCTATTCTGCAATATAAGTGGGTAGAAGAACCAAGGATAGTGTGGAAAAAAGATCAAGAGGTATGCAAAACCATTCAACAACTACAAGAGGACCCAATTTCGTTATATACTTTTGTCTGGAAGAATTATTTTCTATGGTATCATGATCGCTTATATTTATGTAGGAATTCCCAACTCAAACAGAAGGTCCTTCTGGAATTGCACACTTCTCCTATAGGAAGACATTCAAGATTCTTGAAAACGTACCACATGATCAAAATTGTTTTTTTCTAGGAAGGTCTTAAAATCGATGTTCAAAAATTCGTGTCTGAATAATCGGTCTGTCAATAGAATAATGGGGAGACAATCAAAACTCCATGTCTCCTACAACCATTAGTTATACCAAGTCAATGTTGGGAAGAAGTTTCAATGGATTTTATTATAGGTTTACCCAAATCGGAAAGAAATACTATCATCATGGTAGTAGTGGGTTGACTAACAAAGTATGACCACTTTTTCTCTCTTTATCATCCTTTTAAAGCAAGTACAATAGCCACAACATTCATGGAAACAAGGAGTCCCCAAGATTATTGTAAGTGACAGAGATCCAATTTTCACTACAAATTTTTGGACTAAATTATTTTCATGTTTGCGTACTCAATTGGCTCACAACTCATCTTACCATCCTCAATTTGATGGGAAAACTGAGATTGTGAAAAAATTTCTAGAAGCATATCTTCGTTGCTTTGCATATGATAAATAGACACAATGGGTCAAGTGATTTCCCTTGGTGGAATGGTGGTACAACAGATCCTTCCATAATTCATAAAAAATGACCCCATTTCTAACACTTTATGGATATCATCCTCCTTCCATTACATCACCCTTAAAAGGGAATATCAGGGTTCAAGCAGTGGAGGAGCACATAGGGAACCAACAATAGGTTCTCAAAATATTGAAGGACAACTTGGTTATGTCACAAAATAGGATGAAACAACAATCATATCAACATCGTAGTGAAATGGAATTTGAGGTGGGGGGTTGGGTATTTATGAGGCTACAACCATGTAAACAGATGTCCCCCAAGAAAAAAAATAAGGAAAATAAATTATCACTCAAATATTATAGCCATTATAAGGTTTTGCAAAGGATTGGAAATATGGCCAACAAATTGGACTTGCCTCCATATTCACGTGTACATTTAGTCTTCCATGTTTCTTTCTTAAATAAAGTCATCGAGAATATGATCCTAGTCCAAACCATTTTACTAGAGATTAATGAAAAAGGGAAAATCATACTAGAACCAAAAACAAGGATTAAGAAGATGAGAAATCAAGCAATTACAAAGTACGTCAACAAATGGAAGAACCTACCAGTGGAAAAGGCAAAATGGATAAGTTCTTCTTGCAGAAACACCCGTGGTTAGTGAAGTGTATAAAACCCCTTATTAAGCCCTAATTATTGAATTATTACATTTCTAGTGTCATATTTGTATATTGGCTAGAACCCTTCATTGCACCCTTTCATTATAATTGTACCCTTTGTCTCCTATACATATATACCAAGGAGACCAAGTCTTAGGATCAACTTATCACATCTCATATTGTATTTTGAATCAGATATATTGTAAAAGGAGGTTTTCCCTTCAAAGTGGACTGTATTCATTGACTTCTTATCATTTTTAAGGCATTAGATCTGTTGGACATGGTGTCGCCATTGATGTCAAAGGAGACCGATATGGTCAATATTAGACTTAGTGTATGTTGTTGTAATTGATGGAAAGAGGATATATATGGTCACCGAGAACTTGATTAATGTTTATGTATTCATATCAGTATCCTAGCTAAAGTCAATGTTGAATTATGTTATTGACATCCATTCACAAAAGAAGCAATTGAACATAAGTTAATGGATTTTTCACTCCATGAAGATATCATTGGAATACCTTTACAATGGAACCTCAAAAATAAGTTATTGTTCTCTAAATATAAGAAAAAAGGGTCAAATCTGGTGCTTCAATAGAATACAAGAGGTGTCAAGGATTTGGTATTAAAATCTCAACAAGTTTCCTTCAAAGAACCTCCTATACCATCCACCTCACATAGTTTATGGGGAAACTACCTACGTGTCGGCTAATTGGGCATGTTCTGAATAAAAATCATGTCGTAGAATTTTAAAATGTGTTTTTGTTGCTCTGGAATATTTGTACGAAAATAATTGTTGGATTTGGACGCCTTTTTAAATTAAAATCAATTAATAAACATAAAAGTCAGCATTTTTGTGTTAATTAAATGAAGAGGTGCAATGTTTTATTATTAAAAACACACATTGGTTCATTTGCTCTTTTACAAAAAGACACATTGTTTCAATATCATATACCTCTTGAGAGACTATATAAATAGATAAAAATGGTAAGAAGGAAGGTGTCTTTGCAGTCTACATTAGAATCAAAAGCAGGAGCAGAGTCCAAGAAAGAAATTGTAAACATTTTTATGTAGTGAGGGTGGTAAGGATGTAATATCCCCCGGCAGAGCCCCAGTTGTAATTATGAATTGTAAACATGTTTTTTAGGATGGTGAGACGAGTTATAATAATCTAGGAGGTTTATGCGATGATTAGGCCAAAGAGCCTAGGATGCTAAGACCAGGAGCCTGATTTTTGTATATGTAATTATGCAGATCATTAATAAAAAATTATACATCGTTGCGTGTAGACCGACCATGAAGAAAGAGTTATGGGGGACTAAGCTCCAATAGGTAGGGAAAGTAATGGGACTGAGAGGCTAGGAAAGAGGGGCTAAGCTAGAGGTATTATCCCAAGGGAATATTATAATATATTCCTGAAAATGAAAATACTAAAGTGGGGAAAATAAACCTAGTTATACTAAGTTCTTGGAAAGGGAATGAGTGCTAAATGGAGTGCATGCAGCTCCAAGAAGACAGGTGTCGACCTGGGGGGTGAATTTCCCATTCTCCCATCCTTCACCTAATTTTCCTGGCCTTCGTTGTCGACCTCTTCATCTTTCACGCACCTCTAAAACCAATAACTCGTGAAGCTGACCTATGTTTCCTGTGAAGCACGACATATATGTACTTTCCAGAGCCATTTTGTGCCTTATTGAATTGTGGTTTCTTCCATCCCCTGAGCTATATTGAGCCCTGTTATTGTCCTCACTTGTTGGAACTGATTTGAAGCTCGTTGAAGAAGTGGGTTGTCAGGCCTGTGGTTGAAGAAGCGGGTTGCCAGGCCCGTGGTTGAAGAAGCGGGTTGTCAGGACCATGGTTGAAGAAGCGGGTTGTCAGGAATGTGGTTGAAGAAGCGGGTTTTCAGGCCCGTGGTTGAAGAGGCAGGTTGTCAGGCCTATGAGCATCTCTCTCCAGGTGAGAGAGTTTGTTGGGAAGTGATTTTCTCTTAGAGAGAGTCCAACACCAGCTACGGATCTCTGAGAATTCATGGTCCGGCCTATTGTCGAGACCCTGAAAGGGAAGTGGAGCAGCTGATGGACTGTGGAACAGTGAAGGTGCATATTCTTGGGGTGGAACAGGCATGTGGGGAATGAGATTCTATGAGTAGTGGGCATAAGTAGGCTCTTGGAGAGAATCCTTCCAGTTGCACTATGCAGTTTTCTATAACCTCGATCTAGTCTAGGAGTCCTTTGCCCTGGGTGGAGCTTAGTCCTAGCTCGGGGGTGACCCATTGTTGAGCGTGATGAGCAGTGTGGTCTATGGTTGGGAGGTTCGTGGAAGGTATGCACGCAGTTGGTGTACTTCAATTGAAATATAAGTACCCATTCCTATGTTCATTTACATGCTGTGTATATGTACATGTGTTATAATTGATGAATATTGCATGTATATGCTGCTATATTATGGGTTTTTCCTGTGAGTACTGCATGTATGCTTTTATTGTTATTTCTGCATTAATCTATGTATGAATAGAATATGTTTTTTTTTATGTTTATATTTATATGCATATGATAACTGTCGTTTCTATGAGTAGCATGGCCCGACCTGGGTGGATGAGGGTGTTACAAAATGGTATTAGAGCTAGTTGGAAGAATATAAGGTATTTGGGTAGCATTGCCCAGTAGAGGTGTAGATGGTCGGGGATGTTACAAAATGGTATCAAAGACAAGGTTAAAGCACTGAGCCTGGATGGGCTGGATAAGTGGTCATTGAAACTAAAGTTTTAGGGGGAAATTGTGTCAAGAGGAAAAAATTTCGAACCTCGAAGCATTCTGAGTGCCAAGAGGTTACCTTGACCATGTTACGAAGCTCAGGAGGTGTAGTGGTGATATAAAACCATGATAGACGTGTTATGGGCCGCAAAGTAATGTGGGTAATTGGAATCTTTTCAGGAGAAGGAGGACAATTCCCGACCGTCAGATCTGGAGAAAAGTGAAGGAGGATTAATCTGCAAGTCCTTAATAATTCTGGACTTCGGCAAAGTATGTATTACAGAACAGAAGAGGTTGAAGGCCCAAAGCCTCGAAGTCCTTGAAGTGGAACTACATTGTAGATATGGGGAGAAGATATCAACCATTTGATTGGGCCGAAGTGAATCAAAACCGTTGGATCAAGCCAAAGGTGGAAGTTATAGCATCGTATGAAGGACAGAGAACTCCTGAAGCTCCGAAGTCCAGAGTTAATCCAAACCATCTGTTAATAGGGACATGTGTCAGCAGATTGGTTTTTTAGGATTTCGGCATTCGGGATAATTAGCGTGTGCTGAGGAGAGAACTCCTGAAGCATGAAGTTCTGAAGCCTCGAAGAGCTAAAGTAGTGAGTCATGATGACATAACCTGGAGGTGACATGGACCTCTCCTATACCTACAATGTTCCCCCACCTGGAATGTTGTCAGTTGTACTATGTGGGCCCTGAGGTTACATAACATAGTTAAAGGTCGGCGGGCGCACACTGGCGTTGATCACGATACATCAATATCGACGACCAGAAGGCATTGCAGGGACCCAAGTTGCACGAGATTTAATTCCCCAAGGTGGTCCCACAATCCAAACCATGGTTTCACTGAGGGGTTACGTGTCAGTGTCAAAATAATTGCGAGGTGAAAAGCGGGTTACTCCAAACCGCCTATGTGTGCCCTCGCAATTTGAAAGGCGTAAAAATTGATGTGACATGTTTGTGTTCAAACATTGAAACCATGGGGCCCATAGGATGCATGGAACCAGATGTCGCAGTCTGGAGACTGGACTCTCCAGAAGAATTGTGCTATGTTATGTAGTGGAGGGACCCCCCACCGTTAAAGGCAGAAAAGCAAGGGGGGTGTGCGGAATTGATTACGAGTTGTCGATATGAGGGATGATGATCACAGCCGATGAGACTTGTGTGAAGATTAACCACTATACAACAATAGTCATATCCGTTTACTGATGGTTATATCACATCTCAGTCATTAGTTGCTGATGAATAGTGGACCGTAGATCCACTCCCCACACTTCGCGAGTTCACGCATTCGACACTCTGGGGAGTTATAATGACTTGGGTTAGGAACTTCTGAAGCTAGACTTCTGAAATCTAGAGGCCCGAAGTCTAGAATAAGCACCTATCCGATAGCACCGGGTCACATCCTGTGGTCACATGCAATTGAGGGATGGAGAAAAAGGGCTAGTGCCTAAAAATTGTGTTAAAGAAGGGAAAATGGGTTAGGAAGGAAGCCGTGGGTTTTGTCTGGTTCGAACCTGCATTAGAAGAGGTACTGAAGACCTGGGAACTTTATGATAGGGTCCAACAAAGATCTAAGAGCCATTAGCTCAGAGAAAAGATATCATTGCACAAGAAGTGCATCAGAGAGAGTACAAGAAAACCTCAAGTACTAAAGTATTCCATCGGGAAAGGGTTGAAGAAGTTCATTCCTGAAGAGTAACTGGATGTTGAAGAATCCATATTCTACAAACAACTTTGTTTGGAATTTAATTCATCCAAGTACGAGTTGGGATAGTTGGATCTAGGAAATTAATGAAAGCTAAAGGTTAATATCAGCTTAGTTTGGGACTATAAATGCAAAAGCAGCCAAGAATTATTTGGCTAGAAAGTTCTTAGGTCGGAACTAATCATGTAAAATGACTACAGTGGGAGCACAAGAAGATCCAGGAATCCAGGAAGAATTGTAGACTTCTGGGATCAGCAAGGAAAAGTTTTACAGGGAAAAAGAAGTTGTTGCAATTTCTGTGGCAGCAAGGATGTTATGGCTTGTTGGGTCAGCCAAAGGAAAGAATGCTTTCATGTTTGCAAGTGTTGTTGGTGATGTTGTTGCATAAGGAGGGAAGCAATAGAAAGATGAAGTGATGGTTATAAGTTTGATAAAAGAAGCATGAAAGATTCTACTGCCATCAGACATTCAGGTAGTATAAATTTTATTAATGGCAATCATGCAAGTATGATTTTATTACTCTTATTGCATAATTGTTGAAGGGAATTTAGGTAAGAATTTCCTCAGCCATAGCTATTTTATAAAATCACATGATTATATTATTGAATGCATACCACTGGATGTGGTAAAGGTTGGAGGCTTGTATTAATTCAAAGCTTCTTAGCTTTGAATGCACACACTGATAGGAGAATGTCATGTTAATTTGGTTGTGGGGTGATAACCAAAGAATTAAAAGATAAGAACTTGTTATAGGAATGAATGCCAATAATCTAGTCATGTATGAGACCAGGACATGGTTGGATATGGCAATGTATGAATATGGAAAGGTTATGAGCCACACAGGTACTGAAAGCGTCCTACCTTTAAATAAAACTTGGGCTGCAACCTTTTTTCTAACACTAATGAACACCATAGAATTATATTCTTGGTGTAGTGTTCAGGTCGAAAAGGAAGGCATCCAATTAATTGGGAAGACAATAGGAAGTGTGTGGAGAATGTGTCAACACTTTGGCCAGAATTCCAACTTTTGGATGGTGAGATAAATGACTGAGATAAAGAGCATTATGTAATTCAATGCAAGGTGCATTGAATACGTATGCATTGAGAATGACACTCATGCATAGTAAGTGATAGAATTGTGTACTAAATGCAATTGTTGAATGTGTTTTGTAAGTACATGCATATATATTATTGCATGGAAATAATTGTTACTAACAACTGAAATGTTGTTAAATCATGAAGCTAAGGAGATTTCAGGAGTTGCTAGACATTGCAACAGGAAAGTTGCAAGTCAAGTAGTCACATGAATACTTACTACAAAAAAAAAAAAACATTATGTTCAAAAAAAAGAAGTAATGAACTTACAGATATTAATTAAGAACATGCATATGCATAGAATGATAATTCATTCTATTTTATTAAATTGTTTGGTAATTATGATTGAATTGATAGATGCAAACAATTATAAGTTCACTGCATATGGTTCTATACATATTGTAATTGAATTATGATGTACATGAAATACTAACAATTTGTTGGCAGTATGCAAGATGAAGCCTTGCAGGAAAATGGTATGCAGTTTGGTTCTTGTGGAAAAACACAAGGAAGGTTGCAATCCTAATACGGCAACAACCAAGAAGAATTATGAAATGGAATTTCATGTTTTGGGGAAAATTTTAATTCCCTTTTTGAACTAAGTTGGAGTTCCTAAATGAATTATTTTATGTTCTCTCATGATAACTGCATATGGTTGATGCAGATGAGATGATGTTGATTAAAGTTAGAATGTTGACTATAAAGAGTAGATTGGGGAAGATGTTGATTGGAAATCTCTGAGGGTAGTCGGAACTATGGGATCCATGGTGCTCTGAGACTTCCTGATACGACCTGTTGTTGAAGCCCAAGGAAAGGGAGGTGTAGCAACCGATGGAATGTGTGACAGAGAAGGTGTACACTCTTTGGGTGGGACATGCATGTGGGGAATGAGAGACTGTTGGTTGGAGTGCTGCTGAGGTTTGGTACCTTGGACTAGAGCCTGTTGATATGGATTGTGGACCGTGGCTATCTTGGGAAGCCATTGCCCCAATGGATTCATAGCCCTATTCAGGGGTGGAAGGTCTTCTTAATCAAAAGGTGTAGGAGCAGAGTGTTTATGCCTGTGGATTCATAGCCCTATTAAGAGTATATCAACAGTGAGATATAAGGTTGGGTGGAACGTCATGGATCTACAACCAGTCGGTGATTTCAATGAGATTTAATTGAAGCATGTAACAAGGAACAATGAGATGAATGCTTTCTTGAAGAAGCTCTATGGAATAGAGAAATTGAGTTTCAACTACAGTTTGAACACCAGAATTGGTGCTTGAAAGTAGAGCACCAGGTGGATAACGGGATTCCAATAGCTAAAGCTTGGAGCTTTTTGAAGAATTTTGAATTGTATATGTAATAAACAAGTTGCACTGAGGACAGTGCAAAAATAAGGGGAGGGGATTGTAATATCCCCCGGCAAAGCCCTAGTTGTAATTATGAATTGTAAACATGTTTGTTAGGATGGTGGTCTGAGTTATAATAATATAGGAGGCTTATGTGATGATTAGGCCAGAGAGCCTAGGATGCTAAGGCTGGGAGCCTGATTTATGTATATGTAATTATGCAGATCATTAATAAAAATTATACATCACTACGTGTAGACTGACCACGAAGAAAGAATGATGGATGAATAAGCTCCACTAGGTAGGGAAAGGGATGGGACTGAGAGGCTAAGAAAGAGGGTCTAAGCTAGAGGGCTTAACCCAAGGGAATATTATAATATATTCCTGAAAATGAAAATACTAAAGTGGGGAAAATAAACCTAGTTATACTAAGTTCCTGGAAAGGTAACGAGTGCTAAATGGAGTGCATGTAGCTCCAGGAAGATAGGTGTCGAACTAGGCGCATGCAGTTAAAGCTGGAAAGTCAACATTGGGGGGGGGGGGGGGGGG
>ML777166.1:2132495-2149761 GCA_009831015.1 Picea engelmannii | reverse complement strand
AGAGTTGGACACTACTGTTTAGAGTTTCCTTCCATTTGATCACCCATCTATGAAAAATCGTGACACAAAACTGATGGGCGTCGGGCTCTGCTCCTGATAGCAATCCAGGAGTGACTTCTGTCGCCAACAGGTACTATTAAAGAATGTTCCTAATAAACAGAAATCAACACCCCCTACAAAATAAAAAGAAGACAAAAATAATATAGTGACCGGAAGGAATCCCCCTAATAGATATCAACATATCTTCCTTGGATATTCCTACTCTTGCAACAAATTTGGACATAAAGAAGTACATTGTAAATTCTATAGAAATTACAATCCTAAAAATGTCCAAAGATATAAGAACAACAAGAATAATGTAGAGAAAAGAAACTATAATTGATTCTCTCCTTTACAAGATTACAATGTTGAATGTCACAAGTGCAACAATTATGGTCATAAAGCCAATGAATGTAGATTTCCAATGCAATCCTTGAAGACAAGCATTCCCAACAATAAAGATAAAAATATATGGAAAGAAAAAAATATGGAAGAAAAGGTAACAAAATGTAAATTAGCACTGTATGCCAAGAACAAAAAGTGTCAATGGTATATTGACAGTGGATGCTCTAAGCATATGTCAGGAGATAAAAGCAAATTTATCAATCTAACAAAGAAGGAAAAAGAAAGTGACATATTTGGAGATAATGTATCTGCCAAAATACTTGGAAAAGGCACAGTCACTTTGGGAAACAAGAAGAATAAACAAGAAAATGTGCTACCAGTTGAAAATATGAAGGCTAATCTTCTAAGTGTAATCCAAACTTGTGATCAAGGACATATACTCATTTTTTACTCCCAGGAATGTGAAATCGGGAAGGAAGGATAAGGAAAATTAGTAGCTATTGCACCAAGAACCTCAAGTAATGTATATATTTTAGATATTAAATAAGAAGAAGAAGAATGATACACGAGTCAAGTAGATGAAAGTTGGATGTGGCACAAAATAATGAGACACTTGAGATTTGAAAATATGATCAAATGTAGTATAAAGGAAGCAGTGAAGGACATGAAAAAGATTATTAAACCTTATGACCCTATTTGTAAGAATTTCCAACTTGGGAAGCAAATGAAAGTCAGATTCAAGACAAAAGAACACTCTACATCAAGACACTTGGAGCTTTTTCAAACTGACCTCTGTGGACCCACTAGGACTAGAAGTATACAAGGGGAACATTACTTCATGTTACTATACAAGGATGACCTGGGTATACTTCCTCAGAGAAAAATCAGAGGCATTTGAAAAGTTTAAGGCATTCAAAGCTTATGTGGAGAATGAGACAAATCTCAAGATCAAATGTTTGAGATCAGAAAATGGAGGGGAATTTACCTCTAACGAATTGAATAATTTTTGGTGAATATCATGGAATCAAGAGACAATTTTCAGCTCCAATAAATCCTCAACATAATGGAGTTGTTGAAAGGAAAAATAGAACTATTCAAGAGGTTGCAAGAACAATGTTGAATGAAGCCAAACATCCAGTTAAGATTTGGAGAGATGCGGTATATACAAAAATTCACATACTCAATTGATCACAACTTAGAGTTAACCATGACAAGACACCTTATGAGCTATGGTTTGGAAGACCAGTATCAGTCAAACACTTCGGAGTCTTTGGGAGCAAATGCCATATTAAGAGGGATGATGATAACCTAGGAAAATTTGATTCTAGATCAGATGAGGGGATATTTATTGGTTACTCAGCAAACAAAAAGGATTGCATATGCTATAATCTAAGATTGCACAAAATAGTGGAAAGTGAAAATGTAAAAGTAGATGATCTAAAATTGAGAAAAATCAAATCTCAAGATAAATAAAAAAATTGATGAATGGAGAAGAACTAGTGATGATGAAGAAGATGGTGAATCACATGATGAAGAAGATGGTGAATCACAAAATGAAGAATATGTTGAAGAACTACAAGAGAATGAACCACAAACTAATGAAGAAAATGATGAGGAAGAAACACTCTTGCCAAAAGCTCCTTCAAAAATATTTCAAAAGAATCACCCTGAAAGCCAAATAATAGGGGATAAAAGTGCATGAGTAGAAATTAGAAGAAAAATTACATTTGAATCAGAACATGAAATGATTTCTCTGGTAGAACCCAAATCATTTTTATAAGCCACAAGAATGAATATTGGATAAAATAATGAATGAAGAACTTGACCAAATAGAGAAAAATCAGACCTGGGAATTGGTCCCAAGACTAGAAGACAAAAATGTGATACCGAGAAAATGGATTTTCAATAATAAACTTAATGAAAATGGACAGATTATAAACAATAAATCCAAATTAGTATGCAAGAGTATGCCCAAGTTGAAGGAATTGACTTTGAGGAGACATTTACCCCAGTGGCAAGATTAGAAGCTATCATAATTTTGTTGGAATTTGCATGCTTCAAAAACTTCAAAATCTATCAGATGGATGTCAAATCAATACTTCTAAATGGAACCTTAGAGGAATAAGTCTATTTAGAACAACCTGAAGGATTTAAGTTGACATAAAATTGGGATTATGTATGTAAACGAAAAAAGGATTTGTATGGTCTTAAACAAGCTCCCAGAGCATGGTTCTCAAGGCTTGATAACTAGCTACAACAACAAGGATACAATAGAGGGACTACTGACAACAACCTATATATCAAAATTGAAGAACAAAATATGATTGTTGTTGTGGTATATGTGGATGATATCATTTTTTGAAGTAATTTGACTATATTGAGCAAACAATTTGCTACAGAAATGCAGAAAGAATTTGAGATGTCTATGCTTGGTGAACTAACATTCTTCTTGGGTTTACAAGTTACTCAAACAGACAAAGGGATATTCATATCCAAAACCAAATATATCAAAGAAATTCTAAAGAAATTTCAAATGGAAGATTTCAAACCTATGAGCACTCCCATTGTTACAAGATGAAAACTAAGCTTAGATGATGATTCACCAAAGGTAGACCAAATCATATACAGATCAATGGTTGGTATCTTGTTATATGCAACAACAACAAGACCTGATATCATACAAGTTGTAGGACTAATAGGTAGATTTAAATCTACACCTAAAGAGACTCATTTGAATGCAGTGAAAAGGATATTCAGATATCTAAGAGCTACCTTGTATTTTGGATTATGGTATCCAAAAACAAAATATTTTACATTAAATGCATATACTAATGCAGATTGGGCTGGCAGTGTGGATGATAGGAAGAACACTAGTGGAGGACAATTCTTCCTAGGAAAGTGTCTAGTATCATGGCTAAGTAAGAAGCAAACATCTATATCACTGTCAACAACAGAAGCTGAATATATTGATGCTGCCACCTACTGCACTCAAGTAACTTGCATGAAAAAAACCCTATAAGACCTACAAGTAAATTATGATCATCCAATTCTTCTTAACTGTGACAATACCAGTTCCATAAACCTTTCGAATCCAGTCATTCACTCAAAAACCAAGCATATCCAATCAAATTTCATTTTTAAAGGGAACAAGTTTCTCAAAAAGTTGTTAAAGTGGAATATGTGGATACTAAAGAAAAAATTGTAGATATATTCACAAAACCTTTACCCAGGAGTACTTTTGAATACCTTTGATCTAGATGGATCTCGGTGGCCATCCACCTTTTTCACTGAATCACCATCTTGAGCCTATGTTTTGATAAACCATGATATTCACCCTTTTGATGGGGAATGGAATGTAATGTCATCTTCATTTGTTAATTACAGACATCATGTAATGATTTCCTAGTGGTTTTATGTACATGCCTACATCATAGTGTTAATGCAACGGATCCCATTAGAAATTTGTAGTTAAGCGCGCTCAGGATAGAGTAGTACTGGGATGGGTGACAGCCCTGGAAGTCCTAGTATTTTACATGCCTATGGAATTTTATAAACTTAGTCCAATTTATCCCACATGCATCATGGGAATTGTTCTCCTCTCACTCTCTCATATATAATTGAGGTGAAGGAGGCTCTTTAAGCATGCAATGGAGTGTGATGTAAAGCTTCTTGTGAATGAAGCGTAGCCAACATCTCTTTCTTTTTAGAGATAAGCCACCCCATTTTTCCAGTTTGTGTTCTACGGTGTTTTTCCATCTTATTCAATAATAGAAGTTGGGTTTCACTGTATTTTTGTGTTCTCTTCTATATTTTTGTGTATTTCATTGTTATATCTCGGTTATATTTCTGCCTTCATGTTGTTCTCAAAATAATCTAGATCAGTGGTATCAAAGTAGTCTGCTCCTTTTAATTTCTCGGAGCAAGTCCCCCACGAGGTCAAGGTGTAGAGATTTGGGTCTCGAGCTAGTTTCGCTTGAGGACAACCACTCTCACTAGCCCAAGAAACCTCCCATGGTGGAAGAAAAGAGAGATGACAGAGCAGGAGATCCTTTCAAGATGATGCTCGAGGAAGCCTTCGTGCGACAAAGGAATGAGATGATGGACAACTTATTTCAGATCTTTTGAAGACTATCGATGGCGATAGTTGGGGCATCTTCAACAAGAAACCATTTCGCAAGTGTGACACCCTTCAAGGTGCAAGTCA
This sequence comes from Picea engelmannii, assembly GCA_009831015.1. Taxonomy (NCBI): domain Eukaryota; kingdom Viridiplantae; phylum Streptophyta; class Pinopsida; order Pinales; family Pinaceae; genus Picea; species Picea engelmannii. Next base: position 2,145,173 of record ML777166.1, on the reverse strand, counting down.
ATTTTGATATCCCCTTATTTGAAGGCCAGATAGATGCAAATGCTCTAGAAAAATGGTTGAATCTACTAGAAGGTTATTACTCTATCCAAAAAATTTCCGACAGTGAAAAGATCACCTTATTGTTCATTAAATCTCTTCCCCATGTCAGAACTTGGTGGGAAGGTTACTAGGAGAGGTACACTACGTATGAATCTACACTATTTGGAAGAGAACCCACTTGAGTAGTCTTTGTAGATGCCATAAAGGAGGATTTATACCATGTCAGAAACTATGATGAACAATACATGAGATGGATAAATCTACATCAGAAAAGAGACCAGATGATGCCAGAGTACATCAACATCTTTCATACCTTGTGCTCAAAGCTGGGTATCAAAGACTCTGAGCGACACCTGGTTTTGAAGTATCACAGTGGTCTACACAGGTACATCCAAATAGATATGGATTTCTTATACATATCCTCACTAAGAGTTGCTTATCGATATGCAGACAAAATTGAGCAGAAATTCAAGGAGCAGAGTATGTGGGAGAAGCATCGACAGAGCAAGGAAGGCCAGCCTCAAGAGAGTCGATCCCATATGCAAGAAAACAAGGGTAACAAGAAGTATAAGAAGACACCAAAAAGTGGTGTGAGTTCCACAACAACCCTTGGCACAACACTGATGAATGTCACTCAATACAGTCCTTGGTGGTTGAGCTCAAAGATAAAGAGCCGAACCTCGACTTGGACCCTGATTCAAAAAATAATAAAAGGAGACAAATCATTGATGAAGAACCCACTTCTACTATCACAACTACAACAATCCAACCAGAAGAGGATCCTAAGGAGGGGGAGTGACTCTTCCATTCACAAATGTGGGTGAAGGGGACCCCACTGCATTTTATTGTTGATAGAGGAAGCCAAAATACCATCATCTTAGTAGAGGTTGTCAAGCAGTTGGATTTTTCAACAACACCACACCCACAACCATACAACATCGGGTGGCTTCTCCAGGGTCAAGATCTTTATGTCAGCCAGCAGTGTCGCCTATCCTACATCATCAAGCCCTTCAAGGATGAGGTATTGTGTGATGTTTCCCCACTAGAAGTATGTGATGTTCTATTAGGTCAGCCATATATGTGGAGGAGTCATGTCATTTATGAGTCTCGGCCCCATAGCATCATTGTTACTCTGGGGGGTCAGCTATACCGGATACCAAAGGTAGTTTCGACTATTGTCCCACCAAAACAATGCCACAAAGTAACCTCTCATACTACAAATTTTAGCCTCTTCACAATCCGATCAAAAGGTGAATAAAAGGACACTACAACCACTGCAGCCTCATCCCAAGACCTTTCTATCCAGAAGAATAAGATTGACAAGATTGTATAAGAGTACCAAGATGTTCTTGCTGCACCTACGAGGGTGCCTCCACACTACCCAGTCAAGTAAGTTTATAACAGAACCCTTCATACTCTTCATGTTGTATCTTCACCGACAAAGTCCTCCCACACTCAGGTAGATCATGCAGCTATATTGGTTGAATGGATCTAACCCCTCCAGCAACAGGTTCATGACAACCTTCAACAAGCTAAGCAGGACAACTTATTTAGCAAGGCAAGCAATGCACCAAGCTTTAGATTTAGCAAAAGTCTCCCCATATCCCAAGGAAACTTGATGCAATGGGGACCATTACTTCCTAAGGGGGGGAGGAATGATCCATATGGATCTCGGTGGCCATCCACCTTTTTCACTGAATCACCATCTTGAGCCTGTGGTTTTGATAAACCATGATATTCACCCTTTTGATGGGGAATGGAATGTAATGTCATCTTCTTTTTTTAATTACAGACATCATGTAATGATTTCCTAGTGGTTTTATGTACATGCCTACAACATAGATTTCATGCAACGGGATCCCATTAGAACTCTGCAGTTAAGTGCGCTTAGGATAGAGTAGTATTGTGCATGAGGCGGCTCTCCCTTGGAGGTCAGTTTACACTTATCAAAGTTGTCCTGGAAGGAAAGCTAGTGTATTGGATGGCTCTTGCATCCATCCTCGCTATGGTACTCACAAAAATCCACCATTTGAATTATAATTTCCTCTAGTCGGGATGCTCATACCACTCCCGACAACACCTCTGCAATTGGGAAGCATTGGAAAAACCCAAACAAAAGGGCGGATGGGGGATCCATAATTTATTTCATTTCAGCCAAGCACTTTCGGCCAACTCCCTCTTGCATGTGTTGACTACAATTGGCATTTGGCATTCTATTATCAAAAACAAGTATCTCTCACAACACACAGTTACCATATGGCTCCTATTTGACACGGTTACCACCCATCACTCTTCTAGAGAAACTTAACCAAGTCCAAATAATGGATAACCTGTTGGCTTTGTTGGCAGCCAGGATCGGGCCACTCCATTACTCTTGGACGATACTTGGTATGGGCAATGCCACCATACTCCCTCCACAACTGACAACACATCTTCACACAAAAAACATTTGGTATCTCTACCAAGCTAGATATCGTTCCAGTTCGGTTCACTTCCCTTACAGGTGGCTATCCAGCGACGCACTTGATCTCAACGTAGAGCTAGCTCCACATTGGAACACCCTTTGCTCAAATTTATCTCACTCAGGTATCCACTTAAACGATTTTGATGATCAGCTTCATTGGTCGGGGGGCGATCACTCTGAAAAACTTACAGTCCAGAATGTATACACAGTCATCACAAACACACTCTGGCACACTAATATCAGATGCTAGAGAAAACAACTCTGGACCTGACACCTACCTCCCAAGATAAAATTATTCACTTGGCCCATGACCTCTTACAAATTGAACACTTTGGATATCCTTCAAAGGAAGGGTTGGACTAGGCCAAATATTTTCCATCTTTGCCACAATGATATAGAAACTGTGGACCACCTATTCATCAAGTGCCCCTTCTCCAGACATGTTTGGGATAAAATTTCAATTGTGCTAAATCTTAAAACCACTTGGGACAGACCTATTCTCGCTGGTTGTTTTGAGTATTGGACCCATAGGGAACAAAAACTAAAGTAGTTTCCATCCCTGGTCTATTGGTCTATTTGGCTGGACATGAATAAAAAAAAAATTGAAAATGGGACTCCATCTACAAGCTCTACATCTTACAAAACACTTGGATTATTTAAAAACTGGATTGATATTCACTCTAGAAAGACAAGATTACAGATTACAAAGAGGATACCTGACTTAGAGGACACTCCAATAGGTTGGTTCGATGGAGAAGTGTTTTCAAATGGTACTCAGAGTGGCGTTGGAGGATTGATCAAAATCACAAAAAATTCATCCTATAGATGGACCTTTAACTGTGGGTCGGGCACCAATACCACCAATACCAGGGAAGAATTATTGGATGCCTAGGCCACTCTCTACTTGGCCTCAAGAATACATATTGAAGCTCTTCATATTCTCAGGGATTTCAGAATAACAATTGAGTGGTTGAACAACAGGGGCGAACTACAAGCCATCTCCCTTCTGGCTTGGAAGGACAGAATCATATTACTTCTACCCACTTTCAAAAATCTCAGCTTCAAACATATCTATCGTGAACACAACAAATCAGCAAATCAACTATCAAAGGCATCACTTCAGAAAAAATCGATCATTATAACATACAACCATTGGTTTGATGGCCATGAGCCCCCCCCCTCCCTCGCCCCCATTTTCTAACACTATTTTAAGATCTTTTCCTTTTCATCTTAATGGTCTTTTATGATCTGAGATTTGAAGACCACTCTTGGACTATGTTTCAATTTTGAAGAATACTTTTGTCCGCTAGAATATCTCGAGGTTTATCCTCTTCTTATTCTTGTGTATTTTTCAGACTCTTAGCAGTCCTCTTTCTTTTTTATGAACTTTCCCCCTTTGTTGGCCGAGAGACCACTAAAGGCTAAAGCTTCATATAAAATTTGTCACTTCAGTAGAGCTTTGTATTTCTCTGACTTGAGAACACGTTATATATCTAATATAATCAATTTTTTTTCCCATTGGACAAAAAAAGGCTATAGTAGTACTGGGATGGGTGATTGCCCGAGAAGTCCTAGTATTTTACATGCCTATGGAATTTTATAAACTTAGTCCAATTTATCCCACATGCATCATGGGAATTGTTCTCCTCTCACTCTCTCATATATAATTGAGGTGAAGGAGGCCCTTTAAGCATGCAATGGAGTGTGATGTAAACCTTCTTGTGAATGAAGCGTAGATAACATCTCTTTCTTTTTAGAGATAAGCTACACCATTTTTCCAGTTTGTGTTCTACGATGTTTTTTCATCTTATTCAGTAATAGAAGTTGGGTTTCATTGTATTCCTTTGCTCTCTTCTATATTTTTGTGTATTTCATTGTTATATCTCGGTTATATTTCTGCCTTCATGTCATTCTCAAAATAATTTGGATCAACCTTAGATATAAATTGGGGGTAATATCCATATCTAATTGAATTGTACAAGTTTCATCAGAGGAGGAGTACATGGACAGGGGGAGTATAACCTTGGGGGGAGCAAAATAAAATAAAATAAAATCCCTTTTGTCATTGTTGTCAAAGGGGGAGGAGAAACAATAAAATCCAATTAAGAAATAAGGGGTTTTTGTTGTGTTACCATCAATGCCAAAGGGGGGGAATGTTGGACATGGTGTTGGAATTGATGTCAAAGGAGACCAATATGGTCAATATTGGACATAGTGTATGTTGTTGGCATTGATGGAAAGAGGATAAATATGGTCAACGAGAACTTGATTAATGTTTATGTATTCATATCAGTATCATGCCAAAAGTTTACGTTGAATTATGTTACTGGCATCCATTCATAGAAGAAGCAGTTGAACATAAGTGAAGGGCTTATTCACTCCATGAAGACATCATTGGAAGACCTTTACAATGGAACCTCAAAAATAAGTTATTGTGCTCTAAATACAAGAAGAAAGGGTCAAATATGGTGCTTCAATAAAATACAACATGTGTCAAGGATCTGGTATACAAATATCAGCAAGTTTCCTTCAAAGAACCTCATGTACCATCCACCCCATACATTTTCTAGAGAAACTACCCTTTAAATGAATAATTGGGCATGTTCTGCACAAAACCCATGTCATATAATTTTAAAATTTGTTTCCATCGCTTCAAAATCTTTGTACGAAAATCACTATCTGATTTGGACAACTTTTTAAATTAAAATCAATTAATAAATAGAAAAGTCAACATTTGTGTTAATTAAATGAAGAGGTGCAATGCTTTATTATTAAAATGACACATTGGTTCATTTTCTCTTTTACAAAAAGACACATTGTTTCAATATCATATACCACTTGAGAGACTATATAAACAAAGAAAAATGGTAAGAAGGAAGGTGTCTCTGCAGTCTACATCATAATCAAAATAAAGAGCAGAGTCCAAGAAAGAAACTGTAAACATTTTTATGTAGTGAGGGCGGTAGGGAGGAGCTTGGGAGGATTGCATTCCTCTGTAGGTTAAAGTTTGTTTCAAAAGGGAGTTGATGCTTCCTAGAGTTGGTGCTCTGAAATAAGGGATTTGGTGCTTCCTAGAGTTGGTTCTCTAAAACCAAGGGATTGGTGTCTCATTGAGTTGGTGCTTAGAAGAAGAGAGATTGGTGTCTCTCACACAATTGTAATTTGTAATTGTTATTTTTATATTTAAATTTCTGTATTCAATACATTATTTTTGATCAATTGTTATGATTAATTAATTTGTTAATTAATAATTGTTAAAGTTTTTAAGCCCCATATGCGTGTGTCCACCTGGCGAGCTCCTCCAATCCCCTTAGTACGCAACATGATAACCAGACGCGCTCCACCTCACCCCCTCTGCATGTTTATTAAACAACCTCTCTTTCCAAGACGTCACTCCTTAACTCCTCCCATGGCTCCCGCTCCCCACCTGCATGGCTACTGTATGTTGCAATAGTCCACACGCTTCTGAAGGCTGTTAACCTTAATGGTGCTTGATTTGACACCCCCTCCTCTTTGCACCTATCTCTCTGCCACCTGCAACCTCTCCAACCATTCTTCCCTTGTCTCCTCCACGAGATGACTCTCTTCTCTCCAAAGGAGGTTTCCCTCTGCTCTTTGCTTTAGGTGGTGGCTCTCCTCCCTCGCAACGCCCAGAAAACACAATTCCTCTCTCATGCCTCCCCACAAGCGTGCCATCCCCACCTTGGGGTGAAGTGGCTACGGTGGACGAGCTTCCACAGTTCCTCCTCTACCCCTCCTAGATAACCAAGACGATTATGACCGCTCGGTTCCAGACTCGTTGCAACAACTTCTAGATGATTGGGAAGAAGAGGTCTGAGGCTCCCTCCCGGAATCTCATCTTACCTCCAGGCACCATTTTAGCTATTGGTTGGTAAAAATCCTCCTCGCCAGCACCCTTCTCAACCTCTTGGGAGTATTTGTTCAGAGCCCCNCCCACTCCCCCACTACTCGTCCTCCTCCCTCTACTCCTCCCTCCCCTAACACCTGTCCTCCTCCTTCTGTAGCCCACCCTAGCACCTCAATGCCTGAGGATACTCCCAACAATTCAACAATGACAACTGCTCCAGGCAAGCACAGTTTGTTGATGGCTCCCTTCATCAAAAGCGCAGGCCTCTCAGTCAAGGATCCAAGCTCAGATAGCTCTAGCTCCCCCAGCGACAACGACAATGATTTTGGTGGCTACCGAATTGTGGAATCAATTCCTCTGGATGGTCCTCCCATCGTGACCGACAAACACTCTTGATGCTCAGGCCTCTGTTCTTTTTTCAGTCTTTTTATTTAGAATTTGTAGATTTTTTCTGGTCTTATGTCAACAAGCAAACAGACAATTATCTCTAAGTTTTTGTAAGCCTAGTTTCCCATCATGGGCAGGCAGAATATTCAATTCTCTTCCCCGCCTGGTTTCCCATTAAGGGCAGGCCCAAGTTTTGTCCATTCCCAGGGACAATCACTTTTTTTTACTGTATGTCTACTATATTTTTAATAGATTAGTACAAGAACTTACAATTTTTTTTTTGTTAAAGTTTAGAAAAAAAAAGCAATACCGATTCACCCCCTCTTAGTATTGGCCCATAGTTCAACAAAATCATAAAAATAACCCTCCTCATCAAAAAATAAGTCTCACCTTCCCATAATGCAAATCATTTCCATAACTACAACCTCTCGCCTTATCCAAGCATAATACTATGTCTCCATCTCTGTACATTTCTCCATGATTACAAATCTACCCCACATTAAACATTTCATCATTCAATTGTACCTCACTCCCTCCGATTTGAATACACCATGAATTCTTCAAATGGGCAGGGGGGTGACGTACCTTGTTTCCCACGACCCCTCATCATCCACTCCCACTTGAAAAGACCTTTCGAGTTCAAAGCACGTTGAACCATTACTGCATGTTGAAGTAGTGACCAAACATGGTACGTGTGCATTTGCGACCTCACTCCTCATCACTCCATATGGGTGAGAAATGTATGACTTTTATTGGTTAAGTTTTTGTTGATATAATTTTAAAATTTTGATATACAACTACATTATAGTGTGTAAAATAAAATTTGATTATTTAAAATAATGTGTTGGTAATTTGTAAAAGGCAAATTTACACTCTTACCCTCAATGTCAACATATTCCCTTACAACATTGTTTTTAGGTCATATTGTAGAATCACATAAAAATGCCTTTTATACAAAAATAATTATTATATTTATTTATTCAATGATAAATATTTTTTTATATATATTTTATAAATTTTAATTATGAATATTTGGATAATTTTTAGTTATTTTATTATTGAAATATATATTTATATAAGTTAAACTAGGTTATGATTTTCGTTATGATTTTCATTGATTTATTTAATAATGTGAAAATAAATATATAATAAATTTTGTATAAAAATAAAATAATTTTATATTTTAAAAATAAAATCTTATTTTCAATTATGCACATCAAAACCAAGAATGAATTCCTATCCATAATTTCGGATCCAAAGAAAGGTAATCCAATCATGGTTTATCTTATATATTATTATTTAAAATAAATTGTTTATAAGTTTATATTTAGATAATGATCATTTATATAAATTTAAAAAATGATAGATTATAGATAAACTTAATTATTAAAGATAAATGAGAAATTTTCTCTTTAAAATATTAATATAATTTAAAATATTTATAAAATTAAAATTAAAAAATATTTTTTTTTATAATATTAAAAATATATATTTAAAATAAATTTTATTTTAAAATAAATCATTTTATTATTTTAAAAAATATATATTTTTTTAGTTATACAAATCAAAACCAAGAATAAATTCCCATCCATCATCATTTTTGGGGTCTAATCATGACATGTATTATTCATTACTATTCAAAATAGATTGTTTGTGAGCTTACATGTAAGTCATGATCATTTATACAAATTCAAAAAAAATAAAGATAATGTCTTAAATGCATAGATTCTTTATTGGAGAATAATGATGAGGCCTCTTTACAATGGTTTGTGAGCTTACATGTAAGTCATGATCATTTATAAAAAATCAAAAAAATAACTAAAGAAATAGATTCTTTATTTAATTATTGGAGAATAATTATTTTTTTATTTAATTTTTGGAGAATAATTATTTTTTTATTTAATTTTTGGAGAATAATGATGAGTTTTTTCTTTTCTTTAAATAATGATATTATTTAATATATTATCAAACATAATTTTATAAGAAAATGGTAGTAAAATGATTTTTTTTTTAAATATTGATATTATTTAATATATTATCAAAGAAAATTTTATAAGAAAATTGTAGTAAAATGAAAAAATTGAGAATAAGAGAAAACTAATACATTATTAAAAAAATATAAATTATAAATATAAAGATTTAAATTATAAATTATAAATATAATGATTTAAAATACCTTCTTAGTAAAAAACCAAATTAATATTATTAAAATAATAATAAAGTATGAATTTCAAAGTAAGATTAGTAATTGTAATTGACTTAAAATACTATGCAAGGAAGGAATATGTTATTTTTGTAATACTAAAAAAGGTGGAGGATGGTAAGCATTTTTTTCTCATATTATTGTGGTTACATGTTAGATTCATAATGAAGAAAAGAGCAGAAATATAATGGAAATAATAGAAGCAATCAAGAAACCATGATGAACGGAGATACCTAAACAATGGCAGAAAAGGCATATTCTATTCATCAATGCTTTTGTAAATAATCATGTACATAGATGTACATATATAATACAAAAGACCATAATTGTCATGTAACTGTATAACANTTAGGTTAACTTAACTAACCAACTAACTTATGATTAGTGTTTTAACATCCCCCCTTAATCATAAGTTCGTTCTTGCCTGAAAAACTACCACTACTTGACAATCACATGTGTCAAGCGAATATTCAGAGAGCTGGTTGAAGATGCTCCCTGAACTCTGAAAAAAAATAGCAAAAGTTGATGTCTTCTACTAAATTGGTGGTTTAAGGTTGACCACAAACTCATTTGGTGGTTTCAGGATGACCACAAACCAATCTTGTGGTTTCGGGATGACCACAAACCGAATGTCTAGTAGAAGCTGATTTCTTCTACTAAATGGCATGGTTTTAAGTTGACCATAAACTAACAAGAGCTCAAGGCTCAAAAATCTGAAAATGTAACAAGCAGAACTTCATGTCTTCTGAAAATGTAACAAGCAGAACTTCATGTCTTCTGCTCAATTGGTGGTTTTAAGCTGACCACAAACCATATCAACAACAATATGTTTAGGAACAAGACTGCATACCAAGAACTAGGTTGCATACTTTATCTGTTCACAGGCTCTAAATCAAACTTGGAACCTAACTCAAAATCAAACTTGGAACCTAACTCAACTAGATTTCCCCCTTGTCAAGGACAAGTGGTTCCAATTCCCTTAACCGTCATTCGCAAGTATGGCCAAGAAGATATCCAACACATTAAATTGTCTTTTGGTGGAGTCTGAAGACTCAATCTTCAACTCATAAGACTACATCAACTGGGCCCCGATCATACCCTAAATCAACAAATCTTGAAAAACATTCATGTCCATCAACTGTAGAAATATCTCCAATCAAGTACGATTGTACTTGTGTATAAATCCGGTGATAAGATTGCTCCAATAAATTGGCTTCCAAACACCAACGCCAATTCCCTAACCATTCAAAATGAATTTGTTTCCTCTTGTGCTTTTGACACCTTACTGAGGGATGATTTGTCTTCCCACAAAATTTGAATGGGTGAAGATCAAAACAGTTTGACTTATCATGGCCAAACCGGTGATAGTGTTTGCATTGTATGGGTTCTTTATCCGACCGATTAGCAACATCATCATCAGCTATATTATGTACCTGTTCCTTACCAATATCCACAAGCTCTATCGTCTTATCATCATTCAAAAAACCTCCACTCACAAAGCAAACAGGTTCCCTATAATTAGGAAAATGAAAAAGGTTGTCAGCATCCTGTACATATCCTAGTCCATATCGATTTCGTTTAAATCGTAATTCTTCCCATGGTCGAACAATACATTTATCTGCAACTTTTTCTGACCTAGGGACTTCATCTAACTAATCTTCATGTTTATGACTTTCATCACTAGTCAACCGAGCGTCTTCATTCTCATCCTTGATGTCATTGTGTTTGTTAAAATCACATTGTTGGTGTCGAAGAAAACTTAACTCATCAGACAACAACTTGTTTTGAAGTTTGAACATATCAATCTTCTTGTGCGTTACTTGTAAACAAGTAATCATTGTGTTGAGAGTGCACTTGTTTATTGCAATTGTAGATTCTGTAGTTGAGTTAATTAATGTGTGCAATATTGTAAATATTTCTTCAATTCTTGCCATTTGTTTGTATGTTGATGCCACAAATTTCAATTATGTATGTGCATGTGAAGAGGTGAAGAGCAATCATTCCTTGTATGAATGCTGCTTAAAAAACTACAGGATCTGTATCCTGTTGTGCATGCCAAGAGCAATCGTTCGTTGAATGCTGCCAAAAAACTATAGGATAATCAATGACGCACACAAAGATCCTAAGAGGGACCCCCTTATTCAATTTCGGGCAGGTCTACAACTTAAACAATAACACCAAATACAATTTTGCAAATACAATTTGTGGACTTTTTTTTTTTTACAACTACCTTATAACTCCATTACAAAAATCATACTAAAAAATGATCTTAACAATAGGTCTTATAACTCCTCTATGAAAAGAAACCCTTATAACTTAAAATATCAAAAGTGAGGAGGAGGTCATACAGTCAGTCGATGAAATTACAATTCATTAGCAGTTTTAAAACAACCATTCAAAATTGTTTTGTAGACGAAACCGCTCTAAAGACGATAATATCCCGGTTTGAGAAGAATGGAGTAGGACGACTCAGGCTCGCCTAGAATGTTCCTTGGCAGAGTTTCTCAAAGATCAACCGATGTTGAATCCGGTAGATTGAACCCGTGACCTTAGAAGCCAAAAACTTCAGGTAAGAAAACCCAAATTTCTCCCCTTAGCACAGAAGAAAAAAAATTTGAAATGATCTGAATTCTTCTCCTTTTACAACCCTCGATAACATATCAGAGGACGTTGTTGCTTGCATTCTGTCATTCCTTTCGCCCAATGAGATCTCGACATGTTGTTTCCTGAACAAGCAGTTGTGCGATCTCGATCTTCTTGCAGAATATGGCTATTCACCAGGATTCGTGGAAAATCTAAAGGACCATGATGCCAAAAGAAAAACTCAGAATCATACATAGACTGGTGCGGTCAATGTTGAGAGTCATTCAATATCCTCCTTTCCTTCTGGGACTCGGTTGTCATCGACTCTTCCTGCCAAATTTTTAATGAACCTGAAGCCAAAAGGCAATCGAGGTTCTACATCTGTTGGAAATATTAAGGATGATAACAATACTGCCGGAAGTACATCTCCACTAGAAGATATTGTTTATTCTAACCCTTTTATGTAAGCTTTGAAGGAAAAAACATGGCATGGATCATGGTTACAAATTTCATCGACTCCTTCAAAAAATTTAAATAATAAAACTTCTACCATAATAAAAATATATCTAGAAACTGAATCGACAGGTAGCCTAAAAAGAATAGGGTAAAAGCAACGCATCAACTCATCGTTGGGATTTTTAATCCGTATGCAATTGTTGCTACTCCGTTTTCATCATCAAATGCTAAAAATAAATATCAGCATGGGCACGCACTCCATCTCTCTCTTATTCATGCAAAACTTGATATTTGTATCACCAAGCATGCCCTCTCTTCAAAATGTATCCATCACAATCCCAATGATCATAAACTTGTTCTGATAAATCATTCGTCAATGTCCAGGCACACAAAATCATTTGTCAATGTCCAGACACACATGAATCATTCATTGCTCTGATACCACTATTAGATTCATAATGAAGAAAAGAGTAGAAATATAATGGAAATAATAGAAGCAATCAAGAAACCATGATGAACAGAGATAACTAAACAAGGCAGAAAAGGCATACTCTATTCATCAATGCTTCTGTAAATAATCATGTACATAGATGTACATATATAATACAAAAGACCATAACTATCATGTAACTGTATAACAGTTAGGTTAACTTAACTAACCAACTAACTTATGATTAG